>JASHHO010000059.1:0-430934 GCA_039763685.1 Aspergillus micronesiensis | reverse complement strand
CTTTCACCGACAAGGAGCGTTTGATCGGTGAGGCCGCGAAGAACCAGGCGCCATGAACCCGAAGAACACTGTCTTCGATATCAAGTAAGCCGATTTTTGTGATACTTTGACTTCTGTCAACGGATCTGACGGAATATAGGGTCTTATCGGTCGCCGTTACGATGACCATCGTCAAGAAGGACGTGGAATCCTGGCCTTTCAAGGTCGTCGACCGGGTGGAAACCCCGTCGTGGAGGTTGAGTACCTTGGAGAGAACAAGACCTTCAGCCCTCAGGAGATCTCTTCTATGGTCTTGACGAAGGTAATTGAGGAAACTACCCCATCTATCGGAAGCCAAGTTGTTGACTCCATGACAGATGAAGGAGGTTGCCGAAACCAAGCTGGGCAAGAAGGTCGAGAAGGCCGTCATCACCGTGCCTGCCTACTTTAACGATAACCAGCGTCAGGCCACCAAGGATGCTGGTGCCATCGCCGGTCTCAACGTTCTCGTATCATCAACGAGCCTACCGCTGCTGCCATCGCCTATGGTCTTGGCTCTGGAAAGTCTGACAAGGAGCGCAATGTCCTTATCTACGATCTTGGTGGTGGTACCTTCGATGTGTCCCTGCTGAACATCCAGGGTGGTGTCTTCACTGTCAAGGCTACTGCTGGTGATACTCATCTTGGTGGCCAGGACTTCGATACCAACCTCCTTGAGCACTTCAAGAAGGAGTTCCAGCGCAAGACTGGAAAGGATCTGTCCGGTGATCCCAGAGCCCTTCGTCGCCTGAGAACCGCTTGTGAACGTGCCAAGCGTACCCTGTCTAACGCCACTCAGACGGCTGTGGAGATTGACTCTCTCTTTGATGGCGAAGATTTCAACTCTTCCGTCACTCGTGCCCGTTTCGAGGATCTGAACGCCAAGTCCTTCAGTGGTACCCTCGAGCCTGTTCAGCAGGTTCTTAAGGACTCTGGTATGGAGAAGAGCAAGGTTGATGAGATCGTCCTTGTTGGTGGTTCCACCCGTATTCCCCGTATCCAGAAGCTCCTGAGCGACTTCTTCGATGGAAAGAAGCTTGAGAAGGTGGGGTTACCCTTATATCTCAATTGCGTTTGAAAATTTCTAATACCTATCTTAGAGCATCAACCCCGATGAGGCTGTTGCCTATGGTGCCGCCGTCCAGGCCGGTATTCTGTCTGGCAAGGCTACCTCCGCCGAGACCCAGGACCTGCTGTTGCTTGACGTTGTGCCTCTCTCCCTTGGTGTTGCCATGGAGGGCAACATTTTCGCACCCGTGGTTCCTCGTGGCCAGATGTTCCCACATTAAGAAGCGTACCTTCACCACTGTCGTTGACAACCAGACCACCGTTCAGTTCCCCGTTTACCAGGGTGAGCGTACTAACTGCGCGGACAACACTTCCCTGGGAGAGTTCACTCTGGCCCCCATCCCCCCCATGCGCGCGGGCGAGGCTGCTCTGGAGTGTGTCTTCGAGGTTGATGTGAACGGTATCCTCAAGGTTACTGCCACTGAGAAGTCCTCTGGACGCACCGCCAACATTACCATTTCCAACGCTGTTGGCAAGCTCTCCACCACGGAGATCGAGCAGATGATCGATGGTAAGTCATATTTATATAGTTAACCTACAGGAGTCGTGACTAATCAATTATTGTAGATGCCGCGAAATTCAAGACCAGCGACGAGGCTTTCACCAAGAAGTTCGAGTCTCGCCAGCAGCTTGAATCTTACATCTCCCGCGTGGAGGAGATTATCTCTGACCCCACCATGTCCCTGAAGCTGAAGCGCGCGTAACAAGGAGAAGATTGAGTCTGCTCTCAGTGATGCCATGGCCCAGCTCGAGATTGAGGATTCCACTCCCGAGGACCTCAAAAAGAAGGAGCTTGCTCTTAAGAGACTCATTACCAAGGCCCAGTCTACTCGGTAAAATTGGAATACCCGGAAATGCGGGTGTAGCCGCAACAAAAAATGTCTTTTCCTGAGTTGGTTTATCTTGTCGGTTTAACGAATAGAGATCAATATGTGCAACGTACAACTTTTCCATAAACCTTGACCGTAGATTGCTTTAGATGCCAAACCTCGCTCAATGAGTCCGTGGCAAGCTCGCGTGTCTGACTATTTCTGTGCCTGCATAGACGTAAAGATGGGTTTGTTGTGTGTCCTTCAACATGGGGGGATGTACTCGGTAGCTATGCAAGTACAAGCTGCAGCGGGCATTGCTAGCCAGAATAGGGATCGTGACTTCTCCATCCTTCCACCAGAGGCTGTCACTCTCGCCCGGCTTCTCACGGTTCTCTCCCGAGAAAATGCTCGCAGTGTTTCGAGGATGTATTGAATCCAGGCTTCTTCTCTTCCAGACGAAGTCTGGGTAGGGTAAGTAACAATGTGGGTCGTTGCGCCGTAAGCAGGGTGCCAAGTCAACCTAGGTACTGCAACAATATTTGAGTAGACATTTCACCAGCATTGATTATTCTCAGACCGCCTTACTTTCTTCCACTTCGATTCAAGGCCGCATAATTACCCATTTCATCACACCAGTGGATGCGAATCCCGTCATAACCGGTACAAAAGTAACAATGTATCAGACCTTTACAAGATCATACCTCGGTCGCATTCAACCTCTGGTTTGCTGGCCACCAAACCGTGCGAGCCTGAACAGCTATATCGTCTACGTGCGAGCATATATACGGTACCCCGGGGAAGAAGCCAACCGTTTTCCACCTCGCCGCAATTCCTCAAAAAGAAGGATCGAGGAAGCAATGGTGCCACAAAGCCTGACGTGAAGCATACACCTGGCCCGAGTCCTGATGATCCCTTTGATCTATCTCTGCTCCATCAAGGTATTACGACTGCTGTATCCCGACTCAAAGATGATCTGTCGAAACTTCGTGCGGGGGGGAGATTCAATCTTGAGTCCATTGAGAACCTTCGCGTTCACCTAAGCAAAGGAAGCAAAGAAACTGTAAAGCTAGGAGAGCTAGCCCAGGTTGTACCGAAAGGTGGCCGGATGGTAACAATATTGGCCTCTGGGACGATGTAAGTGTGGTTTCTCTGGTTTCTCTGTCCTCTTGTGTGCGCTCAGAAGAGCCTAACTGGGGACACAAGATCATTCTCGCACCCTCTTTATCGTCTTGTCTCTACTCCAATAGTATTTTGTATCGTTGACTCATCTAACATGGACATGGGTTCAATAGCACTTAAAACCGATCTCCTCGGCGATTGTTTCCTCCAACTTGTCCCTGACACCGCAAGCCGATGCGCATAACTCTCTTCAGCTTAATATCCCAATCCCGCCACCAACAAAAGAATCCAGAGACCAGACAATTGCCACTGCAAATCAGCGATGGATAAAGCAGTAGCGCTGTCCGCGACTCAAGAGGTGCTGTGCACAAGCGTCTCCAGGACATGCAGAAACGAAAAAGCGCGAGGCCAGATGATGTCAAGAAGGCTCAGTACAAATGGAAAAGGTGACAGAGAAGGGACAGAAGGAAGTAAAGGATTTATTCGAAGGTGCCAGGAAAGCCTTGGAGCGGGTGTGATTGAAGTTCTAGCCTAATCGAACATTTACGCTGCTCTAAAATACCAGGAAGAGAAATATCCCTCGTCCTCATCGAACAACACATACCGCGAGAATTAATGTACAGCAACAGAATTGACGAAAAAGCACAATATACCGCAAATGAAAGCCAGTAATGTACATACATCTGAAACAAATCCTGCAACTACCCCCGTTTTGGAGGGCGCCCGGCACCAAGGAGAGATTCCACCTTCCCGGTGAATTGTGAGCTCTTTCCAGTTGTCTGGTAGTCTCGTTGTTCTCAGGTGTCTGGTAATTTCGCGAAGAACAGGTGATTCATGGTTTGGTGCCGGCTGCTCCTTCAAATAGTCTCCAAGGACAAAGGTCTGGATTAAATCCTTCTGAGTCTGGCCACTGACAGATTGAAACCTGACATTATCGGGCTCCACTAAATCACCTTTTCGCTGTGAAAACTCATCTGCCCGCTGGTGGGACAGCCTCTGGGCTTCGGCAATGGCTTCATTCTTCTCGGTCTCATCGAGGAACCGGACATATTGGCCCTTGAAAAGTCGCCTGCCAAGTTCGTAGGGAGGAACATAGCCATGCGGGGAGCGATCACTCAACAATGACAATTTTTCCATGATTCCAGCAGCGTGTCCCTTCATACCTATGGGCAAAGAGGGCCATGTCTCCGTTAGAGACGACACATCTGATGCTTGGGGAGTATAGCGGCTGGGAGATTGCTTCCTTTCCTCGGTAAGATCACGATACACCTTCTCGATCTCCATCCTTTGTAGATCGTCGCCCTTCTGCGTCTGATTGTCTCGAAGCTCGATGACGAGGTGTTTTGCGGTCCTTTGGAGACGGAGACTTCATGGGAGTTCTAGGCCTACGAGCTCTGGATGGCTGTCCTGGACGAGCCGTTCTGAGCTTCGGGGTCCTGAGAATCTTAGCTGACTGGTCCCCAGACTGCGAAGCAGCCAGGACCTGGCATCGAACACGCGCCGGGGGCGAGGTCTGTCCGGATTGGCTTTGACAGGATTCAGATTCGCAGGTGGTATGTTGGGCTTCTTAGGGCTGCGGGGGTCGAGATTGTAGATCGACTTTTGGTTGCAGAGGCATGGGGTTCTATAGATTTCCAGATGGATTAGTATGGGGAAGTCCAGGGCATTATAACACGAGGTGCATGCGGGAACATTCTTGAAGAAGATTGATCGGAGAAGGGCGCTGACCGGATTGATTCGAGTTATTACTCGCATTTTTCTGCGTACCTGAGAAGGACGAATGGGAGTGAATGCCCCACCTGCCAGCCTCAAAGGTTGAGCATATGAGGATAATGCCCGAGTTCTAAACATCTCCCGTGCGAAGGATTCGTCAATTGTCTTGTGGGGGTGGAGGTCAGAAGTTGATGGTAGGCACAAAATCATCCCGATTTCAGGACAGCCATATCACGTGATTGTCTGTGGACCCGTCGCCAACCACAGTATGTCTAATATTCCTGGCTCCATAAGGCACTCACTGGGCCCCATCCCCTCAAAAGTACTTTGGCCTGCCACGACAGCTTTATGAATGCTTTATATTCTGGTCTTCGACTTGACTCTACACACCTCATTTGCTGTTACAGCCAACGCCCACCATGCTTCGCCGAAAGCCCACCGCCATAGCTGTGACCTCAGAAGATCTTGCGACGTTTGATGAAGCACGGCTTCGAAAATTAGCAAAGGAAAATAGCGACCGAGAGCATTCTAAAGATGGACATAGTTTGAATATCGACCCGAGTGACGAATTAAAGCCCTTGCCGGGCGACAAGGCTAGAATCGTTCGATCTCGTGAAGAACGGATAGGCCTTAACCGACGAAACTGACAGCCGATATGGACAACAAGCGAGAGAAGGTTCAATAGAACCGTCGAAACTGGCATCTGTCGTTCCACATATTTTGTATGCAACAACTTAATCTTTGGAGTCATTAGCATTGATTGCTTCCCAGGAGTTTGGAGTTTGATGCTATAATCTGACCAGTTTGGATTACCTCGCATTTTGCTACGAGACCCATACAATACCTGCTTCAACACTGTTAGCTATCAACCTGCTTGCTGAATCTCTGGCACTGGCTCGCCTACTGGGATTGCAGAAACAATTTCCACCGTCTTCGTCGTTCTATTGTGTTCGAACATTGTCAATGTATTGTCTAATCGACCACATCAGGTTGGCGATTAAGATCTTAAGTTTGGAAGGCTGAACTTTTCAACAATCGAACTTTGAATCAAAGCATATGAGGATACTGATAGAACGTATATACGGGAATCTATGTGACGTATGTATATCTGGGAGCCAACTGTGTGTTCCGTCCCATCTCCTAACAGAATCACCCCGTACCTGCGAATGCTCGAAACCAGGCATGCTCGGTGTCAACGTTGGCGTTTTGGGTTATGTTCGGCTTCCAGATCTATTGAATAGTTCCATCGGCGTTTCAGCCCATTAGGGTCATATACACTGGCAACACTCTGCTGCCAGTCACGTGCAGTGAATACCATCTGTCCACCGAGATGAGACTGCGATATCGGATGTGATGGTGCAATTGGGGTTGTTTTTGCCGGTGTCCCATACTGAATCGGGTATTGGTTTGTTACCGGTGTTTGGACTCCGTGCGTGGATTGTTCATCGCCATCGGGGGAGAGCTTAATGTGGATGGAGCCATTGAAAAAGCCATATCCCATTGACTAGAAGTTTATTGGTAAGCGAATGATTAACCAAAAGACTCCACAGGTTTCATACTTAATAATCCGAGTGGGATCCCAGCTATTCTCATCGACTAGTGGAGTCTCAATTGATGGCCCTGAGACTGGGTGCGGCGGGATGATGCCCAAGGGTTGTACCTGGGATGAGTCGGACTTTGTATCTTCAGTACCGGCTGATATTGGAGGGGTGACTGGATAAGTGGTATGACCCACCCTATTCTGAACACTGTCAGGCCAGGTATGGATGCACTTGAGGATGATACTGTGAGTCAAGTGGAGGGCTGGGATGGTAGGGCTCGGACGGGCTCCCGTAAGGAAATGTGGGTTTCAGCTCAAAAGGTGGTTTGTATCGGCTGAAAATGCAAGCCGTAGAGAGTCAATCTGCGCCTGTATCTCAGGCATAGGCCAAGCAGTAGAGCATCGCTCTAGGATACGCATGTGTCGTGTGAAATATTGACGTGCATCAGTGTGGAAATTGGGATCGGGTGAGGTGATTGCGACCTATGAAAATTTGTTAGCCATCCGTTGAGCAAACTTGATAGGAACTGTCGTTGTACATACTAAATGAAGCATCGTGCAGGTCAAGATGCAATATATGGCGAAGTTGATGCCTCTCTGCATGAACAGAAGACCCGATAACCCGAAACGATCCAAGATGGCTTCCTGGAGCCTACAGAGACACTTTGCCGAGGAGTAGCACAGTTGCATGTGCATTTTCCAGCCTCCGCCGGCGGCAAATGATTTGGACGCGAGAAGTTGAGGCCTGTGAAGTAATAACACTCCCAAGTGACAATGAGAATGTACATTCCCCACGAAATGAGAAGGGATCCAGGGTGGGGTGACCCATCCGGAGGATAGTTAACTTGCAGGTCTGGAGGTAGACTTTGAAGCCAGTCAGTAAACAAATTGCTTTTCTCCACAAACTTGGGGTTGGCGCCCCAGTCCTTTTGCTTTTTAATCTTGTGGTAAATGTCGGTGATAATACGGATTCCGTGCGTTTTGCACGAAGTAGCATACTGCCTAGATCGATCAATCTCATATTGATCAAGACCTTTAATATCCAAGGATGGACTCATATTTACTGTGTCCGGATCTACACCATAGTCCGATCGTCCTGCATAGGTTAGAGACAATGATTATCCAAGCGTCGAAGACGTACCTTGTGGTGCACCGATCATTACTTCAACAACTAAGAGCGCTTGCCACACTCTTGTCTGCACCAGGCATTCTATCGGACTTAGATCACAGCGCCTCCCCCCAGCATGTAAAGAATAGTGTCGTGGATGTCCAAGTCTTTGGACATTGAAACTATTGTCTTGACCGTTTGCCAAGATCGGTAATAGTAACCTTTCTTGGGTAGTGACTCGCGCTTTCAGGAGCAGTAGCAAAGCTTGTATCGTACTCAATCGTGGAACATCCATGAAACTCGACTCATGTCCTACAAAAGTCAGTGATGGAATACCGGGGGTATAAGTGCATGCCAAACGTACTGTTCGCTAATGCGAGCCACTGCGCCCCCTGAGCGGGATCATCAGACAACCTCCAGCACAGGCAAACACAGGGCTTCCAGAAGTAGAGGGAAATCAAATGCGCTCATTTTGCCACTGGTAGTATAGCTGAGATCTGTGGACCACAGGGCGTATGGGTGTATGTCACTGAAGTATATTTTGAAGTAGTTCATGACATCGTCTTCACTCGGCATCAACTCAGGAGGTATACGTATGCTTGAACCGGCCCCAGTGCTTAAGGGGGGAGCAATTCTTCCTCGTCTTGCGACGGGACCTCTGGTTCAACTCTTTCTCTTCGTTGCTGTCGGATATATGGGGCTATTGGATGGTCAGTAAAGTTCCTAAATCTGTATTGAAAACCCGAGAGATTGTACCGATGCCAGTTTCATCTATTTTGAGTTCACCGAGAACTTCACTTAAGTTTTCGGCAGTTGATTGGTCATTTTCTCCAAAGACGTCACCTTCGGTATTCTCCAGGTCGAGAGGCCGGGCAGGTGCATATATCTGGGATTGGTGATAAGAGTGCTGTGGTACTGACATCTGGGATGAGCGTGCTTCGTAAATATTGGCCTGTTGTGCCGCCGACGGGACGAATTGAGGAAACATGCCCATTTCAGTGTATGACGGAACACTACCTAGGCTAGGTTGGCTACCCTCTCCGAATGTCGGAGCCATGTGGAAGGATGAGACAGAGGGTTCCGGTACATTAGATGTACCAACAGGGCCTGCTGCATTGCTCTCAGGCCCATGGTTTATGGAGAAGTCGCTCTCTTGCCCAATACTAGGGGGTACGCATACAAGTTTCAAGCGAGTGCATGCCGAACAAGGCCACGTATTTGTTGTTGCAGCGTCGCATTTGATTTTGCGTTTCCTGCAGCCATTGCAGGCGCGCATGACTATCGGAATTAGTATTTGATGACATGAACGGGTCCAAAATGACTAACCCTTGAGCCTTTTATGTCTGTTGTGTTCATCCACAAAGACGTAATCTGAATTAAAGAATTAGCAGATTGTCTTTCCCGATGTGACTGAGAAATAACAGTGTCGACTTTTCTTCTCAGAGGATAGGGCCGAGGAGCTTTGATAAGAGGCTTACTTTTATGGCCCTCTCTTGATGCTCCAGTGGGAGGCACGAACGAGTAACCCTGCATCCTGCTGTGGTGTGAAAATGCAGGATCAGATGTTCACGATAGGAACGTTGATTCAAGCATGAAAAACCAATACTATAAAGGCTGATGTTCGAAACCCGCTTCTTCGAGTATATGGCGCACAGTATCTGGCCTATTGACAGTTCGGACAAGACAGCTGAGACAGTGAAGACCGGATTTCGAGCTCAATAGCACACATCCACGTCCACAAACGCGAAATGCAGGCGACAGAGGTCAAAGTTAAGACAGAATCTGCGATGTGAGAAGCCCGGTGTCGGTCAATAAGCTCAAATTCAGTCACTTGGATGAGTGATGTATTATCTGGCGTCGGCATGCGCTTCAAGTATGTCGCAACTATAAACCTCTGACAATTGCAACAAACGAGTCTTTTCCTTATCCTTTTTTTATTCGCTTTTTATAGCCCCAACAAGTACTGAGGTCTGGGGCCAGTCTTTCGCTCGTTTTCTTTCTGTATTCAGATCAAGTACCTCTGTATCTTTCATGGAGACAAGACTGTGGCTGAAAGACGCAACTATACGCAAAACAAATCAAGTGCGCTTGATGCAAAGCTTTCCAGGACGATATAAATGAGTGGGAGGTCTGCTTTCATGCTGCGGGGCGATGAGCGGGTTTTCGTGGTGCGGAGTCGGAACTGAAAAGGGCCAATGGACTATAGACAAAGACAGTTCATGTTAGTCAGGCCGTGAGATATTTCCGAGTTGCGAAAATGGCAGGTCTAAACCTGGGGAAAAGAAGGACAGGCCATTGGGAGGTGACTGGGCAGGAGGGTGAAGAAGTTGGCGAATGAGTACCTTACAATCACAAGGTACTCTACTCAACAGGCATGATGGTCGTACCGTCAACCTGGTGTCTTTGATACAATCAGAAGAACAGAAAAGAACTGGGACAGAGTATTGGCAGGTGGTGACTCGGTTTGTTTCTGTGAGAAGGCGTGGTTGCCGGTTGAATTGCGATGTACCTTGAAGGTCACCCCACAGGAAGAGGGAAAGGAGAGAGAGACGCAGAAATAGAGAAAAGCAATACTTTTCACTGCAATGTTGAAGCCAACAAGATCGCGTATGGAGATGAAGGTATGAAGACAAATAATCCAGACAGGGCCAAGGGGGTCGGGGGCCGACCACAGCAATCAGTTCACATGCAGATGTAAGAGATCTCCGGATAAATAGGAGCCACTGAACACGAGCTATGTCATTAAGCCATTGTTTCTGCGGAAGACGCTGAGTTGGCTGGGCGATAGTGTGGAGGAGGCGCGAGATGGTTGATGGGCGAGTCGTGATGGCAATATCAGATACGCAGTATGATGTACACGGATAGGGAGATCGATCGATGATGGTGGAATGGGATAAGCGGAGGACGAATACGAGTGGAGTGGTCAGATGCTGAGACAGCTGAGAATGGGCGCGCGTAGAAGAAACCAGGATCAGTCCAGGTACAATTTCCAGAGATCGGATGCCAATCAAACTGCTGAAGGTTGGTTGTGGTGATCGCCTCGGAAGTTGAGGGGCGCAGGCGACTCAGTGCCAGTCGCAGCCGCAGAGTGGTGTCCGCAAGACTGCCTCCCAAGATTTAAGTTTCCGCTCCCCCTCTTTCCTCGTGGAGCGACGAACGAGAGTTGATTGCTAAGAATGTCCATCGCCCCCTGACTATTTCAGGGATGGCTTCCTGGTTCATTATCCCGTTTTTCTTTCGAACTAATTCTTCTCTTCTGCTTTCTTCTTTGCCCACAGTCCGGTGTGCGAGGCACGGTCGACATTACTGTCATTCACCACAGCAGAGATGAATATGCCGATAAGGGGTTGATTGCATCCCAGGAATATGCATGTCTGGAAGACAAAAATACACGACAACATAAAAGGTCCCCAACATACGGAGTAGATGTTTGTTATTGGGGGAACCACCGGGGGTGTGTTTCACCTCACCCCGGAAGATCTACAGGCGAACCTTTTCCTTCCAGTGATACTTATGTATGTAGTAGCACCAGTCGGTTGGAGCTTGGAAACGATCTTACCGATTAGCCTTTGCAGCTTCTAGGTCACTGGAGATACCTATGCAGATATCCAATCCTGGGAAGGTTGCGCTTTTTCGTCCAGGACGATGAAATGACGGGCTATCTATTCTGGAGGGTGTTGCATGGACATTAATGATGTGATCGATGAACATACGTACATTCCCCACATGGTCTATGGATATATTTAGGAAGAGTACTCTGTGAAGAGAGATACCCCTCGTCGACTACCTCCATCCATCATCCGGAAGATTACTGAGTGTATTATAGAGGCCTAGCATACACAAACATCATAAGCATGATGCCGAGCTGACTGTTCAGGTGGGGAAAATTGGTTGTTCCGTGGGGGCCTCCCCCCACTACCAATTCGCCCCAACAGACTGCACAGACGGTGGCCACATGCACCCGATAGCAATCAAATCTACCATCTTGGACTCCCACAGTTGCACCCCTCATCTCCTTATAAGCAAAATGGCATCCGAACTACAGAACCAGAATCCTACTGTCCTGAATGCTGCCGACCTACCGACACGTCTGCGCTCACCATCCTACAAGCCGCTTGAAGGCGGCGGCGGACTCTTTGCCAGTACATTATCTCCGGCAGATCCCATTGATTTTCCAGTTGGTTCGCTCTCTTCTGGTGAATCAGATCTTGAGGGAGACTTATTGGAGGAGCCCATTGATGAGCAAGAGATCTACGGTAAACTGACCCCCTAGCTTGACCGGTCTATCAGAAAGCATCTGATGGTGATTTTTAGACCTTATTTCGACCATGTCGGACCCAGAACATCCAATTTCCTTAGGCGCATTGGCAGTCGTCTCCTTCCAGACATATCCATCAAGCCAACCCTGCCTACTGTACCTGAATCGCCTCTTCGCACTGTCACGGTCCTCATAACCCCTACTATCACCCACTGCAGCCTCGCCACGGTGATAGGCCTTGGCGTGCGTGTCCGACTCGAACAGTCTCTTCCACCTAGATTTAGAGTCGATGTCAGGATCAAAGAAGGGACTCATAGCACGGCTGATGAGGTCAACAAGCAACTAGCTGACAAGGAAAGAGTCGCCGCTGCATTGGAGAACGCAACTTTGATGGGCGTAATTGCAACCATGCTGGAGACGTGCCAGTGATACACCTGTCTATCTGTGTTGGCATGCACGTCAAGCGGTCACTTCCTGGACATGTTTTATTGAGGCTACATCTACATCATATAATGTGGTTGTTCAATATGCATCCGGAGCCACCTCGATTTTCGCCTCTGCCAGAAAAGAAAAAAGAAAAGTCAAGAATCTAGAACGCCGCTCTCCTTGAGACCCTTCCACAGCTCGGGCTCCAAAAATTTGCTTACAGTGACATCCTCCGCCAGACCTTTGCGTCTTCTCGTCTTCAACACGAAATCCCGGGCGGTTGCCATTGCAGGGGCCATGTCAAGTGGTTTCGTTTTGACATCCCGGTCCAGCGGATCTCCAGGAACGACACTCCATTTGTCAAAGACAAGACTGACAGAGGCCTGGCCCTGGGTATGGATTCGGAGGTCAGTTTCGAAGCCAAACGAGTCTATCACTGGGATCAATCCATGGACCGAATAGAGTGGGGTTCCAGCAATCGGTCCATCAGAGAGAACATGCCCTCTTCGTCGGGAAAGTACTGTGTAAACCGAAGCGACGGCATCCGCGGGACCCGTCATGGTGCAAGAGTATATGGGTTCCATTAACCTAGGGGAAGCCATGAGGAATGATGAATAGATGGCGCGTCTTGCGGTGGGAATGATCTGACCGCCTCCCCTGTAGATGGCTTGGTCGGCAAGAGATACATCAGTCAGCCTGAATTTCGCATTTCTGATGGCTATAAATCTATTAGCATTATGTTCCAACCTATTCTTTCTCTCTTTCCATGTCATTTTTTTTTCTCTTGGAAACGCTGAGAGGTGTTGATCGACATGTGGGAAGGGTATGCACTTACGCTCTTCACACAAGGGTCCCTCCCTCGTGCCCCAGCTGAAACCCTGGGTAATTGAATCTCTCACGCTTCCTAACAATTTCTTGTCAATCTGTGAAGGGAGCGTGTCATCTTGTAGAATATTAGGACCCATCTCGTCAGGACCGAAGGCCCAAATGCTCCGCGCTGCAAGTTTGTCCCATTCATACTTCTCCTCGAAGAATCGTGCGACTTTGCGGATTGGATCCTTAATGTTGACCTTCCCACTCTCAATGTCCTCGGCGATTCCATCATCCAAAGGCTCGGCGATCATTGTTATCTTGTTTTTCTTATTCGGAGTGATCGAATAGCACATAATGGCTGAAGTCTCCACAACGGTCTCACAGAACGGGTGACAGGATCTGACACTTTGATCTCCATTTCAGAGTATAGCCGTCTAAGATCATGGAGCACGCAATCCATATAAAGCTCGCCAGTTCCAAGGACAATATGTTCGCCGGACTCTTCCACCTTGGTCGCAATAAGTGGATAGCTCTTGTTCACCCTGCGGAGCCCATCAAGCATCTTCGGGAGCTCAGATGGGTTTACCGGCTCGACGGCAACCTTGAAAACCGATTCGGTCATATGGCGGATTGGTTTGAAGATGTATGCATCCTCATCATCATCAAACTTCAGTGGGACAATGGTTGCCGTTTTCACGATGGAATTGTCGACTCCGACCCGCCCAAGAGGACGAAGTTACCTGCAGGCACACCACTGGTGGGGATGTTATAGCAGGTCTCGGCGATCCATGTATCAGATATAGTCGCAGTCACCATATCTTCCTCGTCCTCTGGCGTATAACCTTCACCCAGTACTCGAACCTGTTGACCAGGCTGGGCTGTCCCACTCATTACCCTGCCAAACGCATGGAAGCTTGACGCATCCGTGCTACTGAAAAGCTTTGTGACGTGGATAACGAGTGGACCGTCTGCGCTGCACGCTGTCATAGCATTCGTGACGTTCGTATCAAGAGGGCCAGTGTAGTATTTTTCCAGTTTCTTCGAGGAGCCTTCGACCGGAGAGGGATATGATTAATGATCATGTCTACAAAGCCTGTTGCAGGACCAAAGAATTGTCCACAGACTAGACTGAGTAGCACCTTCGCGTCGGACTTGAGTTGGGAGGGCTTCAAGTTAATGCCCACAGCTGTTAGCGTTTCTTTAAGATCCTCCGGACTCTCGCTGATGGTATGGGAGTATATTTGTAGATAGGTTCCAGAACAAACTTCACAAAAGTCCGCTTGGAATTCTCCTCAAGCCCTTTCCGCGTGAACTTCCTGCTCTTTGGTTAAAGAAAATGTCCCCCCACAGACGTAAAGCAAAGTCAGAGGTTTCGATCTGAGGGTATGTCTCCGAATACATCTTGGCAAACGATTGTAGCGTGAAACACCAACCCATCGATGATGATGCAAAAGCAACATTTCCTTTTTCTGGGCTCAGCCGTTTCTTTTCTCCTTGACCAGGTAGTACGCTTTCGATAACCGTGTTGACTTCTTCGATGACATGCTTCAGTTTGAAATAGGCATCGTTAGGAGGGATCTTTAGCTCCATGATCAACCTATCCATTTTGTTCAAAACCAACGTCAAAGGAATATCTTCCAGAACAGCATGCTTGATTATTTGCTGTGTATTGGCCTGAACACCCTCAACTATGTCGACGACTAGCACTACACCGTCGGCAAGACGAGCCGAGGCAGCGACCTCATCGACAAAGTTTACATGACCGGGAGTGTCCAAGATGTTGAAAAGATGAGATTTCCCTTTCGTGTTTTGTAGAACCAAACTCATGGGAGCGGACTTAATAGAGAGTCCCCGCTCTCTTTCCAGGAAATGAACATCGGTGTAGCGGAGCTGCTCTTCCTTTCGCGTCCCGGCTTGCTTTTCTAAGCGCTCGGTTAGGTCGTGTGTTTGGGTGACGAGCATGTCCATCAAAGCTGTTTTCCCATGGTGCAGATGACCAACAATGGCGATGTTTCTTATTTGATCCGGGAAATTGAGCAGGTCTGTCATGAACTCCCGTGAGAAATATACTGGAGGTAACTCGGCCTCCTCGATTGCGAACTTCTTTTGCTGCACTGGAGCAATGATGGGCTCACTAAGGGCCTGCGTATCTTCCTCTTGCACCAGTGTTTCGACATCCGTTCCGTACACCTGTTGCGCGCTCGGGTAGTACTGCTTGTCTTCATGTAGAATGACGGCATTCGAGGGACCTTCTGGAGAACGGGAGATTGATTAGCACGGTCGGGATTGCTTGAGGCAGAGGACGTACCATCCACCTCCATCAATTGGTCTTCAGTCATATCATTATCATCTTCCTCCTCCTCACCAAAGGCCTCGTCGAAGGCGAAGGCTTGCGGCTTGGTGTCCTCATGCTGGCTTCTTCGTCCGAGTCCACTGCCTCTCCGATGTAATTACCAAACCTGCATGGAGAATGGTCAGCGATCACAGTAACCAATAAAGCAGAGCGGCAAAAAGAGGAATACATACTCGTCGTAAAGGTCGTCCATTGTGAGCTAAGAGAGATGTTCGACTTGCCAACAGTGGTCGCCAGTGCTGGAACTGGCGCATTTCTTTTTTTCCCGCAGCTCTCAGTCCCGGCAAGGTTGAGTTAGTTACCTAAGGCTCAGACCCATTCCATGGCTCACCGACCGGACCGAGCTTGGCATTTCGTTTGTCCCTTGTTTGTTGCCCGCCGCTCCGATGCCGCTGAACGAGGGGCGGCATTACAATACAGGCTTAATTTGTCTCACCGTTTTGTTCTGCCCGCGAGTCCACAGTTATAAGTAGTACCTGACAAGCAGCTCCTCGCTTCGATAGGTTGGCGTTCCATCCTTCCAGCTCAATTGCTCCCTCCCCCCGCCAACACTCCCCTGAACAACAATCCCACCAACCTTTCATCCATACGAACTCTTTCCATCCAACAAGCACCCCTGGGCTTATTTTACAACCCACCATGTCTTCGCTTCCTCCCGTCTATATTGTTTCTTCCGCTAGGACCCCCGTGGGCTCTTTCCTTGGGTGAGATACGCTTTTGAGTGCTATTATGATGTCTTTTGGCAGCCAGTGCTAATGTCGTCTCTTTTCTTTCCATAGCTCCCTTTCGAGCCAGACTGCCCCCCAGCTCGGCTCTCATGCCATTAAAGGTACGATGGTCAAGTACACCCCAAGCATTTCAGCCGTCTGATGTGGTTCGCAATCAGCTGCACTCAGCAAAGCTGAGGGTATCACCGCTTCCGACGTCCAGGAGGTTTTCTTTGGCAATGTGCTTTCCGCAAAGTAAGCTGGGCCACAACTAATTTCCGTAATTGTCTCGATGATCGTGGTTATGCTCATACAGAAGGAATCAGTGTTGGACAGAATCCTGCTAGGCAGTGTGCCCTCGGTGCTGGTCTTCAGGATTCGACGGTGTGCACCACCGTTAACAAGGTCTGCGCTTCTGGTTTGAAGGCGGTCATCCTCGGAGCTCAGACCATAATGACTGGAAATGCCGATGTCGTTGTGGCTGGTGGTGCCGAGTCCATGTCGAACGCCCCTCACTACCTGCCCAACTTGCGCACTGGTGCTAAATATGGCCACCAATCTCTGGTAGATGGTATCATGAAAGATGGTCTGACAGATGCGGGCAAACAGGAGCTCATGGGTCTGCAAGCGGAGGAGTGTGCTCAAGACCATGATTTCACTAGAGAGCAGCAGGATGACTATGCCATTCGAACTTACGAGAAGGCACAAGCGGCACAGAAGGCCGGCCTTTTGATGATGAGATTGCTCCCATCGAACTCCCAGGATTCCGGGGCAAGCCTGGCGTGACTGTGTCACAGGATGATGAGCCGAAGAACGTAAGGAAATACCTATACCCATGATGATTCAATATGTTTGTGCGCCACATCAAATGCTTATCCCTATTGGTTTATCAGCTTAACCCCGATAAGCTCCGTGCTATGAAACCCGCTTTCATCCCCGGGTCTGGAACTGTGACTGCCCCCAACTCTTCTCCTCTGAATGATGGCGCCGCAGCTGTCGTTCTGGTCTCTGAAGCCAAGTTGAAGGAGCTTAACCTGAAGCCAGTTGCGAAAATCTTGGGCTGGGGAGATGCTGCCCATCAGCCTAGCAAGTTCACTACCGCCCCCGCCCTTGCGATCCCTAAGGCTCTGAAGCATGCTGGTATCTCCCAGGATTCCGTTGATGCGTTCGAGATCAACGAGGCATTCAGTGTTGTCGCTCTCGCCAACATGAAGCTCCTTGGTATCCCGGAAGAAAAAGTCAACATTCACGGTGGTGCTGTTGCCATTGGCCACCCTATCGGAGCCAGTGGTGCCCGTATCCTAACCACTCTCCTTGGTGTTCTGAAGGCGAAGAAGAGCAAGATCGGCTGTGTTGGTATCTGCAACGGAGGAGGTGGAGCCAGTGCCATGGTTGTCGAGTCTTTGGTCTGAGGAAGACAAGTCAATTCCTACAAACAATATATAATTGCTTTCCGACAGAACAGAGTATCAGACAGTGTCCATCGAACCTTATCAAGTCAATTGCAACCCAACAACAAAGCATGCGGTAGGCTTACTCCATAGGGGGGAAGGGCCCACTGCATCTGCTGGAGAAGATGAGTAGAGGCTTAGCTTGTGCAACTCACTACTTGGCTATATAGTGAGCACTATAAGCATTGCACTACCCAGGTGTCGTTGTCATCTCCGAGCCATAGACAGTAAGGTATCTATCTACATAGACCTGCGCTCTTGTGTGGAAGCTCGCTGTCGGACTCATTGTCTGTGTAGAGATTGCCCAAAGGATGGTCCGGGTCCGACTCACCAACAGCAGTACAATGTACCTAGATAGGGAGTAAGCAAGGACGGGAGTTCTTCATACTGGAGATTGTGGTTCAAATGACATGCTACAGTGGTGTGTCTACATCGGAGACATTCCAAGGCCCATGTAACCGACAATATATAGTAGGTAAATAAACTGAACGTATGTAGATTTAGACGGACTACGGAAAGAACTAAAGTAAAGGGGTCTAATGGGCCTTCGCACATGCTGAATAGTATGATTACTAGAGGCGATTTGTAGGTGATGACAAGGCCAGATAAGTTTCATTGATTTATACGATTGTTGAGAAGGGCTAGCACTCTCAAATGCTCTCACAACACTGATGTCTGTTTGTTTAGGTTAATCCAGTTGGTTCACATTGTCATCATATGGGTGGGCATACAATGATTTCTCTTCTTTTCCAGGTTCTCCTCTGATCTTTGCACATGCTGCATCTGTGTTTTGAACCTACAAGATATCAGTTGGATATTTCAGATCTTCTGCAAAGAAACGTATGACCACAAGCGGACCTTTTCAGTGCTCTTGTCTCATCATGAACAAGCGTAGCTTGAGACCAAGACATAAAGACATCAAGAAGGTTTGATGTTTGGCTTTTGACCTCCTCTTCAGCTTTCCCATGTCTGTCCATAACGTTGACATACTCTTCTTGTAGCTGGGTCCAATCAAGGTTTTGAATGCTCTCTCCAGTGGGGTGGAACGAATCGAGAGAGAAGCCCACCTGCTCTAAGCTGTGCTGTTTGGCCGCATCACCAAGTGGCTGGCTAAAAGCTTCCTCCGCGTCTCTGCCTGTTGAGGCCATTGTCAAGTAAGCCGTAATATTTCACATTGACGTCCAGTGTGTTGGAAAGTGGCCAGAAACCGACTATGGAACTAGCGGCGTCTCGAAAAGCACAGAATTGCTGGACAAGCTGCTCCTCACCATGTGCTGCTGTCGGTAGCACTAAGTAGTGGGGCGCGGGAGGGAAGCTCTGCCATAGAACATGGATACCTCAGGCAAAACTCGTGATTGTCGCGTCAGGTGACAACACAGCCCACGAGCTTCCAACATATCTCCAGTCCATATTCACCAAGTTGCACCCCATACAGGCTGGGCAGTCCACTTGCCTCTGAAGACTCTGTCCTCTCTCCAGATCTTGCCTATTGTCTCTGATCATTTTCTCTCCCGAGAAGTCATGAACAGCCACTATCTTAAACCTCATATTATCACTAGTGCTGTCTGTCCAAAGTCGGGCAGTTAATCCAACCGCCGTTCTTGGCTATGGCACCTTGAGCTGCCCTCACAGCCTTCAGGAAAGGATAAACAGTACTCTTGAGATGAGCTGTCACGTATGCTCTCGGGGCCCAACATCGCGGATACGGCATCACTGCCCTACCTGCGCTCGCAACTGTCTTTACGACCTGCGAGTCCAACATGCTACTGTTCTTCTAGAAAAACAATCCATAGGGAAACATATCGAACAGTCCACTGCCTCGGGAAGAATACTCAAAGAATCATCGGGTAGCTCTTCACAAAACCGGCCGAGTATCAAGGATATTGATCTCAACATCCTAACTACCCAAAGTATCACCAACGAAACGGCCAAATCCTCTGCACGAATAAGCCTTCTGGCTGAAAATATCGACAGCCTGCGTCTTGATATCAAAAACAAACAATTTGACATATCCAAGCGCCGTTTGGCATTAACACAGCGACGGTCTGACGCCGACTCGGCAACGTATCAAATAACCGATCGGGAAGCTGCGACGTTGTCGAATATCGAAAACAGTACTAGAAGAACAGACCACCTTTGGCATTCACTGCACAGCAAGACGGCTGAGGATCGAATATTTCTATGCCGAGAAGCAGCCAGCCTCTATGGGCTGCGACAGAAGGTCAAGACGAAGGATGGGGAGTTTAAGGAAATGTACACCATTGGAGGCATGCCTATAGTAGACCTCCGAGACTTGAATGGAAAGCAATCACCTACTCTGAACATTAAGAGTGACCATTAACAAGTGCACAGGTACACATCCGGCACAGATTTCGACTTCGTTCGCCCATGTTGCTCGCCTTCTCGTCCTTGTGTCGCATTACCTCTCTCTCAGACTTCCTGCTGAAGTGACGCTTCCCCATAGAAATTACCCAACGCCTACGATATACACACCGTCTGGTTCATACATTGCTCGTGAAAATGGCTCGATGCAACACCTTTCAAACTTGTCTCCATCAAGTCCAGGCGCGTCGCGAGCCATAGACTTGCGGCCCCACCATCCACGGCCTCGGCCTCTTTCCATTGATAAACCTCTCCCGAATTAGCTCGAGAGGACCCTGCAGCCTACGCACTTTTTTTGGAAGGAGCGGCTCTATTGGCCTGGAACGTCTCCTGGGTATGTCGAACCCAAGGGCTTAGCGTAGCTTCAGACTCTTGGGAAGAGGTGTGTGATGTTGGGAAAAACATGTGGCAATTACTTGTCGCTCCTCCTGCACAATCTTCAAACCTTATGAGAGCATTTGCTGGTCGTGACATACAAACGAAAATGAAGCTGGCCAAGGATTCCCCCAGAACTACGATTCAACGGACAAAGTCATTTCCAATGCTAGGGCACTATTCGCATGGGACTGCCCATTCATTTCTCGCGCATCTGAGGGAACTGAGTTTGTGCGGACATGGAAACTACCAGCCCCGACAAGAATTGTAGATCAGCTCAAGTCATGTTTGCTGGGGGAAATGGCGAGCGCCGAGTGGGAGGTTTTGGAGAAGAAGGAGTGGGATGACATATCTCATGAATCGACAGAACTCCTGCCCCATGCCGACCACGGAACGAACACGAACGAGCGGACAATTCCTTCAACAAGCACTTCAACTGATCAGGACGGTACCCATGCTCAAGCAGAAATTCCAACTCCCTCAGTTAACCCCACCCGACTGAAAGGGACTAGCGGCTGGACTAAGCTGCGAAATAGATAGCAAAGCTTGCTGTAATTAAATTTAAAATCCGATAGCTCTGCGACACAAGTCGGTCTTTTCAAGGACCTGACTGGTATGCCGATCAATCTCATGGTATTAGAATAACCTAAAAGGTGGTGGAATTGCAGCAGCGATGGTGGTGCTAGCACTTACCATATCCATGAACCTTACTAAGCAGAATGATTGATAAGATTAACCCATCTGTGAACTAACGCGTGTCGACTTTGATCCGACCAATCTGTCTTAGCTGGTTCTCTTCCCAGTACTAAGAGGGACACGAACAGAAGACTGGGACTCAACTAAGATTCGATCATATCCAGCCTGTCCAAGCCGAAGGTGGAAATACTTTTGTCACATCTAGCTTTCTATTTCGGCCTCAGATTCGTCTCATGGATTCGAGTGGAAACGTCAGGATCAATGATGGATAGGTTGACAGGATGGCAGCAAGGTGCATCTGACACCTCTGGTGAGTTCTATGCGTTATAAATTGTATCCCTTGTCTTCATTACCTCTATGTATTTGCGGTGAAATAGGCCTGCGCTGAATCCACCGACAATTCTTGTGCATCTTTTCTATTGCCTCGACGGTATTGTTGACTTGTGACCAGGCCCCGGAAATGCTATCGCATCGATCTCAGACATACCATATGCTGCATTGCGCGCGGAGCTTGACAGACGAAGCCAACTCAGAGAATCTCCTGATGAGAAGGCGACATGTGGCTCCAGGGAAAGAGGGGCCTATAATACTCCAATACACGTTATGGCTCTATTCCTTATCCTGGTGTTGAGCACATTAGGTATCTTACACAGCCCTTCGCTCAATGTTTTGATCGAATACTAATGCTTTAAACTAGCATGCTCGTTCCCTGTCCTCGCCCGTCGGTTTCCGCGTCTCCCGATCCCCCGCCGATTTCTCTTCCTCTCCCGCCATTTCGGCACAGGCGTCCTGATCGCTACAGCTTTCGTCCACCTGCTGCCCACGGCATTTATCTCGCTGACCGATCCTTGTCTACCGCACTTCTGGAGCCAAACATACCGTGCCATGGCGGGCTTCGTTGCAATGATCTCAGTCTTTGTTGTGGTCGTTGTTGAAATGTTTTTCGCTATGAAAGGGGCGGGTCATGTGCATGGCAGTGAATATGACCAGCTCATCGGTGGAGGTGATGGCTCGCATGAGTATCACGGCGAGACCGCTGAGTACCAGGGATTAGATGGACAGGTGCCAATAGAGCACATTCGTCTCGATAGAATGGCTGAGGGTAGCAGCACTGACGTGTTACCAGAACACTCAAGATCTTCTCAAATCCATTTAGCTGAGAGACTGGCCAGACATACGCAAATTATATAGCCTCGCGCAAGGAAGATGATGATGCCAGCATTGATGACTCAGAATCATATGAAACGACTAATCTCAATGGGCACCACAGACGTTCCTCGCAATTCCGTACCCATCACTCACATGCAGAAAACGAACACCACCGACTAACGAGCAAATCATCCTCCAATAATCTGCAACGCCAGTTATTGCAATGCCTTCTCCTTGAGGCTGGGATTCTCTTTCATAGTGTCTTCATTGGCATGGCACTTAGTGTCGCAACTGGAACGTCATTTGTGGTACTGCTTGTTGCCATATGCTTCCACCAGACCTTTGAAGGCTTTGCGCTTGGGTCGCGTATAGCATCTCTGATTCCAGATCTTTTTGGGCCATCATCACTGAAACCCTGGCTCATGTCGCTTGCGTACGGGGCAACTACTCCTATTGGACAGGCCATTGGACTTGTACTACATAACCTCTATGACCCTGCAAGTACCACGGGCTTGCTTATGGTTGGCATCACCAATGCTATCAGCAGTGGTCTTCTGCTTTTTGCGGGTCTTGTGGAACTCCTAGCGGAAGATTTTCTCAGTGAATCAAGCTACGAGACACTTCAGGGTCGGCGACGCATCGAAGCTTGCATATCTGTTGCCAGCGGAGCTATTCTGATGGCAATCGTGGGTGCGTTTGCTTAACAGAGAGCCAAAAAAAATCCACGTTCTATACGAAGTTTGTCTTCGATGAGTTTATCACCGAGTCTGTTGTATATCTCCATAATTCATAGGGACCTAGCATCATGTTCAGATAGCAATGTTAGACATTACCATGGGCTATTTCTGATGAAGGCAAAGTGTGCTAACATATTGAATCAAGCATCACGGCATTAATTCTTAGCTTGCTGCAATTACGAATCCTGTCGCCTACGGGCGCTTCCGGTGACATCTTGCCATGCGGTATCAATACGTCTTCCAGTACTCGCAAGCAGTCCTTCCTCCTCGGCTTCCTCGGCATCTTCGTCGATTTGGCGTTCATTCACTTTAGGCGAACGAACAAGGGCGGTTATGAAAACAAGGAGATAGATGCCTGGATAAATGATACTTAGCACCGAGCCTATCAACAGGGGGGGCAATTTTTGTTTACCGAGAAAGACAAACTGGCCCCAAAAGAATATTGCGCCAAAAAATGGGAAATTGATTGTTACTCGATTGAGGAACACGCTGGCAACACTTGGGGTGCAGACTTGCTTCGCAGCATCATTGTCTGCCATCTCCGAACATGGCTTGATGAGATGCCTCGCGTTCGAGCAATCTGCTTGTTGGCCGGGGCTGTCTGGGGAGCGATCGCAGAAGGTTTGAGGCCCAAAAGTCGCGTATTGCGGGGCAACTACCATAGCTATCGAGTAGTTGAGGGCTAAAATGGTCAGTATCAACATGATAGTTGTCAGTAACAAAGCTTGTGGTGATGTATGTCCCTTGCGAATCTGGAAAATCCTAATCCAAAGGAATCGAATCCCAATGGCGGTAATCCCAAACACTGAGCTGCTGAAGAGAAAAAGCACAAGCAAGGTGAAAACAACATAGTCAACAGGGAAGACCTTTGACGACTGAACAAACACCCAGTTGACGGGGTTAAAGACATTGATATGTCCGAGGATATATCCACAACGGTGTTTGCAAAACGAGTTCTGGACTTTATCAATGGCTGTCAAAAGCATCGAAACCCACGTTACAGAAGCAGCCACTAGTAATATGATGCCCCCGAGCAATTTGAATGGGCGGAAAATTGCTTCTATTTTCAGCCATGCTCTCATTACCCAGCTTCGTCCTTCTCCCTGGGCTTCGTCTGCCAATCTTTGTCGTCGAATGAGGGTTCGTTCCTCCCGGACAAGCGTATCTAACTCCCTGCGGTCTTTGGAAGACAAAAGCTCTACGTTTCCTCCGCAACGACCTTCCAACTGGCGCTGTCGCTCTCGGTTGGAGTCAAGCTGTAAGGAAGTGGTTGCTTTCAGGGTTGGGGTTGAAACGGCTGGAGCTGTTTTGATGAGACTGATCGGCATGAGAGCCAGACCAGCAGATGTGTAGAGGATGTAAAGGCACAGACCGACAGTCATCAGCAGACCGAGAGAAAACGTCAGAGCTCGTTCACCTCCTAGCGCAGTGATTAGCTTTTATTCAAAATACTCATAAGTTGCCTGAGACGTGGAGAGATGACATCCGCAAGACAGATCAACGTAACGATTTTCGGTGAGTAGTTTTTCTGAAGAAGTCCAGTCCGTTGGTATCCTGATCCTTTGTGACAGGAACGAAAAACCCAACTAGGAACAAGACCACCACTATTGCGACAAACGAGACAGTGTACTTGAAGGCCGCCCAGAACCGCTGTGCTGTCGTCTGCTCTCCTGCTTCAGTCGCGACTTCATCGTATTCTTCGTACCAGAAGTACGAGAAGGGAACCACAAGAAGACAGAGGAGGGCATCAAGAGAGTACAGATAATACACGATTTTCAAAAGAGCAAGATCTTGTTGACTTCGGTTTCAGAAGCCCAGTCTTTTCTTCGACCTAGCTCCAAGGAGGTGGTAGACGAGACCAGAGCAACGTCGACTGGTAACAGAAGAACAGTTGCTAGGAGCGTAGTGATGGCAAATATACAGGTCAATGTCACAGATGGGGATCGATCTCGGGGTGTGATAGATGTAGATAAATATCGAAGAGACCACAATCAGAATAGCTATGGCAATTGCATATACAACCCAGATTAGGGACGTTTGCAGAAGTGCCATGACGGATATCTGGGATCTCACATGGGACGGGAGATGCGACGGTGAGGATCAAGATAGGGACCTAAATTAAAGGTCGAATGAGACTCATCAGTAACAGAGTACAAGAGGCTTGTAGTGTACGGGAATACAAACTCAAGTCGAAGATGAAGTACCAGGGTCACCTAGGTAGGTCTTGTTGAGGGTGAATCTGCGCGTCAGCAGCAGCCTGGACTACGTTTTTACGTCATCGGCGGATGTTCGACTACGAGATCACGTGCACATCCCGACTCTGGGGAACTCCAAAGACCGACTGATCAACATGCAAACAAAGCCAACTGCTATCTGGTCACGGCAAGCCTTTTCCTCAGCCCCATTTTGTCCTCGCTTCTCTCGAAATTTCTCCGCATTACCCCAGCCCTAAGAAATGGTGCCTCTCGAGAGAGATTCCTGAACGATCAAGTGTTAGCTTGAAGCCAAGGCAATTTTCAACCGCTCCTGAGAACCAGATGCAGTGCTATACTGAGCTGCTGCCCCCATCTGGGGTAACTCACGCTTTGCAGATCCCATTCATCTCTGCAACAGCACGGAATTTGGTTGTGGCTAGAAGCTCATTGCTTCAAATATTTTCTTTAGTCCATGATAGGCCTCGACCGCAAGGCTCCCAGGCATCTACCAAGCTTTTCTTGGAGAGAGAATACTCTTTACCAGGAACTGTCACGGATCTTTGCCGCGTCAAGGTTCTGAATACCAAAAGTGGCGGAGAAGCAATCCTGGTGGCTTTCCGCAATGCCAAGCTTAGTTTGATCGAATGGGACCCCGAGCGCTACAGTGTCTCGACCATCTCCATTCACTACTATGAGAGGGATGACCTGACATGTAGCCCATGGGTGCCTGATCTGAGCAGCTGTGGCACCATACTCAGTGTGGACCCCAGCAGTAGATGTGCGGTTTTCAACTTTGGAATTCAAAACCTAGCCATCATTCCGTTCCATCAGCCAGGGGATGACCTAGTGATGGATGATTATGATTCTGATATCGACGAGCGGGAGCCAGCCGGTCATGCCACAAAAAGTGACACTGATCCAGATGCGGCGAAGGAGAGCCTGATCCATCCAACGCCATACGCATCTTCCTTCGTCCTTCCATTAACGACGCTGGACCCTTCGATACTGCACCCGATCAGTCTGGCCTTCCTACATGAATATAGGGAGCCAACTTTTGGCATTTTGTATTCTCAAGTCTCCACATCCAATGCGCTTCTTCATGAAAGAAAGGATGTCGTATTTTACACGGTTTTTACCTTGGACCTCGAGCAACGGGCATCTACGACACTGCTTTCAGTTCCGAGACTGCCGAGTGACTTGTTCAAAGTGGGGCTCTCCCGCCTCCTGTTGGAGGCTCCTTACTCATAGGATCGAACGAGCTCGTGCATGTCGACCAGGGAGGCAAGACCAATGCAGTGGGTGTCAATGAATTCTCTAGGCAGGCCTCGACATTCTCCATGACAGACCAGTCTGATCTAGCTCTCCACCTTGAGAATTGTGCTATTGAACGACTTGATGATAGAAGTGGAGATCTACTTCTGATTCTTTCCACTGGTAACCTGGTTCTTATAAAGTTCAAACTAGACGGCAGGTCGGTATCCGGTGTCTCAGTTCATCCTGTGCCTGCCCATGTGGGGGGTGACCTCATGAAATCTGCTGCCTCGGCCTCCGCGTTCATTGGAAATGGTGAGATCTTTTTCGGCAGCGAGGATGCGGACTCACTGCTTCTTGGTTGGTCTTATTCGTCCCCGAACGCAAAAAAAAGCGCGCTCTCAGATGAATCATGCTCCAGGTTCCTCTGTGTGACTGTTCTGATGACCATATGAGTGATGACGATGGCTATGAAGATGACCTCTATTCCACATCTCCCGAGATATCTGCAGATGGCCGCAGAGTCTCGGCTGCAGATGCATCCTCCTTCGGCCAGTACAATTTCCAAATCAACGACAAGCTTCTGAATATTGCTCCTTGAGGGATATTTGCGTTAGGAAAGCCCGTGGGGAGTTTAGACCAAGAAAGCGAACATGACAACCTATCTTCTGAGCTTGAACTAGTAGCTGCTCAAGGCTCAGACAGAAACGGGGGTTTGGTAGTTATGAAGCGTGAGATCGATCCCGAGGTGATTGCCACTTCCATGATCGATTCGGCCAACTGTGTCTGGACTGCAGATGTAGCTTACAGGAAGACAGCTGTGTCTAACGCTTCAGAGCAACCGGAGGGGGGAGGTTACCACCACTATGTTCTCGTATCAAAGCCGAAGAGCGAGGACAAGGAGCAGACAGGGGTTTTCCAAGTTGATGGCTTCGAGTTAGACCTTTCAAGGCACCAGAATTCAATCCTAATGAGGATGTCACGATCCATATTGGGACATTGGCGAATAAGAGTAGGGTCGTGCAGATCCTAAAGAATGAAGTTCGCAGCTACGATGCCGGTGAGCCTCTTTTCAGATACCACTTTGGTCAACTTTATCTAACGAAGCAGATCTTGGTTTGGCTCAGATCTATCCCGTGTGGGATGAAGATACCAGCGACGAACGAATGGCTGTTAGCGCCAGCCTAACAGATCCCTACCTAGCCATTCTTCGGGATGATCTCACGTTGTTGCTCCTCCGAGCAGACGAGAGCGGGGATGTGGATGAACTTGAGATGAACGAGGATATCAAGTCCTTAAAATGGATCTCATGCTCCTTATACTTCGACAAGACTGGATTATTCTCGCGCACTTGCAATGGTAACGAGGGTCTTCAGCAGAATGAGACAATCCTGTTTCTGTTGAGTCAAGACTGTCGGTTATTTGTAAGTAGTGAGAGTGCATCCCCTTGCCATATATTCTGAAGCTTACCCCAAAAATAGGTATATCAACTCCCGGACCTTGTTCTACTGTCAATAATTGATGGGGTCGATTGTTTACCACCGATTTTGTCGTCTGAGCCACCAAAGCGATCAATAACACGTGAAACGTTGACAGAAATTGTCGTGGCTGACCTTGGGGATGCTGGGGCCAGTACGCCTTACTTAATTGTACGAAACCTGCCCTTATCATTCAAGTGCGGTACATTGACGAAACTGGTACTAGGTGCGAACTGCAAGCGACGATCTTGCAATGTATAAACCTTTCATAGTTCCTCCAAGCACGGAAAGCGAATCGCCAGCTTTGTGTTTGCTGAAAGAAGCCAATCGCGTACTGTCGATGGGGTCAGAGCAGCCAGAAGGAGAGCGAAAACGAAGTCGGCCATTGCGCATACTGTCTAATACTCCGGGTATAGCACTGTGTTCATGCCTGGCGTTTCGGCAGGCTTCATTCTCAAAACATCTACCGGATCACCCCACCTAATACGGTTAAGAGGAAAGTCAGCTCGCTACTTAGATGGCTTTTACACGCCTGAATGCGAAAACGGTTTCATACTCCTGGATTCTAAAGTATATGGCTCGCCCCTGTTTCCTCAAATTGCTTGCACTGACATCGCATGTAGAATCTCTTGCGCATCTGTCAATTGCCCCATGGGACGCAATTTGAATACCAATGGCCCTTGAGAGAATTTATATAGGGGAGCAGATCGACCATCTGGCGTACTCTGCATCGTCCAGCACGTATGTTCTAGGAACTTGCCATAAGACGGAATTCAAATTGCCCGAGGATGATGAATTGCATCCCGAATGGCGCAATGAAGGTAAGCCGCGCGTTAGTCTCGTTGGTCTTGAATCATCACTAACGGTTGCTAGTGATCTCATTCCTCCCACAAGTAGATCGGAGTGCACTGAAAGTCGTTAGCCCAAAGACATGGTCCGTGATTGACAGGTATGCAAGAATGATTGATCAAAGGGACTTCCATGCCGAATAGATAACTAATCATTCACCTCCAAAGCTACCTGTTGGATCCGGCAGAGCATGTCATGGCGATGAAAAATATCAGCCTCGAGGTCTCAGAAAATACGCACGAGCGTAGAGAAATGATTGTCGTGGGCACAGCATATACACGAGGTGAAGACACAGCCTCACGGGGCTGCGTGTATGTGTTTGAGGTCATCAAGGTGGTCCCAGACCCAGAGAAGCCGGATACCGACCGTAAGTTGAAACTTGTAGGCAAGGAACCAGTGAAAGGTGCTGTCACCGCCCTGTCCGGCATCGGCGGCCAGGGCTTCCTCATTGTTGCTCAGGGACAGAAGTGTATTGTCAGAGGCCTGAAAGAGGATGGCAGCCTTCTACCGGTTGCGTTCATGGATGTCCAATGCTACGTCAGTGTAGTTAAAGAACTCAGGGGAACTGGCATGTGTCTCCTTGGCGATGCCATGAAGGGAATTTGGTTTGCAGGTTACTCGGTAAGGACTTCTACGTCTTTCTTTTGAATACAAGGACTGGGGGGAAATTAACTACGCTACACCTACAGGAAGAGCCATACAGGATGAACTCTTCGCGAAAGATCTGGACTACCTCGACGTCTTAGCGGCGGATTTCCTCCCAGACGGAAAGAAGTTGTTCATGCTCGTCGCTGACGGTGACTGCAACCTCCATGTGCTGCAGTACGACCCCGAGGGCAAGCCTACCCCCCACTATTGTCCATCAATCATTCCTTTTAACGCAGGATAGACCCGAATTCCTCAAATGGCGACAGGTTGCTCAGTCGCAGCAAGTTCCACACGGGCAACTTTGCCTCGACCCTGACCCTTTTACCGCGAACCATGGTCTCTTCCGAGCAAGCCATGTCCGAATCAGAAGACATGATGGATCTAGACACGATCGCCCCCCGGCACAACATTCTCGTCACCTCGCAGAACGGGTCCGTCGGCCTAGTGACCTGCGTTTCGGAAGAGGTGTACCGCCGCCTATCCGCCCTTCAGTCGCAGTTGACCAACACCCTGCAGCATCCATGTGGCCTGAACCCCCGTGCTTTCCGGGCTGTCGAGAGTGACGGAAGTGCAGGACGCGGTATGCTCGACGGAAGTATTCTATCCAGTGGCTAGACATGGGCAAACAACGCCGTGTTGAGATTGCCAGCCGTGTGGGGCTAATGAGTGGGAAATCAAGGCGGATCTCGAGACCATCGGAGGTGACGGTCTAGGATACCTATAGATGAGAAGCGTGGAAATATAATGGCCAAATATTAGATCATCGAAAACCTTTTCCTTGCATCATCAAGGCAACTGTCTACAGAAAATTATATATAATGCATTTCGGCTCGTCCCACATCACGGGTATATACTTCCAGTAGGAAGAGCCCCAACGAAACCTACGTGGGAGAACAATGCAACTATCAATTCGTCATGATATTAGGTACTACCAAAGCGTAAGTTGCGTAGCTATCACAGGGGCCAGACAGACATCGAACAATCAGAGGCTCGTCATTATCCTAAATCCTCGTTTCAGAAATATGGTTGACTGGCGCTCATCCAATCAACTCATTTTATGTGTAGAGCTAGCCACCCAACCATCTGTCCGTGGCTGAATACTGAAGTCAACAGATGGTGCCAGGTCAGGATTGAGATATGTGTAGAAAAAAGACACAAGAAAGGAAACAGACAGGGCCGAAACGAGCAGGAAAGAAGTGGTCCCGGAAACAAACAAACAAGGGCACTGCCTCTCCTAGTAGAGAAGACGCCGACACGCCGTAAACCGTACCACACCGTAGCCATTTCCATAAACGTACACGCCAAGATCTCGGATAAGATAGAGAAATAATGGAAAAAAAAAAGTTATATATGTCAAGCATTTTCCGGGAAGAAAAATCCATCCAGATGGACAAGAGGGGAAAAAAGAGACAAGAAGGATAAAAAGAGACCCGTTGCATAACAAGAACATAGCTCTAAGCGAGAGAAGTTCTAATGCGTTGCTTCCAGCAGACAAAACAAGGACTTGCATGAGGGTTAGAAAACGTCTTCAGCCGCAAAATAACGCTTACTTCTTCCCCGTGCCCCAACGAACTTCATCTCCGGCATATTGGTATGATGGACGACATGGGGTCGATATACAGCATCCACGGGTGCTTGCCAATCATCCAGACCGAGAGGGAAGTACTCGTATAGTAAATCGGCGCTCTCATTGGGGAAGGGGAGAGTCGAAGCAAAAGGTTGTTGTAGATTAGTGGCACCGAGTAATGGCATCGATGCTGGAGGGTTCCGCGACTGCGATTGAGAGACTCCGTGCGAAAGTTTGCGCATTTTGGCCGGAGGCGCAGAGTTGTCTAGGTTGAGGTTCTTGTGGGAATGGTCATTGTTGTATGCAGATGCCGGCCGCGTCAGGTCATGCAGATGGAGGGCATCGCCGCTGTCATCCTCATCCAACAGGGATAGATTGATCGGAGCTGCGACGGTGCTTGGGTGCCTCTGGTGTTCACTGGGGCGAGAGAATTCGGGGCTTGATTGCGAATACATGGAATGAGACAAGCCCACGCCCGGCAAAGCACCACCCGCGGACTGCGGAATCTGCGTCCAGTCAGGAGACGGCCGGCGAGCGACCAGGCCCGCCTGCGAGGCTGACGTCTCTGGCGAGCTGCTCTTTGCTGCCACCTTGGCTTTGGCTGGGGTCTGATTGGGTCGTGGGGTCGAATCACCATTCGGGGTGCGATTGAGGGAAGCGGCTTGCGCATTCTTTCTTGATGCAGCGGCACTGCCGCTTAATGGCAAGTCCTTTCGGGACTGGAAGTTCCGCGGGCTGCGGCCGCGAACGATGATGGGACCGGACTGGACTTCACAGATCGGAATCTTCGCGCCGGTGGACAGGGTCGCGACGACCTTGAGGCGCACGACGAAATGTTGCTGGAGCTCTTTTCTGCGCCCATTGTTGGCCGTCGCAACTCGGAACTGTAGTCGTTTCCACGCAATCGGGAAGGTAGCATAGTCGGTATCCAAGTCCTGACCGGCCATAATATCCAGTGGAATCGGTGGGGGCTCCTTTTCGACCTTGGGGTTACTATTGCCATTGGGGTTGGTGCCTGCTGCGGTAGCTCCGTCGTCAGCTGGAGGATTGCCGTTCGCGGCGGGCGTTTTCCAGGGCACCGAGATAATTTTGACGGAGTTGCCCTCGACTGACTCGGTGGCCGAGACGGTGAGCTCCTGCGCGAGGATGGGGATGCGATCGCCTTGTTCCGTCATGATGTAGCGCAGACTCCGCGGAAGGGTCACCGAGCCCGTAATCTGGAACAAGTTGCGGCGGTAGCATGTTAGCTCGGCGCCTTGTTGGGGTGGTGCGTTTTCGGATGGAGAGGTAGTCCATGGCGACTCGGCGAGAAAGAACATGCCATGAAGTTGCGCGGACAGGGATAATGAAGTCCTCCGCAAAGAATAGTCGAGCAGGGTAAAGTTGTACACCGGTATGGAGAAACTTAGCAGCTTATTGTTGTGGTCGATCGACGAGTCTGCGGGCTGCTGCTGGGGGTACTGGTTCAAACGGGGTGACCATGTCTGTGAACGGGTCTTCGTAGCTGGTGGAGAATCTCTTCAGTGAGGAGAGACCATTCTGGGGGAAGGACATTTCGTCACTGGACCGGAGTGCTATTAGTATCGTTCTGAGGGTAGGAACCATCGCATTCTGCGCAAGTTCGACTGGATCGGTGCCTACCTGACGAACGTCTCCGAGTCGAAGTTTGAGCGCTGATCCGGGAGATCCATCCCAGGCATGGAGTTCAGGTAATCAGCACCCTGCAAATTGCTGAGTGACAGTGGGCTGGCCAGATACGGCATGGCCATGGTATCGAAGCCCTCCATGGCGAGGGCAGAAGATGGGGAGACGGGCAAGATCGGGCCAACAAAAGGGTGGGTGGGGGGTTTGGTTGTTAGGGTCTGTTGAAGGAAGTGGCGCCGCGCGATGGACGTGAGGACCGAGAGAAAGCGGAGGAGCGGGGAACGCGGAAGGATGTATAAGCGTAGGGGGGAAGAGCGCGCGTGGAGAGCGACAAGACGAGCAGCACGAGAGGAGGAGGAAAAGAGAGGACCAGGAGGCAAAGAGAGACGATGGGTCGACGTTCAGGACGTTCAGGTGCTTGCTGAGGCGGATGGGAACGAATGCGATTCGCAGGCAGCGCGGACCGCACGAGGAACCTGCTGAAGAACGGACTAGCAGAACATGGATGGAGGCGGGATTCGGTCGGAGGGGCGATTGAGCGCGACGAGGGGGCGGACGAGAAAGTAGCGGGAGGAGGGGGAGCGAGAGGGAGGGAGGGAGAGAAAGAAGGAAGGAGAGAGGAGTTGTCGGAGTAGTAATAAGATGATGGTGGTGGTTGTCGTTTGAGTGGATCGGAATGCCCCGAGGTCAAGGACGATGGCGGAGTGGCCTGTAATATCCGGAGGCAGGAGATAACAATACCGCACGAGAGACCAGTCAACGAGCTGGACGGACCCGGCGATGGGGGCTGCAGTCGCAACGAGGAGGAAACCCACCCGGTCCGGGGCTGCGGTTGGCTGGCGGGAACGAGTTTAAACCTGGCCGGGCGAACTAAGGGACCGGCGAATGAAGACTGAACGGATGGATCATGGTCTATGAGGATGGAGGAGGGAGTATACCAAAGAATAAGATTCTCTCCCTTCCACAATCAATGCAACCGTCTGAGGGCCTCCCCCTCTCCAGGTCATCCGTCCAGACCAGGAGTCGAGCCTGCATGATTAGCCCCATCGCTAGGGCACTGACTTCTTTTTTTCTAGAAACAGGGGAATCGCCCGGCGTCAACCTTGCAGGGACCGACGCATTCCCTCGCTCCGAGGATCGAATGATGCGCCATCCTATCACCAGAGACAACCGCTTTGGGATGACAGCGATGGGCGGCGTTCTGGGTTGACCCTGACAGGGTCTTCCTGAGCAGCCGGTGGTTCCACCCCTCCCACCGAGCCTAACCGGAGCCTACCGTTGGCTTTGACGGACTCTCTTGTTCCTTCTGGATGAAAGAAATAACCGCGACTGGGCCTGGTGGGGAGCTCTGGACTGCCGGCCGCATCGGGCGACGCGATGCTGTCTTCGGGTTCCTTCACCACCACGACTCCACCAAAACCCGGGGGATCCCTATGAAAACAAGAACCTGACCCATTGATCCATTCATTCCAATCGGCCCATCCCCTCTGCCCTGGTTCCCTCGGTCTCGAGGTCCGAACGACTGCAATCGGCTCCGTTACTGATTCAGGCAAACCCGTGGGGATTGGCCTTTTCTCTCAGCTCCTGTAGTGGTCTCGAAGGGAGCACCAGGAAAAGAAGAGACAACCATCAGACCCATCATTCAGGGCCGGTGGACCGGCTGGACGGACGGCGGGCTGAGGACGATTCTCCAGTCCGGGTGAGAGGGCCTCTTGGCATGGCTTTCAACCTCAACTCCTGTGACACCCCCCCAAAACCAACCGAATAAGCTTGGTCAGCCGCTCGATCCGATCCCCTTTTGAGTTATTCAAGCAAAACGCCTCGTGTCCAGGGTTCTCCGTGGACGGGGCCACTGTTGGGGCCAACTCGAGATACCCACAGCCGTTTGATGAATGCGGCGCAGCTGTCCGGCTCCATCCACCCGGTAACTCCCCATGTCAGTGTCCACTTTCTACATACTTTACTTCCAACCGTTTCTACTTTCTGAGACGGGGGAGAAATTCAAAACGAGAACATCAGACAGAAGAATGGCAACCAAGCCAGTACGGAACCGTGTCCACCAGTTGTTTCACCGTTCAGGGAGGGAAGCTTTTGTCTCCGGCGTCCTGGGCTAATAATCAAGGGAATGCTCAAGGCTGACACCGGGTATAATCTGGCGGGATGCAGAACCGGAGCTGGGAAGTCTCATACAGAAAAAGAAAGACACAGACAAAGGCGAGGGAACAAAAGACTTCAGCCAGTAGAAGTGCCCTCTCGATGTTTGATCGCCCGTGGCATCAAGTGAGAAGGGTTGACTGACACCCTCCCTTGGGTGATCCGCATTGGCTGGTCTGACATGCAGCTCAGACCCTTTTTTTAACTTTCTTTTTCATTTACTCCTTTTGTCCATCCGGACGGCCATTCTTTTTCGGGTTCCAGTGGGGGTGCGAAAGCTGATCAGCTTAACCGCGCCTGCTGGACGACTGCCTGTCCCTCTCTCACTCCGACGGAGCTCCTGGACGAATCCATCGCCGGTCCCCCTGGCAAATCACCCGAAACTTTGCGGACAACCCTCGCACGCAAGAGGCGAGATTTGACCATGTTCAGGGTGCGATGATTGGCTCCCCCCAGCTCTTCCCCCAGAACGGAGTTTCGTATTTCGCGAGCCATTTTGCTGGCTCGCGCTTCTCAAGTGCGATTGGATATCGATAGACAGCAGGCTACGGAGGCCAGCTACGATAATAATAATGTACCAAACCTGCCCGAAGGAATCTGGCCAAGGGAGCTGGTCCTGGGTCGCGAGTCAAGCGGAACGAAATCCAGTACTGTCCGGCTGCATGCTCGGTCCATACAGACGACGCAGACGGAGGAGCCAGTGCTTTTGTGACGGAAGGAAGTTGCCACGCTACCGGTGTTTAGCCTACATTAGTCGCGACCCTTAGTTGCACAGGACCAGCTGGGGCAGACGCTGGTGAAGACTCGACGACGCTTGAAGAAGACCGGGGGCTCGCTGGTCATTCCGATCCCTTTCCCGGTGATGGGACGCTGGAGCGGAAGGCTTCCCTGTGGAGCGCAGAAGCCGTCCCGCACGAAGACGGCGCATTGAGCCCATTCCTCGTTCCATCTTTCCCAGCAGGAGTGTGTTTCTTGTCCGACCCTGAGGGAGTGTTCAGTGTTCTCCAGCGTTCTCAGGCACGGGGGACAAGCCAGTTGGCGCGCACGCGGGGGGTCAGGATGGGGGCGGTGATTGGGCTGCTGGGGGAGGATGTCTCAGATGCGGGCGAATCAAGCGCGGCTCGAATCGGCCACACCCGCCTGGGGACATGCAGAGTACGTACTAGTTAAGTACCTAATAGTAGTTAGTTACTCATCCTCTGGTGGCGGGATGTGCCCGACCATCTAACGGGCGGGTTCATCCTCTGCTATCCCCAGGCTCTCTCACATCGGTCGCTGCTCCCTCTGGCCGCGCTCTCTTATCTCTGGCGAGGTGCCCATCCCCACCGATCGGGACGCAACTGGCGGTGCAGCAGCTTCCTCCCTTCAAGGCGGATGGCCACCGGGCGCGACTCGACGCGGACGGGGCGATGGTGGCCCGATCGAAGGATCCTCCGTACCAACGCCGTAAAGTCAATTAATCATCGGAACAGCAGAAACGAGTTGTCGCTCCGAGGCTGGGATCGATCGTCAGCCAAATCTGCTGGTTCGAGTATGTTTCTAGAAACATGGCGCCCGCCTCTCCCCGTCGGATCTCAGGCATCGCAACATGTGATCATCCTCCGCCACGAAGTCTCCGGTGCAGCGCTGTGAAACCCCCGGGACTCCAGTCTGCGCAGGCCACCGTGACAGAATCACACGAGGTTCTGTGTGAGCCTCGAGTCACCCTCCTTGCTGGGTGCGCTGTCGCTCTTCCTGGACGTTGGCATCTGATACCGAGCCGACTAATTATAGACCCCACCGGACGGGGATGCAGGTTGTCCACCGACAGGCTGCAGTGTATCAGCATCCTCGAACAGGACCACGCCCAACCCGGTGGCAAATGCGATCAGTATCGCCAGATATGGCAAAGGAGACATTCATGCTCGAATATCGCCTTCATCCTCTGACTGTCTAGATCGATGGATGGCGCAAAAAAGGGCCAGCTCCTCCCCCCACTCGACCCTCCCAGTACCGGCATGATTGGTGGCCCTGGAGGCTGTCTGACACCCCCAGATATGAGTGATCACCCACTACTGTCTCGTACAGCCAGCCGTTAGGATATCTTGCAGAGTATCTCCAAGGTGGCATTCACTAGGAGGCCGATTTGGTCGCGGACATTGTTCTGGTCAGGACCGCATACCTCCGGACCGTACAGTCCAGTCTAGATCGGCCCTATGCCAGAGTGCCTGAATCAGTCCAGCATTCCTCAGATAGAAGAGAAAGAAGAGTTTTCAATCGAGACCGAAGCAGAAACATCCACCAATGAACTCTGGTAGATGCGAAAGAAAAGGTCCAAGAATCCAAGTGGATCGGGTTCCTGTCTGGATGAATAATGGTCCCCGTTGACGCCGCAAACAACCAGGAACCACTCACCTCCTCACTGGCCAAGGGGATCATTTCCCCCTCCACCGACGAAACAGCGCATGTCATAGACTTCAGCACAGACCAGACGGGCCCAAATCTGCCCCCGACTCCCCGAAAACAGCGCATGATGAGGATGATGGCCCTCTCGCGAACCGGACTCCGCTCGGCTCCAACCACCCACTCTCTTCCAGGAGGCCCTGACCCGGTCCGTCAACACTGTATGCAGGGAGGTATCCGGCCCGTGATTGTTTGCCCCCGCCGTCCCTCTGTCTTGGCCTCTTGCGGAACGAGTCGTTGTGCCGCTATCTCGGTCGCTATCATTTATCGACCTTCCATTCCCGTCATAGTCCCCTTTCGGCACGATCATGATCCATAGGACGAGAGTCCTGAGCTACTACTGAGATCCATCACATCGTCCCCCCCACTTAGGGATAGTTCCCAAACGCGTCTCCACCGCCAACGCGCAAATCACGGCGTCCCCAGACGAGGTAGATCAAGCGACGAAGCAGCCTGTCCGTCTGTCTATCCGTTCCTGCGCCAGCTCCAGCTCCAGCAACATCTCCATCGGGACGGGGATCATCCGAACATCGATCTCCTGCTCACGAGCCAACCCCTGCACTGAGGTCATCCACCCACCCACTCACACTCCTGGTAGGTACCTACCTACCTACCCAGCTTACCCACTTCGACGAGGGATTTACTCGGAGTACAATGGTATGAGATCGCGTCCCGATCATTGGACACGGACACAGACACGGACACGGGCTCGTCTATCGCGTCTCCATCGCCTTGTCCTTTAATCTGGATGAAGCGGATCAGAAACTCCTTCCCAAACACATAGGACCGACTCCCCAAAGAGAGAATTTAAATTGAATGGAATTAGTAGAACCGGATGTGTAGGAGGATCAATATACGAAACACGCTCTGTACCAGGAGGCCAGCAGATCAACCGTCCGAGAAACCAACCAACCAACCCAGTGAGTAGAATGTAAACAGGGTCAGGCGTTGAAAAAAAATAAAAAAAAAAAAAAAAAGAAACACGCGCTGTGGATATCATGAACGCCCATGCTAAAGAGTCTCGAAACCCCCAACCAATCAACCAAGAAGGCAAAACAAGGCAAAGCTATGTAGGAGGTATGTTCAAGTGGCCGTCATGATCGTCCACGTCCCTGCATCGCAATTGACTTCCTCGAAACTGTGTAAGGTCCTGAACCCGATTTCCGACAGACAGTCAAAGTTGCTGTCGCCATCCACCTGCACGATGGTTAATAAAACGGAACCCCACCGGTAATCCAAAGACGAGGGGACACTCACGCAATCCATCACGGCAGCCTCCGCCCCCTGTTTCCGAATCTGCTTGATCCCGAGAAGGACCAATCCCTGCATGACCGTGGCATATTCGCCTACCGACGGCGAAATCACCGGCGACGAGATGCCGCCCGTTGGCGTCTGCGTCGCCTTCAAGGCTGGCATGTGCTCTGCCAACGTCGATCGCTGGTTGTAGACCACCACGCTGCGAGCATGGCCCCGTCGCCCGGCCGTAGAGCCCGGATGATGCCGCAGTTGGGAGCACCCCCAGAGCGACACGGTAGATATCGATGACGCCTTGTCGCGAGTTGGTCTTGATGTGGTCGAAGATCGAGTCTGCGTAGTCCCATCCGTACACCAGGTCATAGGCTACTTCCGCGTTTTTGCAGACCCTGAATCAATCCATCCGGTGGCGTCCAGTTCGACAGATTGCGTAAGATCACGCTACTAACCGGTCGCGATAGCGCTGTGTTCCAGCCCAGGTTGGCAAACCATTGCCGCAGTCTCTTGCGCTCGACAGGGTTGCCCGATGGGATGCCCAGGTAGATTCCCGGTAGTCGAGAACCGAGCTGGAATCTCTTCACACCCGTTCGTTGCAGCAGCGTTCGGATGGCACGGTGATGAAGGGAGCTACCGATGCCCAGCTTTCGTCGGGATGGATCGACGATCAGGCAGCCGATGACTCCCGTACCGGTAGATTGGAAGTAGTATGTGGAGCAGAAGCCGTAGAGCCTGGGTGCTGCTGTTGCGGACGACAAAATGCGACTCGTCGACCTCCTCTCTTCGCAGGAGAAAGCTGCCCGAGGTGACCCCAGCAACTCAGAAAGCTCGCCTTGTGTGCAATCTCCTCTGACCGAGTCAAGCAGAGTGTCCAGAGCAAGAGAGTCTCGCTCTTCGTTCCAATTTTCCACGAGCCAATGCTGCCTCGCTTGGTGGAGCTTCTGGCTGCGACTGATGGAGCCCGGTAGTGATCCCATTGGCGCAAGTTCCCCATAGAGTACTTTGACGAGTGCTTCCAGGGCTGTCTCCGTGAAATCATACGTGCAGATGTATGTGCCAATAGGGGGTCCGTTGCGAAATCGTATGGCGAGCTGGCAGCGACAACCACCATGGGTTTCTCACGATGCTCCCGGTCGGAGTGAACTGTGATCGGCAAATCATCGAGACGTGTTTGGCAAAGCCATGCTGGTACAGGTTCCGGTTCGCATCGGCGGTGACGACAATCACGGCGCTCGCCCGGTCGATCAAGTTTTCGTGGATTGGCCGGACTCCATTGGCCGTGTAGGAGGTATGCAAGACACGCCGTTCCTTTGTCGCGAGAGGGACCGACCCAGCTCCTTAAAAACACTTTCCCCACTCAAGACCGAGGCGGTTCGATCGACTGCTGTCACATCGAGGGAGGAATTCAGGTGCTCGGTCACGGAGCGAGATACGGCCGACGCGGGCAGTGGCTTCACCAACGGCGTGAGCAGGAGCAGTTCCTCGTTGGGCTCGAGGATGTTGGACAGAGGCAGAAGGTTTTTCTTGTCGCGCAGAACCGAGATAGAACTGTTGTACGCTTTCGTGGACAAGCTGGTGTGGGAAGGTTGCATCTGTGTCAGCGAGGGAACCCCTGGGGGTTTGAGGGCCTGCTCCCATGAGGTGCATTTGGCCTTGAGACTCAGGACTCTGCGAAGAGACTGCTCTATCCGTGCCCTACCAATGATGCCATTCTCCACGCCGAGCTTCAGCCCATTAATCGCCTCTTGCTGCACTGGGAACGATCTGCACAGAAGAATGATATCACAGCCTGCATTCTTTGCCATTACGTGCCACCACCGACGCCGATATTATGTGTGAGGGCTTCCATCTCCAGGCACTCGGAGACAACTACGCCATTGAACTTCAGGTCCTTCCGTAGCAAGTCATCAACAACCTGTTCACTCAAACACGCATGCATCACGTTGACTCCCGCCGAGGACATCGAGACGCCTCCCACCATCATGGAATCTAGGCCGTGGATGATGGCATTCCGGAATGGGACCAGTGCCGTCAAGCTGAGTTGCTCCAGAGACTCTGTGATGATCGGGACATCGGTGTGAGACCCCAAAAATTCCAGATTGCCATATGAGGGAAAGTGCTTGCCACAGGTGACCAGACCCCCTCCCGATAGCCTTTCATGAACTCCACGCCATATTGTGATACCTCCTGGGATCATCGCCGGTGGTACGGACGCCCAGCGGCTGACTCCGGACATTGGTCAGCACGTCCAGGACGGGGCCCAGAATCCAGTTGACGCCTACAGCCTTCAATTCCTGGGCCGTCGCCAAAGCGACATCATGGGCTAGGGCTTTGGAGCCGGTGGCGGCAATCCCCATGGCACTGGGGAACTGTCGGATATAAATCTCATCGTAGAGACTGTTGACCCCGCCATTTTCCTGGTCCAGGGCGATGAGGAGAGGCACCGGATGGCCAGCATCGCGGGCGATGGTTTGTAATTCGAGGACTAGACGGGTTGCGTCCTCAGCCGCTGTATATAGATAGTGAATTAGCGCGTCGTCCGAAAAGAGGATCTCGGTGTATGGCTCGCAACAGGCGAGTCACGCGTGGCCGTGAATGAAAGGCAATGTTACATTTTAGGTTTTTGGCGGTCAGGAGAACAGACCCCAGGTGGTAGTTCTCAATGAGCGAGCGAATCTGAGGACTGACAGTGGTTCCATCGAAGCCCATCATAAAGAGCTGCCCCATCTGCCTGTTGAGCCATGGTACCCGATCCGTCAGCGATGATCCGTGTCGCGTACATGGGGAGGAGTCAATGTGAGATAGATGGAGGAAAGGAGAGGAAAGTATGAAGGGGGACAAGAACAGATGGAGATGGGGCGACAAGAGTATGAGAGGCCCCAATCGACTGTGTTATGGAGGATGAACCGCATCAGGGTGCAGTGATGGGGAGTGTCGACGTCGAGCAACAGACAACACAAGAATGGACGACGGGAAAGCAATGCCAAGACCGAGATCCTACCTGTCTAGATCTTCCCAGCCGGGAGACAGCATATCCTCCTTGGGGGCCATGATCGGGAGGGAGGGAGGGGCTCCCTGGAATGCCCGTGCAGACGGGACGACTGCACAGCGAAGGAAGGGGGGCGAGGGCCCTGTCTGGCCCACACACCGATCTCCGTGTCGGTGTCGAAGATCTGTGTTGGGATGGGGGTGTGGTGAGGAGTGAGACCGCGTGAGGCCACCGCTGCAAACGATGACGAGCTGCCAGAACCGGCGGTCGATACAAGCTCCCCCGACTAAGGGAGGCTAGGGTTCCGCAGAGCAAACGCCAGGGGGCTTGCAGGTTGCTGGCCAGGAAGCTACTGAACTGGACAGCTTAGATTCGGGAGGTAAAATGTAGTGGCCACGGCGTGGCGAATGAGAGGGAGTTAATGCATGGGGGGATGATGGGCCGGGGGAAGTGGAAGAAGGATAAATGCTGGGTCGGTCAGCAAGCGGAGTGGTGGCCGTGGGCAGATTGCCGACTGGGAGGTACGACTACGGAGGGGTGGTCGGCACCAGCTTGACTACTTGGCTACGGGGGAAGGGGAGCTTCTTGGGCGATTAGATCCCCTATCTTAGATTGGCAATCTTAAAGACTGCGGAGTCGTTCAATGACCGAGAGCGAGAGCTATATCATGCATGGATCATAATAGCCCGGACTATCAGCGCGATGGGATCAACACCAACTGTAGGTCCGCTGCACCAGAGCCTCGTGGGAGGAAGTCAATTCCCCGGAGCGAGTCCGCCACGCAGGAGGGAAAAACCTTGATAATATTAATCAAAGCCTGCCCACCTGTCGCTTCCCCAATTTCCCTCTTTCTTGGGTCATCTAATCAGAAGGGAGCTCTGCGACGTTGTGATGGAGCTGTGGATGGGTTGGGGAGGCCCCCGAGTATCACGTGGGTAATCCGATACAATACCGGTACGATACGAGCGGACGGGGCTTTCGGGCGCCAAACAGGCGTCAATTACTCCGGTAACAGCCCCGAACATGGCGGTACCGATACCACGCCAGGGAGGGTTGCACTCTTGCGCCGACTTCCCCGGTTTTCCGATGCAACGGCAACGCCTGTCAAGCCATGCCTGTTTCGGCCGAGGGCGCCACTTGTTTGCGGGCGAACCGCTTCATTCGTTGCGCGATGATCTATGCCACGTCCTTGTGCAACATCACCCCGATCGCAACACAGGTCCTCGACAAAGGCTTTCTCGTCTGCTAACGTGCACCGGCTGCCCTCGTTGGTTGGTTGCTGGGCCGTGAACAAACCGGATCAGTCCGTGGTTGACTGTCGTCGGGGCTTTCCAGAACGGTGAAGTTGCAGAACAATATGGACTGCGCAGCAGCCAGATACGGCATGTGATGACGATGGACGTGCAGATATGTACATGGTACTCGGTAATGCGCGAGGCCTGTCGTCGACGCCTTGTTCAGTTGATCCTCCGCTGCTCAGTGGTCTGGAACTTCTCGCGATGGACCGGAATTCGTCATCCATCCGAAATCGTGACCCAATTGGGCTATGGAGGCTTGGAGCAAGGAAGATCGCACTGGGGCCAGCGCGACAGGGAAGCTAATGGGCTCCTCCCGACGGCAAGCAGATCCTAATCGTAGCAGTGGTCGAAGTAGCAGTCGTAGCCGGGCAAGGTAGTGGGAGCGGGTGGGCAGTCGCACGTTGTCACACTCTCCACAGCCGATCCAGTAGGGGACGGATGACGAGGTGGGAGAACGGAAGGTAGCAGAGACCCATGGGTGGATGGGGGCATGGCCACTGCGGTCATTTTGCATTTTTGCCTTCATATGCCCGGGATCGCTCGCCCTCTTCCGTGACTATTACACTCTCTCCTCATCACCCTTCCCACACAGGATTGTCCAAACGCCACCAACCACCTTTCCATTCAGCTCGTCTTCTTCATCTCCTGTTGACCTGGCATCCTGCAGTCTGTTTCTTGTCGTCTTTTGATACCCCAACTGCAGCCCCCTCCCTTATCAGTGACGTAGCCTCCGTCTCCGTCTTCATCATGTATGCAGTCCCTTTCCACCTTTTCTGCCAGCATGGTCGATCTAACACAGAACATCTAGGCGTGTCATCATCAGAGAATCCAGCCTGGAGGCCTCCGAGTACATTGCCGATTACATTATCAGTAAGCTACTCTCCGTCCATGTCGTGCGACGAGAAATAAACCGTACTAACCCGAGCCTTCCTTGAACTTCAGGCCGCATCAAATCCTTCAAGCCTACTGAGGATCAGCCCTTTGTTCTAGGTCTTCCCACGGGCAGCAGCCCTGAGACCATCTACAAGACTCTCGTTCGCCGCTATCGCGCCGGCGATGTCTCGTTCAAGAATGTCGTGACCTTCAACATGGTATGTATCCGTCGCATGCTGAACCTATCTCCACCCTTGCAAGTATGAGCTGACTGAACTAGGATGAATATGTTGGACTCCCCCGGGACCATCCCGAATCATACCACAGCTTCATGTACAAGCACTTCTTCTCGCACGTCGACATCCAGCCTCAGAACATCAACATCCTCGATGGAAACGCCCCAGATCTCGCCGCCGAATGCGCTTCTTTCGATGCGCGCATTGCTCGCTATGGTGGAATTGAGCTGTTCCTCGGAGGTGTTGGTCCCGATGGACACATTGCATTCAACGAACCGGGCTCCTCCTTGAGCAGCCGTACCCGTGTCAAGACCCTGGCATACGACACGATCCTGGCCAACTCCCGATTTTTCGACAACGATGTGAACAAGGTCCCCCGGATGGCCTTGACCGTGGGTATCCAGACCATCATGGATGCCCGGGAGGTCGTGATTGTCGCAACTGGTGCCCACAAGGCCATTGCGGTCGAGAAGGGTCTCGAAGGCGGAATCAACCACATGTGGACTCTCTCCGCACTACAGATGCACCCTCACCCGCTCATCGTGTGCGATCGCGATGCCACCCTTGAGCTCAAAGTGAAGACGGTGCGCTATTTCGAGTCGATCGAGCAAGCTGGCACGGACGCTCGTACCCAGGGCCACCCCTCGTCTTCCGACCCAGAACCTACGTTCCCGCTCCACTGGGAGTCAACAAGTCCCGGCAGTTGACGCCGACTTCGACCCCTCCGAGTGTCCCCAAGGATCTCCGCATCAACACCGAGCTGAACCAGTCACTGGAAGATGACGAGCTCACTCCCGACAGCATGTCCTCCCGCATGGTCGACTCTGCCATCGGCGGATTAGACTCCACCATGAAGGGAAGCGATCTGATGTTTGATCGCATGAGTGCTCGTGTCAGCTCCTACTAATTGTCACTCATCGGGTGAGGATCTGTGCGTGCTACCTCGGGCCATTCCCCATTTGAATTTCGTATCTTGTGAGGAGTAATCTTTCTCTTTTTCCATATCTGCTGGTTGTCTCTTTTTTTCGCCTCAGGAGTTTAGCTTATCATATGTCTGCTGGCGCACATTACTCATGCTCATACGTTGATGCTTGCATTGCTGGGTACTTACTTTATTTTGTTATGTCTATGAAATGGTTGTTTAGACGGTTCGGTTTATGGTGTTATTGCTTGAAATAAACATGGGTTCCTCGACGGAGGTCAAATTAGACTAGATCAATGATCAGTAAAATCAATGTATACTTTATTTTCTTTAGGTGTAGTATGAAGCTTGTGGGTCGTGGTCTCTGCATTAGCTTCGTTAGCTTCATGTACGCTACGCTGCTCTCAATTCGCTGCTTACCACTACGGAGTATTGGAGAACGATTCTTTGGTCTTGTGGTGTTAGTCTACGCCATTTTACGCGGTAGCTACTACGTATGATGTACCAACTAAAGTCTATAGCTGCAAAAGTAGAGAATTTATACTTCATTATGCATCAAGGTTTGTACGTCTAAGCACTTTTCATATACACAAGTGAGAATCCAGCCGATTCCGCGCATCTAAATGATCAGGCTTACAGCTTCGCAAACACTGTGGGAACTTCACCGCACATGTCTACTAGGGTACTCTTGTTCTTTACCCAAGCTTCAATGCCGCGACGACCATTCTCCACGCCGACGCCGCTGTTCTTCCAGCCACCGACGGCCATCTCGGCCGGGCTCTCCCCCCAGGTATTCACCCAGGTGATACCCGCCTGGAGCTGATCGATGATGCGATGCGCTGCGTTCAGGTCCTTCGTGAAGACACCCGCGGCCAAGCCGAGCTCGGTCGTGTTGGCACGCTTCACGGCCTCCTCGACCGTCTGATAATACAGGATGGACATGACAGGGCCAAAGATCTCCTCCTTGACAATGCGCATATCATCCGTGCAGTCGGTGAAGACAGTCGGGCGGACCCAAAATCCTTTCTCCAGTTCCTTAGGGACCTGCGGCTTGCCGAGACCCCCGTAGAGGAGCTTAGCTTTGTCGTTCTCAATGCCGTGACGAATGTATTCGGTGACTTTCTCAAGATGGACCGCCGAGCTCAAGGGGCCGAAGTTGGTGGCCTCGTCGAATAGAGGTCCCGCACGAATATGCGGCATCTTCTCGACAAGACGCTGCTCAAACGCGCTCTTCATGCTCGCGGGCACAAATACGCGGGTACCGTTCGTGCAGACCTGACCCGTACTGTAGAAGTTGGCCATCATAGCGCCGTTCACGGCGTTCTCAAGGTCCGCGTCGGGGAGAATGAGCAAGGGGCTCTTTCCGCCCAATTCCATCGTCACATACTTCATGTTACCAGCGGCGGACCCGGCGACCTTCATACCGGTGGAGACCTGGCCCGTGAACGAGACCTTCTCAATGGTCGGGTGAGTGGTCAGGTAAAACCCACGTCGCCAGCGCCGTAGATCACATTGAAGACACCAGCGGGGAGACCAGCTTCCCGGTAGACCTCCGCCAGAGTCTGTGCGTGGAGCGAGGTGAATTCACTGGGCTTGTAGACCATCGTGTTCCCCGCCGCGAGGCAAGGGGCAGACTTCCAGAGGGCACTGATATCAACCAGACAGAGGGTCAGATGGGCGACGTCCCGAGAAGCTAGGAGGGGAGTGAGGGGGCGTGAGGGGAAGAGGAGGAGGGGTCATTCGTACATCTGGATGGGATAGTTCCATGCGCCAATTCCCGCACAGACGCCCAACGGAGCCTTCTTGGTGTACACCCAGGCATCCTCTCTCAGCTGCGTCGTTTCGCCGTTCAGGCCACCGCCTCCAACGAGATTGGCGTAGTACTCCAACACATCGGCACCGGTCACCACGTCGACAGTGCTCGTCTCGGTGTAAGCCTTCCCGGAGTCGAGAGACTCAACACGGGCGATCTCATCATTCCGTTCACGCAGAATGGCCGCGGCTTTCTGAAGGATACGGGCGCGAGCGACCGGCGGGGTCTGCGACCAGGAGGGGAATGCGCGGTCGGCGGCGGCAATTGCAGCGTCTACATCGGCTTGAGAGGCGACGGGGATTTCGGCCACCGGGGTGGCGTTGGACGGATTGATGGAGTGGAAGGTCTTACCGGAGGAGGCCTGTTGGGCCTTGCGTCGTAGAAGAGCTGGCGGGGGGGAAGCGGGAGAGAGGACATGATGGGAGAGGTAGAAGAATCCGATGGAGTCGCACAGGGGAGGTGATAGTCTGGGGAATCGTCATGGTCAAGTACAAGAACGAGAGCCGTTCTTAGTCACCCGCCGCTAACCCGGCTAGCGGGGGCGACTACACCGAACCGGGCCAAACACGGACGATGGCTTCACCGACCACTCAACTTCTCCCCACTCTTTCGCCCGTTCTTATTAGGTAAGGGCGAGCTTTGCCCCCTCGGCGGACGATCACTGCACCAGGCCAGTCGATCTCACGAACCGACTGCCCTCAATGCCATTCCTATCGTCACCACACGAGCCTCATCGCAACGACCGCTACGGAGTCTCGGGGGCATTCAGGATACCGCATCCGGGCAGCCAATCCTCCAATCCCCCAAGCAGGAAACATCTTCCTTCCGGGCAATCTCCGACGTACGATCTTCAACTCTCCTCGCCGTTCAATTCCGAGGCGGCAGCTCCTGGGATCGTGGCGCTGGTTTAGCGCAGGCGTGCAGATGAGAAGTGACGTCTTGTCAACGGGAGACCTGCGCTGAGCCGCGTCGAAGGATCCATTCCAACCCGCTAGACGCGCACTTGCCAGTGTTTGACGGTGAGGGGGTGGGTTGGGACCTTTTTCTCACCCGACCTGCCCAGAAGGGGTGATCGGTCCGGGGCAAAAATGGAGATTCTCTTCACCCAACGGGCCAGTGGCACTCGCGGCCGGGAATTTTTATCTAATATTCGCGGGATCCCGCCTCGGTCATTGGCTGTCATCGGTTCGCATGCGGTGGGCCAGAAGGCTGAACCAAGAAAGACGATCGCCGAGAATAAGAAAAAAAAGAAAAAAAAAACGAGCGGGCGAAAGGCTAATGGCCTGATTCCATCAGTGGCCGATGGCCGATCGCCGCTTTTCTCTCGTCGTTCGATTTAAAGGCTAATCTTATCTGGTGGTTCTTCAACCTCGTCTTCCCCTCTCGCCTCTTTTTTCCGAGCCTCAATCTCTTCTGCATTCATTCTTCCTCACCTCCTCCCTATCATCCTCTTCTCTTTCCTGCTACTTACCGGTAGCGTCGTTCGCTTCAATACAACATGGTGACCACCAACGATTTCCCCGCCGGCGACGCCAACAGCTACGACTATGTCATCGTGGGAGGTGGCACGGCAGGCTGTGTCATCGCCGCCCGCCTGGCTGAGTACCTGCCTAACAAGCGTATCCTGGTTGTCGAGGGTGGCCCCAGTGATTACAATGACGACCGGGTTCTGAACCTGAGAGAATGGCTCAACCTGCTTGGTGGTGAGCTGGACTACGACTACCCTACCACCGAACAGCCTATGGGTAAGTCCTACCGTCGGCGCATCCTCAACCCTCCCCGGGATCGCGCGGAAGAGAAAAAGAATAGAATGATTTTTTCTCTATTCCCCAAAGCCAAGTTCACATCCCAAATAAAATACTAATCCTCTCTCCACAGGCAACAGCCATATCCGTCACTCGCGTGCCAAGGTCTTGGGTGGTTGTTCCAGCCACAACACGCTCATCTCTTTCCGCCCCTTTGAATATGATTGCAAGCGGTGGGAGTCGCAAGGTTGCAAGGGCTGGTCCTTTGAGACCTTCACCCGCGTTCTGGACAACTTGCGCAACACCGTCCAACCTGTCCACAGCCGCCACCGCAACCAGCTGTGCAAGGACTGGGTCCAGGCCTGCTCCTCGGCCATGAACATCCCCATTATCCCCGATTTCAACAAGGAGATTCGCTCCAAGGGCGAGCTCCAGGAGGGTGTCGGTTTCTTCTCCGTCTCTTACAACCCCGACGATGGCCGCCGCAGCAGCGCCAGTGTCGCCTACATCCACCCCATCCTGCGCGGCGAGGAGAAGCGCCCCAACTTGACCATCCTGACCAACGCCTGGGTGTCTCGCGTGAACGTCGACGGCGAGACCGTCACGGGTGTCGACCTGACCACGCAGTCTGGCCAGAAGCACACCGTGTGCCCCAAGAAGGAGACCATCCTTTGCGCTGGTGCCGTTGACACCTGCCGTCTGATGCTGCTCTCCGGTCTGGGACCTCAGGAGCAGCTGAACTCTGTGGGTATTCCGGTGGTCAAGAACATCCCCGGTGTCGGAGAGAACCTCATCGACCACCCCGAGAGTATCATCCTGTGGGAGCTCAACCGCCCTGTGCCCCCCAACCAGACCACCATGGACTCCGACGCCGGTATCTTCCTGCGCCGCGAGGTTGCCAATGCTGCTGGCACTGACGGCCGTGCCGCCGACGTCATGATGCACTGCTACCAGATCCCCTTCTGCCTGAACACGAGCCGCCTCGGATACGACACCCCCGTCGATGCGTTCTGCATGACCCCCAACATTCCCCGCCCCCGCTCCCGCGGCCGCATCTACCTGACTTCGGCCGATCCTACCGTGAAGCCCGCACTGGACTTCCGCTACTTCACCGACCCCGAGGGCTACGATGCCGCGACCATTGTTGCTGGCCTCAAGGCGGCCCGTGAGATCGCCCAACAGGCTCCCTTTAAGGACTGGATCAAGCGCGAGGTTGCTCCCGGCCCTCAGGTTCAGTCGGATGAGGAGCTGTCCGAGTACGGTCGCCGCGTCGCCCACACCGTCTACCACCCGGCTGGTACCACCAAGATGGGTGATGTGTCTCGTGACCCCATGGCGGTTGTCGACCCCCAGCTTAAGGTCCGTGGCCTGAAGAACGTCCGTATCGCCGACGCCGGTGTCTTCCCCGAGATGCCTAGCATCAACCCCATGTTGACCGTGCTGGCCATTGGAGAACGTGCCGCGGAGTTGATTGCCGAGGAGGCTGGCTGGAAGCGCGAGCAGCCCCGTCTGTAGACGGCTGAACGTCGTGGACGAGAAATGTGGCATACTGTGTTGGGTTTCCCCGACTCGTGGGGAAACTTGTATGGTGTTGTCAGACATGAGATACGATTCATGCATGCTTCTCATTGTATAGGCGAAAGAAAAGCAAGACATGCAAAACAAGAGAGAAAGAAAAGAACAAAAACAACGCATACCGCTAGACGGTTTGATTACCCAGCATGGTGTTTGGATATGGTGTGTTTTTTTGTTTACTCGGGTGTTATGCAGGGGACAAAAGTCTCGAGTGACTGAATCAGGGTTGATATAGCTGGCCTTTGCGGCAGGACTATCAGATACCGAAAATATATAGAAAATCTCATTCCAATGCATACCCACAGAGATATATTGTACGATCTACCACCTACGAATCTAAACAAATCTTCAGACGCCAAGTGTTTCCAAATCTATGTATAGTCATCAATCTATCGTTATGCTCCACCAGGCAAGAAGTGTAATGAAACAGAAGAAGGGGGGCAAACAGGCCATGCTGAGGCAGAACACAAATATTAGCGTCAAAACAGAGACATGAAAATAACCAGAGTATCAAACGCTGCGTGCCGAATATGGCAAACCCTATGCAACCGGATAAATAAGAGAAATGAAAAAAAACTGAAGACCGAATCAAGAACCACCCGCGTAACTCCATGCCCTCATTTAGAAGACTGGATGCTCATAAGCAACAGCGCTGTCCTTGGCGGTGTCAAAGATCTTCACACCCCGCTTCCACACCTGATCGACGACCAGGGTACGGCCGGAGTAGGCATCCATTTCATCGCTCAACACGACGAGATCGGCATCCGCGCCGCTGTCGAGGGTACCCTTGACGCCCTGCAGGCCGAGCAGACGGGGGGAGTGGCAGTCACCGCATTGATAGACTGAGCGGTGGAGGCCCCCGACCAACGACGGAAGTTGTTCACACATTCGATCAGAGTCGCCGAGCTACCGGCGATCTTATCGGAGCCCTCGAGGGTGAGACGGGCACCGGTCTTGACGATGCGCTCGCCGTTCTTCCACACGTCCCCGTCGGGGAGACCGCAGAGCTTCATCGCGTCGGTGACGAGGATGAGACCGTCCGGGTGGGCGTTGTACGCGATGCGGATGGAAGTGGGGTGGAGATGGATTCCGTCGGCGATGACGCCGTAGTACGGCTTCTTGCGCTCGCTCTGGCCCAGCAGACCAAAGACACCGGGGTTGCGGTGGTAGAACGGTCGCATGGCGTTGAACAGATGGGTGATCATGTTCGCACCCTGGTTAGTCGCGTTGATGGCCTGCTCGTAGGTGGCATCGGAGTGGCCGATCGAGTAGATGATGCCCTGGGACGCGAGGGCGGAGATGTTGGCGCTCATGTTGCCGACTTCCGGGGCGGCGGTGATCATCTTGACGGTCTGGTTCTCGCCGGTCAGGTTCTCCCGGCCGTAGCAGTGCTCGATTTCCTCGTAGGTCTGGGCGGCGCGCAGCACCTCGACCTTGTGGATGCCGTTGCGGCCGGGGCTGAGGAAGGGGCCTTCGACGTGGGCGCCGAGGGATTCGGCGCCGTCTTCGCCGCGGTGTTTGGCGCCCGAGGGGCCTAGGGAGGGGAGGACCTGCAACGATACATGAGTTTGTCATTCGAGAGGAGAATCGAGGGCGAAGACATACCTGCCAGTATACTTCGGGCGTCGAGCTAATCACGGTAGGGAGATAGGAAGTAACACCAGTGCGGGCGAGGCCCTTGTTGACCATGCGGAGACCCTGGTCATATTCCTCCTTGGAGGGCTGGGGAACGGAGAAATCGAAGCCCTGGGCGCCGTTGAGCTGGACATCGATCAGGCCCGGCGCGAGGATGCGGCCGCCAAGATCAATGACCTCATCGGGGAGAGGTGCAGGTCGTAGAAGGCCTCCTGGTCGCGCAGGATCTTGCCGGAGACGGAGTCGATCCAGAGGTCCTGCTCGAGGAGTTCATTGCCGCGGATGATGCGACAGTTGGTGAACTTGGTGATTCGGGGGACGGTGGTGGTTTTGCCCGGCATGATGGTGGGTGTGAGAGGTGGTTCTGTTTAGTCTATAGGGGAGGGAGGAGAGGAGAGTATGGAGAAAGAGGGGTCAAGGGCAAGGTGCCTGAAGAACACAAGTGAAGAGAAAAGAAAAGAGGGACAGAAGAGACAGAAAAGGCCGTTCCGATATCCATGGGCCAATATGAAAAAAAGTTGGCCTGGAAGAGGCAACCGGCCGACGAAGGCGAAATCGCTCCTCCGTACCAATGACTACGACGACGGCCATGGTGACATAGGCCCAAAACGTGGGCTCGGGGAAGATCGACAGCCATGGGAATGCACTGGGTCTCTATTGTCCCTGACGTTGCTTCACTGGGGAAGAGGGACCCGGGAATGGGTGAATGTGACGTGTGTTGCTGCTGGAGAATGGGGAGGTGACATCCCCAGTGAGATGAATAATGGGTCTTCTCCAGAGATGGAGTGAGGGGATTAGTTAGTATCTGATAAGAGAATCGACGATAACCAGGGACGTGTTGTACTGGCCCTCCATACCTCCAGGTAGGTACCTCGTTGGTACCTCGCACGTCTGACTCAGCCATAGGGCGAGGGTTGCAGCTTGAGTATCTTACCGTACATACCTGTACCCGGTCAGGTGCTCTCTCCATACCATACCGAACAGCGTATCTTTTCAACCGTACCCGTATCATACGCCTTCGTCCCAACGTTCCAACATTCCCAATCAGGCTGTCAGCAAGGATACATCTATTATCACAAGCGTAGAATACACCTGCATCATCACTTCTCTCCTATCTCACATGCCCTCGATATGGAATCACCCAAGCTCCTCGTCGCTTGCCATCCGGTCGGTTCTTATCTCCCAACGATCCACACCGGCCACACCGGCGATCCACCCGGATACCACCTCACCGCGACGGTCCATTCGGGCCCCCGCATTCGGCTTGGAGTTGCAAGAGGCCGATGCTACCGTCTCCTTGCGCCAAGCGCTCAGCCGACGCTGGTTGGGTGGAAGGATGGTTATGCTTGACGGCTCGGGCGGTTGCGAGCCAATCACCGCCCCCCGCTGGCCGTCTCCACCCACTCACAATGAAATCTTCTTTCTTCGTCTCTTCAGGGCTGTTCTATCTTCCGCTTCCCTGGGGGTTGAGCTCTCGTTCCAGCACAGCTGACTCGAGGGACTCCTCAGAAGCTCCTGGGGCAATTACATAACCCTCCGTTCTGGGCACAGGCAAACTTTCCTGCCCTGCTGCACATTCCTGGAAGCTCCCCTGCAGAACCGGCTGGGTCATGCCATGCGGGGAATTAGGGAAAAGGCAAATGCAGGAAGCCGAGGAAACCAGGCTGGACGGGTCGTCGTAGAAAGAAGGCAAGAAATTGGCTTTTCCCAAGAGACTAGGGGTAAGGGATCCCGAGCCAGCAGAAACGAGGAGGACTAGGACTGGGACTAGGGCTAGGCGAGTAATATAGCATGAGCAGACTCATGATCGCTTCCAAAAATAAGGAGGTGTTTCAAGCCAACCACAGAATCGCCTCCCCTAAGCTCCAACCGCGCTTGAAAGTAGCCTCGTGGCTATCGCTTCGGGGGGTCCGCGATTCATTCATTTTTGCCTCGAGTCCATTATAACCTCGTCCCGTCTCTTTCTTTTCTGTCTGTCTTCTCTCTTCTCTTCTCTCTTCTCTCTGCTCCCTAGTCTCCTCGCGGTCGCCTCCCTCGTGTTCCCCCGATCGGCACCACCACCTCCATCGATTCTCCGCAATTTCCACTGGAGAAGTGGAGAGGCCACCCCGAACCGACGAACATCCTGCTGCGACGCCCGTGGTTCTCCAGACGTGCGCGTGTGACTATCCCACGACCGATTATTTAATAATATTCATCGCATTGCTTGTTGGCACGCCGCAACCCCACTTTTTCTACCCCAGCCAGAACGCAACCTTCTGCCGGGGGTTCCAGAGATAAGGTATGCTTTTTCTTTTTTTTCTTGGGTCGTCTCGTGTTGTTGTCCTCTGCTCTCTCCACCTCCTATCGGCGCCGTTGTCGTATTCTCCTATGGTGGTATCCAACGACATCATCGCCCTCATCACGACCATGAGCCCGTCGCTCGGCTGATCGTTGTTGCTTCCTTTCCTATTTGTTTCCTGCTGCTCCCCCGACTTCTTCTACCCCGGATTCATCGTCGCCCCCTCCTCTCCTACAATAAACATTCCCTCTCTGCTTCGGGTTCGTGATTCCTTGTTTTCCTGTCGTCTCGCTCGTTCCGTCGGATGATTTCTGTTGGTGTCACCGCTGCATCTCCATCCTGTCGCCCCTGATCGCGTGACGATCTCTTCCCTTTTTCCCTATCCTTTTCTTTCCCTGCGCTGCTTGACAGCCTCCTCTCATCGCTGCACCTTCCCCTTGCCCTGCCTGCTTCCGGTAAAGGATCTTCCCTTCCTCCCTTCACCCTGTCCTGTCATGCGTTTTCTCGAACATACCTTGTCGATCTTAAATACCGATCCTGTATACCCAACTTCACTTTCATGCGCATGCCTTCTCTTCCTTGGCCCACCTCCTTACATCAATCTCAACGGCCTGTGCTGACTTTTCTCCGATCCAGCGGTCGTTCTTATTCCGACCTTGGACCCATTCAATTGAGTCCCTACTGTCCCTCTACCTGTGTCGAGGTAGACCTTCTCGTCTCTAAGCTCATCTTCTACCATCCACATCATGTCTTCCACACCTGAAGACCAGCACCCCGAGAAGGAGGCTGTCTCCACCACCGACCCCGAGGGTCAGGGCCAGGCCGTCACGGGCAAGCCCTGGATGTACAAGCCTTTCAAGATCGGCCCCTGGGAGCTCCCCTGGTTTGCCTCGCCCATGACCCAGTTGATCCTGGTCTCGTTCGTGTGTTTCCTGTGCCCCGGTATGTTCAATGCCGTGAGTGGTCTCGGCGGTGGTGGTCAGGTCAACAAGGTGGATGTCAGCAATGCCAACACCGCCCTGTACAGTACCTTCGCTGTGGTCGGCTTCTTTGCTGGTTCCATCGCCAACCGCATCGGGCTCCGGTTGACGATTTCCATTGGTGGTTTCGGTTACTTCCTCTACGTGGCATCCCTCCTCTCGTACAACCACAATCAGAATGCTGGGTTCTTGATCTTTGCCGGTGCCTTGCTGGGTGTGTGCGCTGGTCTCCTCTGGTGTGCCCAGGGTGCGGTCATGATGAGCTATCCCCCCGAGAAGGAGAAGGGCAAGTTCATCTCCATCTTCTGGGTCATTTTTAACTTTGGTGGTGTGATTGGTAGCTTGGTGAGATCCCGTTGCTCTTTCGTGTCCAGATCTATGGAAAGACACTAACGGTCCTCCAGGTCCCTCTCGGACAAAACTTGAAGCAAGAAGGCGATGGCAGTGTCAATGATGGCACCTACATTGCCTTCCTGGTCCTGATGGCCGTCGGATTCGTCCTGGCTTGGGGACTGTCGGATTCCAAGTATGTCATGCGCAAGGATGGCTCGCGTGTCATCGTCATGAAGAACCCTACCTGGAAGTCCGAGTTCATTGGTCTCTATGAGACTCTCAAATCCGACTACTATATCGTCTTGCTGTTCCCCATGTTCTTGGCCAGCAACTGGTTCTATGCCTATCACTTCAACAGCGTCAACGGAGCCTACTTCAGCGTCCGGACTCGCTCTCTCAACAGTTTGCTGTATTGGCTCATGCAAATGGTCGGCGCGTTGTTCTTCGGCTGGACCCTGGACTTGAAGTGGTTCTCTCGCTCCATGCGTGCCAAGATCAACCTGTTCCTTCTGCTCGCCCTGACCATGGGCACCTGGGGTGGTGGATTTGCCTTCCAGAAGACATATACGCGTGAGAGCCTCAAAACCATGGGCGTGACTGATTGGACCTCCAGCGGCTACGTGGGACCGATGTTCCTTTACATGTTCTATGGGTTCTACGATGCGGCATTCCAGACCTGTGCTTATTGGTAAGGCCGTTTTCTCCGTCTTTTCCGAATCGGTGACTAACATCTTTCTCTCCCGCAGGTTTATGGGGTCGCTGAGTAACAACGGCCGCAAGTTGGCCAACTTTGCGGGTTTCTACAAGGGCATTCAGTCGGCGGGTGCGGCAGGAATGTGGCGGTAAGTCGATGTCTTACAATGTGACGCAAGGAAAATCGCGCTAACCCCAACGTTTGCAGACTGGACGCCCAAGAAGCCCCTTCATGACTGAGTTTGCCTCCTGTTGGGGTCTCCTCGTCGGCAGTCTTGTTATTGCTGCTCCCGTGATTTTCTTCAAGATCAAGGACCACACCGACGTGGAGGAAGACTTGAACTTCTCAGATGAGACCGCGCAGGACGTTGGCGCCATTCCTCTGGAAGAGACGACTTCCAAGAAGGAGGATGAGAAGCGAATCTCTGTGGCTTAAGTCCCGTCTCTACCACTATCTACCTTCCCCCTTGTTTTCTGTCTTCTTTCGTACATATCGTGTTTTAACGCCATGATCACGGAGTTTCGTCGTCCACAATTAAGTGGCTTGCTGGATGATCTTTCTTCTCATTGGTGGACTGGCGCTTTGCATTCCTGGTGCCCACGAGCTCACGAATCGCTTTTCGCCTCTGGTCTTTTCCTTTTTTTTCACCCGTTCCCCATCATGAAAATGAGATGGTGTTGTGTGCAGGGCACAAATTCTAGCCATTGGTAACAGAGTTCCTGTACCGGTCCAGCTGATGAGACATTGCATGCTTCTGCAGCTGGTCCTGGGAACAATCATTACCTAGTCTAGATAAGATGTGGTTCTGGCGGTCTTCCCATCTACTGTAATTAATCAATTAATCACCATGTATGTATTTAGTCTTCATACCCACAATCGCACATGCAAGTAGCCAACGTCATCCATCAATCTCTGCGTACAAAATAGAAACATGTAGGCCGTCGATCAGTCCGACGAAGCCTTGTACAGGCCGCTCCGTCGAGTCTGGTCTAGACTCTTGACACCGGCATGTCTCACATTGGCTGTGTTGTGCGAACTGGTCCTTGTCTCTCAGCCGAGGGCCATTCTTACGTCTGGACAGACTGTTGTGCAACACACCGAACCCACATATTGCATCACTCTGCAGGTCACCAGGCATACGTAAATACATATGTCCATTGCATATTCTCCGTTCGCTAATCCCCGAGGAAGCACGAACCCCAACACGGACATTAAGTATTATGCAACACAGTATTTACACGGGTAAGATACGTATGCAATAAGCCCTCTCTGCCTCTGCCTGTTCCCCAATCAGGGGACCCAACTCAAACAAGAAACCCAATCAAAAGAGCCCGGCACTCGAGCTCGGCACCTTGGACGAGGACGGCGTCGGCAACGGTACAAAGGACTCCGTATGAGTCGGCACAGGAGATCCATCGGTCCGATACCCCGGTCCAACCTTCACCTTCCCATTCGCCAGGTCCCACCCAAACAACGTGCGATTGAACAACTGCAACGACGCCGCAGGCTGGTAATACGGGACCTCGTGGCCCGCCTCATACACCGGGTAAACGAGAAGTTTCCGAACTCGCGAGTCTCGCCGTATTCCACCCCGTCGACCAGGAGGGGGGGTAGCCGGCAGAACGGAACTGCGCCGAATGGGTATAGTTCACAGCGAGGGAGACGGCCTGTCCGCCGAACCAGTTGCAGATGTAGTCTGCGTCGCCGTAGATGAGGGAGACTCGGACGGGGAGGGCGAGAATCTCCTCGAGGCGATGAAGTTGGGCCAGACGAAGTCGCCGGTTTGTTGGAAGGCGTAGTAGACGTCGTTGTTGGATGTGTAGTTGATGTTCACGCCGATGGCGTTCATCACGGAGTCCTTTTTAAGGTAGTCGTTGTAATAACTGGGGGGTGTTGGGTCCTGTCTCGTTCACTTCGTGGTTAATTTACCTTCCTTTTAATGTGAGGGCACAGAATGGATGGGGCAGACGTACATCGTAGGGGTGTCGAATGTCGTAGACACCGCGGCCACCAAAGACGTAGTATGGTCCCTCTATTCGGTTTATGGTTACTCAATGTGCTCTCTCTCTCTCTCTCTCTCTCTCTCTTCCTGTTTATCCCTTGTTTTGGGTTGACACTCACCAACATTGTCCCGACACATGTTCGTAGCCTCTGTACAGATAGCGTAGTCGGACAGAGAGGTCCGGTTGGTCTGCTTGCAGAAGGCAACCAAGTCCTGACAGCCGTTGGGCATGGAGTTGGCAAACTTCATATAGTTATAGACTGTTTCGTTGACCTATTTGTCATTGTCAGAAGGGAACTTTGTGGATTTTGTATGGGATGGTCCTCACAGCTTTGATGCCATAGGTGTTGTTGACAGCAAACTCGGGGTAGTAAGGGGCCTGCATATTCGCTTAGTACCAACCCATGTAATACACACAGGGAAATTCACCTGAATGGCCTCATCGATGATGCCGTTGATAATACCAGTGAGTTGAAGTCGAGATGGATACCCTCGACCGAGCCGTCGGCGATCTTCTGGTTTTGCTCGTAGAAATAGTTGAAAAAACTGTCCTTGTCAGCTTTTACACTCCATTGCCCTTGTCTAGGTAACCCACAGCTGGTCCGTAATGTCTTGAATGTGATGATTAGTTTTATACTACCAGGCACATCGACGCAAGCAGACACACCCTCCGTAGCTTTCGGTCCACAGACTAAAATCTTTCGACTTGATGCGGCTGTCCAGCTTGGGAAGACCGCCCAGGAATCCCTGCAGGATCTCCCACGTGGCCTGTGCAGCCAGCTCAGTAGTATCTACTGGGATATAAATATTGAATAGCGAATTGACGAGGGCAAGGAAAATTACCAATCAGAGTTGCGTCGATGGTTGGATACCGGCCCTTGACGCCCTGATAGGTTGAATTCTCCACGACACCGGTGAGCGGGTTGATAGAGCCTTCCTCCGTGTCACTGTAGGAGAAACCTATAGTATGGCATTCACAGGTTATTCCAGACAAATCATTATCAATGTAGGGACACAACGTACCAATACCAAGAGGCTGTGACAGGAAGAGCAGATTGGAAACTTCGTTCCACGAATATGGGTTGATATAGTCCTCCAACGTAGAATTGATTGCACAAGGACCCAGCTCTGAACAACGAATCAGCATGCCATAAATGGTAGTATATCCAAAGTGTAGATTCGATGACGCACCTTCAAAAAGACCAATCAACGAGTCACTTCCCGGTCCACCGTTCAGCCACAGAGTGATAGGAGCGTTCTGGGGGTCATGTCGAGCCTCAAAGAACCAGAAAAAGGTGTGCGAGGTTGGAGACAGGTCAACATAGCCAGAGTAGGATTTCACACCAGGGGTGGTCTCGCACACACCCTCCTTGCCCGGTTCCTTGTACCGGATCGTGACATTGTTGGCAGTCGTGATCGTATGGACACCCGTCGGGTCTTTAGGCAGCTGTCTTTTACCGGCAACAGCCCAGCTGGCGTAGCCAGGGGAAGCAACGAGAGAAGCTTATAGCCACGCATTGTGCTCCAGCAACGATGAATGCAAGACGGTTCTATCCAGATCGGCTTTACCCAGCTCCCAGCTCCAGAACGAAACGAAGAGCATACCTTCTGATGAGGGGGACTTACCCGATTTATACACTGGGGTAATTGGGTTCCAGAATCGATCCCTGGCCCACATGGCGTGAGGGGAAGGGCCGTATGACTATTTCGTCGGGCTGGTTCAATGGCGATCTGGGGTGAGCCAGGACCTTGCGGACAACGTTGACAAGACCAATGAGGAAGGTGGATAGATAACAAGGTAGTATCAGGTCACGACACTTGGATAGGAGGATCGTATACATGGGCCCAGGGCGGGGGCGTCCTGTAGTGTGACCTTGATTCAGTGCACATTCACACGGTCACCGACGGCGGTAATCGAGCTAGAGCCGCGAGTAAGACGGGAAGTCTTCCTCAGCATGCTGGTTATGCAGGCCATAAGGTCATTGAGAAACCTCCAGAAAGTCTCTCCCTCTTACCCCTCATGATGTGACAATTCATGGATGGGTCACCGCGCCGGTGCCAACCTCTGCTATGCGGCCCAGGGAAGCGATCCAGACAGGGAACGAAGGTAAGCATTTCCCAGTGCTTATCGCAGGGAAATGAAGCTGCCTGGAACGGAGACGATCGACAGGTCTTAGGAGAGAGACAGGGAGACCGACCAATGCGGGCGGGCGATTGGAGATTGATCTGGGCCACGGCCATCGTCGGACGGGCAAGACGAAACCAATCATGGCCGGTGCGAGTGGTTTATGGACGGGCTAGTCGGGTTGAAGTTGCATCAATGAGGAGAGAATAAGTTCGGGCAATTGTGATGGAATGAGGGGGCGGGATGGGGAGAGCAAGAGTGAGGGGGGACATGCAGGAGAGAAGTCGTCTCGTTGTGTTTGTTGGGTTTACAGTATTTTCCCGGACGGGTCAAGTAACACAACCTACATCTACTACATATGTATGTGCTCCTGATACATACACGCAAAGAGAGATGAGTCCTTGAAACATCCTCCCATCGCAGCATCAACTCAAGCTCTCTGCTCCCGTCGAGTGGGGAGTGCCAATTCCCCCAAGTGCAGGCTAAACGGCTTAGGTTGCTTAACTGGCAGATGGCGTCACAGAAATTGATTGCTGATACGGTCTCAGTTCCCCTGCGCAGGGTTAAATAATCCCTCACTCCCCTCACAATCAAGGAAACAGACTAATCATGCCGCAGGAAACGTGATGCTGCCGACATATCCGACGCCGGCGCGACAACCAACTCACTAACAGTCCCAGGGGCATGTCACTAGCCTGCCTGCCGTGGGGACGATGGTTTAGTGTCTCGTCTTCAGCCAACCGGTCCACTGAGGCCCCAGTCGGAGATGATCGTGCGCATCATCCCTGTCAGCAACAGAGAGGAGCGAGCCAGCCGGCCAAGCCTCCACCGCCCACAGGGCCACGAAGCAGATCAGACACCCCCTGGCCCCATGTGATACTCCAAACAGCCTTCTCGCACATTCCGAGTAGGCATGCCGTGTCACCGTCGGCGAGACCGTCTCGGATACCTGCTGAGGACGGTCGATGACTTGTCTCTCGGGCGTCCTGGGTGGTGTGGCTTTGCTTTTTCGGACCGATGCAGGCCCTCAGGGGAATGGTTCGTGATGAAGATCAGGTCCAATGGTAATCAAAATACGAGCAGAACCCAAGGTGAAAAATGTTGGACGTCATTCATATTCCTCGTATCGTACTTTTAGATAACATCTCTATCCAAACAAGACAGGTTCGTCTCTGCCAGAGCAAAGACATAGATCTTCCCAAACAGACCGGCCCAGAAATGCCAAAAACAGTCATGTATATACAAAACTCCCAACCCATACCCATGCCTTTTGACACACAGAGAAACGAAGAAGGGAAATTACAACCCGTAAGAGTAATAATGGCACAGATTATCGCCAGCCAAGACAGGAGGGAAAGGAAGAGAGAAAAAAAAATGAACAGAATAGTAAAGTCATCACACACGTAAAGTCGAGAGGGTTCACAGGTTGAGACCCAGCTCAGCATCGAGATCGGTGCTCGTGAGGCCGTTTGCCTCGGCACGCGGAGCCTCGGTCGAGCTGGTGCCCAGGCTCGTCATATCAACCCCCTTGTTCTCGGCATCGAACCCCACCATCTCAGAAACGTTGTTCATGGATCCCAGGCCGAAGCTAAAAGCCCTTGCCGTTGGCGTTGCCGTCGTCCGCCGCGAAAAAGTCTGCGCCGGCGTCGTCGAAGTTGATCAACGCGTCGAAGTCGTTCTGCGTCACCTCGGCATCGTTGGCCAAGTCCATCAGCTCGCTGAGGCTCAGGTCGGAATCCAGATTAGGGATGCTGAAAGCGTCTTGAGGGTAGTGCGGTTGAGGTTGTTGGTGCTGCCATTCTCGCTGCCGTCCGAAGCGGGCGGAGTCGAGGCGAACATCGGCTCCTTTGCGGCTTGGCCGGCAATTCCGGCATCGCGCTTTGGATACGTCAGGTCGGGGATCTTCTGGGCAAGGGAATCCGGAGGCGGAGTCAACGTGTTGACACGTGAAGCTCCGTCGCCAGATCGTGATTGCACGTCTTGAGGCGCGACGGTCAGCTGGAAAGCCGGCCTTCCGGATCGCCCGCCTCCAGGAAAGAAGTCGCAAAGTCGGCCGAAGCATAGATTTCCCGCAGCGCTGCAAGATGCGCATGCACTGGAAAGAATCGCTGGAGACTCGTCATCCGCACATTGGGTCGCTCGATTTGATGTCAAGGAGGTGGATGATCACCGCGGGCAACAGGACGGTCACACACCATTGGTGGGGAAGTATTTCGTAAGATCCAAGCTGTGCAGATCCTGTGCAATGTTCGTGATCTCGACCGCCGCGAACCGGACCTTGTTCCGGGAGATCTCCTGAAGCTCCGTATCCGTCGAGGGGAACGGAATAAGCCGGGAACCTGAGGACGGTGGAGCGCGCTGGAAGTGGTAAGGTAAACCATCTTAAGGAGGGCCCGGTGCGAGTGCAGAACTTCTTGCGCCACACTCAGCTTCGCGGGCGCAGTAGGGCGTACTGGACTCGGTCGGAGATAGGCCAGCCAGTCTTCCAGCTCTTGGTCACACCGCCGAACTTCAAAGGTCTCCGCTGCCGACTCTTCGGAAACGAGCATCATCGTCGTCTCCATCGTGCCGCCAAACTTATGGCTCAAGACTGAGTACTGTGCCGACAGAACATGGCTCACGACACAGGCAGAGCTTAGCCTTCTCGATGAACATCAGTGCGAGCTCCTTCTGGTGGCTCACATCCTGCAGAACCTCCGAGTGCCGACCATGCTGATGATCTCCGGGGAGAACGGGTGGAACTCGAAATCGTCGAGGGTCAACATAGGAACGTCACAGCGTCCCCTTTACACGCATGGGACGTCTCATTCCCAGCGCGATAAGACGGTCACGAGTGTAAGTGCTCCACCAGATACGTTTCCACATCCGCTGGCGACGGACATCCATGCGCGAGTTTCCGGGGTCGCGATGTAAATCCAATCGTGTGGGCCAGCGACAAGCTCACGCCCATCCAATGCCAGGTATCCTTCTGATCATCGGGTGTTTCATACCAATAGGTCATCAGGAGGAGCGATTGGACGAGCGATATCCGGTCGACCTCGTAGTCGAAATCGTAGAGAAGCCTGGCGCGTTGGAAAAAGGCTTTGCGGGCGGCCTTGCGGCTCTGGTAGCCGGCGGCGTGGAGGTGTTTGAGGTCGATGAAGGCGGTACCGGCGAACATGACGGCCTGGAATAACAGGAGGCTCATGCGGCGGATGCCGTCGTTCTGGACGATTGTCTGCAGGAAGTCCTCGAGGTCGAGAGCGGCATTACGTATGCACATAGTGGATATATGCCTTGAGCAGCTCATTGCGAAGAGCACGTCGGCGGTCAGGGCTCCTTTCATGGCGAGATACTCGATATCCTCCTTTTGCAGTCTCGGAGGAAGTCCTCGGATGTAGTCCGGGAGGACAATGCCACTGGAGCGAACATTGGCAAAGCTAGGATCCAACAGTTGTTGAATCTGCGACGTCACGTTCTGCAGAGGCATGGTAGCCCGGACAGCCGGGTTAGGAGCCATTCGTCTGCGGAATGGTCCCCGCGCCGATGCGGTTGACTTGGCTTTGATCTATGTTCTTATTAGCACCGAAGCATGGGTGAGAGATTCCTCTTGGATCTGCGCGGTACAAACATAGTAGATGAGGCATGTGCTGCCCCTGGTCCAGATCTACCGAACGCTGAGACGGCGAGGCTGGAGCCACGTCGGCAAGCCCATTGCACTCACTGGATCTCCGAAGAGGTTTCCACCATCTTCCGAGAGATCCGCGGGCGATTGAGAGTTGGCGCTGGTTGGAGTTTTCAACTTCAACACGAGACTTCCTGAAATGCGGCGAAGACGCTGTAGCCGAAACTGTGACGAGAAAAATGACGAAACACAAGGCGACTGGCGTGTGAACGAACTTTCTCCGCTTGCTTTCCGTGACAATGCATTCTACCTGGTCGAGCCGACAATTCGTGCAGGGAGAACCATCTCGACCACATCACAGCGAACTTTGCGAGCTCGGCAGCAAGCAGCATGCTTTTGACGCCGCGCCGTTTTACCGGACGGGAGTTGGAGGAGAGACCCGCCGTCGACGCCTTGCGCTTCCCTTTCGGATCGGATTCGATCGAGCATTCGGAGCCGAAGTCGGCGGTGTTGATGAAGTAGCGAGATCCGACATTGTGATATGCGTTTTCGATGAAACGGTGAAATGGTGAAATCAAGCAAGTTCAAAATCAATTGACTCAATCATCCGGTGAGTCACAAGAGTCTCAGGTGGAGGTGTGTGGGTGCGGGAAGTATTGGGGTGATCCTGGGGGAGGGAGGTGAGGGGGAAGTTGGAGTATATCGAGGGAACAAGAACCAGGAAGGATATTTCCGAACGAGATGAGACCAGGAAGCAGAAAGGGAAGAGTGGAGAGGGGGGTTGTCTGAATACTTTTTTTTTATTTTATGACGCTTTTTTTAGGAATTTAAAAAAATATGGGGGAGAAAACAAGTCGGATCTCGTCGTACCTGGTCCATCCAAGAGGGCCGAAAATCGAGGCAAGACCTGGGGTCGGGGAGGAGGAATGTTTAAGTATTTCCAGGGAATGTCCGCGAACCACGAGACGCACGGAAAACCGTCAGGAGGCGTTGGGGATGATGATGAGCAAGCGCCCCCCAGATCCACCGGGCAGAAATTGTTGCCTCCCCCAGACGGAGCCAGGACTCGGTCCGGAGAGGCAGGGATTCCGTAGGAACAACTAATAATCAGCAGTCTGGGACGGCCATCCACAGGCTGCCGCCGCCCCAGGACTCCGAGCGAACGGCGCTACGACTGGGTCCAGGGGGCGCCCCCAGTTGTTCCCACGCCAGAAGAGACGCTCGGCGCTGGAGTTAGTGCGGGCCAAGTTCGGCGGGGTGCGGGGCCCACCGCACCGCGCCAGTGGCCGCCCGCTGCTTACTCACCCCCCGGCCCCACCAATGGCGCCGCCTGGTGGGCTGCCGTTTCCACCCACGGGTTGGTCCGGCTGGCCCTGCAGCCTATCGAGGGGCCGCAAAGGTCAGAATTCTTCCTTCTGCTCCCCTCCTCCTTTCGGCCTCCACCCCCCACCCAGCCGCTAGGCCACAACCACTAGCCCCCGCCAGCAATGCCGTCCCTTAGTCCAGGAATTTAGGAATTAAAATCACCCTCCCCATCCCTCGAGCCTAAAAATCGAAAAAACCCACAAATCCGACACCAGCCCATGCATCGGCCCGGTCACGTTACTGGGCCTGGCCACCCCAGCCAGTCACGAGCGCCCTACCACCGCCGCACAGCCAATCAGCACCCTCACCATTGGTCATTTGCCTGCTCTTCCGGGTTTAGTGCCGATAGCCGACTCAACCCCGTTCTTGCAAGTCGGTTCCGAAAGAAAAATCCCGTATCTGCCAACCTGCTGCGTCATCTTCCAGTCTGGAAGGTCCTGGGGACTGGGGACCTGGGAGTGCAAGTTGCAACACCAGTACCCTTGCCTGTTGCTTGCTGAACTTGACTGGCGCAGTTCGGAAATCTTTCCGTCCGCTCCTCCACCTTTCGCAAGTATGGGGTTGGATCGCATCGGGTTGGTCTCCGTCCCGACCGACCCTCATCGTTCTTCTACGGGGCTGCCACAAGCTGGATGGATGATAATAAATTGCATCTTTCTCAATGGGTGACGCTATCCCGATGATCGTGCTGGGTAGTATACCCCGGAACGGTCATGGGTCCGAACAATGATTTTCAAAAAAAATTATGTCGGCCAAAGGTGCCTTCGCCGAGCCGAGGTCCGCGATGGTGACTCGGTCGAGCATAGTAGGGGTCTCGATCCAAGTTGCTCAACTAAATGGCATCAAAGATAGCACAAGAAGAGGATGATGATCCCCGTCTGTGCAAGGTAATATGTCTCCTAGTCAACCTTCGCATGGTCCTTGTGCACAAGTATACATAGTATCTACCTCGCAGTTCATCATAAAATTGACTCCGAGGGTACCCTGGTTCCGCGACCCAGACGTCTAATTGGTGGCCGATTATGATATTCATCCGAGAAAAATATAACCAACAACATTGTGCAGATACGCATCCAACACCAGGCACACTAGGAGGAGAGTCAACCGGCAACCCGTGTCCAGGTCTTGGACCCAACCGCTCACTATCGCACCCAAGACGGCCCAGCAAACCCCAGACCAAATCAAATAGCTAACAGCACTGGGCCATGAAGATCATGCGTCTCCTTTTAAATTACCTCGACTGAACCGGCGTTCATCGACCCTGTGAATTCTCTCGTCCCCAGCGATGCTGGCCACGCTGGAGACGGCTATAAAACTAAGTCGGGTATTACGTGTTACCCATGGGGCTGGTCCACCCACCCCTGCCCAATGTGGCATCGTAGCCGATCCAGGACCGATACAGGCAGGACACACGGCGAGAGTTTGTTCGGCATGCAGAAATAATAAATCAATAATAATATTATTTCTGCACCTCCTCCAGGAGGATCAACTGCCCCACGGCACCAACTGGAGAGGGCTCCAAAACATCAGCCCGCAGACACATAAACCGGACAGAGTCCACCAAATGGTAGGGCATGCCGCAGGGCTAGTCTTGTGATTCTCCCAGCTTACCTGTGGACCTGTCAGGCTGAAGACATAATCATGGATCCTGATACGGAGTTCTAAAATGAAAAACCGCTCGCGGCATTTAATATCTCGCGCAAACTCGACAAAGTTTCAGCATTGATTGAGTTTGATTGCTCCCACGTGAGACTGCGCCTTTTTCGTCCAGAAGCCGTCGAGAACGCAAGGGGAGCAGCAGCATACTCCGTAAGAGTAGTGCCGACAAGCGGAGGACCCAACCCAGGTACTCAGGTCTGATAGTTTCCTCTCCTGAATCCCATCCACCTTGCAGGAAGAGCACAATCAGGTCCATGACCCAATCAAGGTCCCCAGAGGCACTGGTCCAGAATCGCCGCAGGAGAATGAGGGATCTGCCCCAGCGGCTGTCAATGTGACTTTGTCAGTGGTCCTACTGTTTGCCAGATAAGGAAGGAATTGACCGTCTAGCCTCGTACATCGTGGCTGGTGGGGGTGCCCGTCAAGAAGGCTAATCCGGTTTTTTACAGAGGATGCAGTAGGTTCGGTTAGTAATAATTAGCGAAATTCGGAGGAATCAGTGATCCTGCGCCGGCCTGGATCGTTGGAAGCAGAGCAACGAATATGCGCCATGTCGTCATCGACGATCCAAGGGTTTCAGTAGCCTCGCAAGCTGTCACAGATGCATGTGCTCGTCTTGGGAAGCAGATCAGAGATGCATTTCTTGCCAATCACTCCCCTGGCGCATCCAATGCCTGTTCCACACTATCGTGCCCCTTTCCGGACCCAGTGGCAACACACACCAGGCCCTGAAAGTTGAAGGAATGGATTTAGAATGCGGAGGTGATTCCTTTGCCCCTCCAGAGGCAAGAAAACTCTGGAAGGAGAAAAAATAATAAAAAAATAAAAGAGCTAAACTCCAAGAAACGGGGTTTTGCGGGGAGGAGGTGATTCAACGTGGTCGCTGATTGGACAGTGATTAATCCCTGAGCGACAACTCTGCCAATCGTCGTGCTGGATGCGGATACCCATGTGGGACTAGATTGGATCGAGCGGCCACCCCGCCATCATCGGCCCCTAAATTCCCCCCGGCACAACGTGGATGCCAGATGGTTGAGGCAGAAAGTTCCGTGGACGTTGGTTCCCAGCTCTGGAATTCCCCCTTCAGGCGTCTATTTAATAGCTTCCAAGAAGTATGAAGGCAATTCATCTCTTAAAGCCGAAAGCCGCAAAGCATATACTATTAGATTGCCATGCATGCATCGTACCCTAAAAAATACTCCTGTGGTCCCCACAGCCAACTTTTCCCTCGTACCCCGGTCCGTCCAGCCCCGTAACTGACTAACAAGTCAGGTCCAGGACCCGGGGAAGGCCGAAGAGGGGCGGGCACTGAAGGAACGAGGATGGATCCATTTGATTCTGGAGGAGACCGCCAAGCAATTAGTTTTTCATGTCTGCCTCCAGGGTCTTCCTTCCGTACAGGCTCACCGAGGAAAACCTGGAGAGCGGGAAGAGATACAGATTCTGGGGTAGAAGTATGGGGATATGACAGCCCAATGATCCAGAGTGGGTTTCGAATTGCCAATCATCGAATGATCCCTTGGAGTTGAGAACCAACTTGCCCGTCTTCCTCTTCTTCCTGGGGCTGTGATCAGACGAGAAATGCCTGCATGCCGACGGGATGCCAGCTAACGGCTAGGCACGCAAGACATCCAAGCCACACGCCGAAGATGCAGAGTCTCTCCTCACGCGAGTCATCGAAGAAAAGAACCGGAACGACCACCCTCAGAATGAAACTCAAAAGCCCTAGTGTCATGCCCATTCTCTGTCCATGCCCCTGCATCGGCGAGCCGCTCAATCTGCACGGACTATCCCCTACGAGCCAGACATATCGTGAGGGATATACTTCTCGTCGGACAACTGCCCGGGCTCGGACAACGGCAGTCCGATTCGACGGACCCCCGCGTTTTGATCATCGGCGGTAACCCGATGCCACCCCATCCCACGGATGGGCCTTAGTGAGCGAGCTAGCTAGCTAGTTAAATTCCTGCAACGTGCACGCACGCCAGACCATCCTGAGGGTGGCGCGGGGGTGGAGGGGGAGGGGAGGAGGGGAGTGTTGCTCCAGACCAACAGGATGAAGTCATCCGCCGCCATCAGCAAATAGCATGCATGGGGAGGACCGTGCCAACCATTGCCGAGTGCACGGATGAGGCAACAGCGTCAGCACGAAGGTCGGACGAGAGGAGTTAGTCAGTCAGTCTCCCCAAACCCCAAGAGGCAATTGCTTGTCCTGATAGTGTTTGTTGAGCGCTGAGTCGTTGGGTCGACTAGACTCCATGCGGAGATGGGGAGCGTGCGCTTCGAAAGACTAGACCAATGACTGTGCCTGTGCACGAGGAGGCATAAAGCCTACATGCATACAGACAGGGTTAGTATCCATCCTCCGTCCAGTGATGGAACGTGGGGTATGTATGGGGTAGTGAGACAAGGCGATGTTGGATGCGGTTACCCCATACCCATATCATATTCACGTCTCTCTAGACTGCCTAGAAAGCGAAAGGTCCATCGGGCTCGGCTTCCAAGCATAGCCAATCAATCAGGATCCATGGGGATTTCTTCACGACGCACAAATGTAGTGTCATCCAATCAGTGGAGTAGCCCGCTTCCGGACGAGCATCACCTGCCCAGGTTGATGTTCCAGTGAATTTTATAACCACCCAGGTTCGAGTCCTTCAAGGTGACGAGGGCTCATGGTGTGAATGACTGCGTGTCTTGATGAGTTGGCAGTGAAAGTGTCTGCATGTTATCTCCCTGTCCTTGGCCGGTATACCGAAATATATATCCGGGTGTTGAGCACACGACACCTGCTCCCACTAGAAGTTAGCCAATCACCTCATCAGTACAATAGACTATCAGTGCCCATGTTCATTGCTAATATGGAAATTTTCCTCTTCCCAGAAGTAAAAATAACTAAGAAGGCTCGTGCCATTTCCACAAACAGTATCTGATGAACAAGCGACCATGGAAATCAAACTTGTCTGAATACATCTATCAACACCAGAAATCATAAATAAAATCTCTTCTGTCAAACAATAAAAGGTCATAAAGTAAACATCAATCATTTAACTCGGTGTCGTGTGAACCCCGTAGGGCAGCGCCAGAACGCCTCCACCACTAGAAAGATAAAACAAAAGGCGGATAATATATGCCCAGCCACGAAACACAACTCCTCATGTACATTAAACATACGGCGTAGATCGTTCCAACCCCATTTACACACCTCCCGGCCCATTCGCTCGATTGAGCCCATGATGCCAGTGCGACCAGGAGTGAAGACTGCAATGCCAGACTTCCCACCACTGTTGCCACGAACATGTCGGCTCCCAGGGGCCGGGATCTTTGGGATTCTCTTCTCGCCATTGCCGGATCCTGTGCTCGGGGGGCGGAGACCGCTGGAGCCGCTGGAGCCGCTGCGACTGATGCTCCGTTTGAATTCTTCAGGGACAGCCTCGGCCATGTCTAGCTCCGGAGACTCGGGCTCCTGAGGCATGGGTGATTGAGACGCCTCCGGGGCCGCGGGCTGGTTCTGTTGGATTGCGAGCCATTCGTCTACCGCAGCAACAAGCTCACCCTTTTCGGCGCGTTCAGTCTTCAGTTCATTGCGTAGCCGGTCGCTGTCGCCCTTGAGAGCAGCCATCTCTTGCTGCAAGCCCTTGATTTTGGCTTCCAGGACGCGCTTCTCCGCCTCGTGCTCGTCCTTTTCATTGGCAATCATGCTGGTATCAGGCCGCGAAGATTCAGAGACGGCATTGTCTCGCTCCGCTCTCAAGCGTTCATTCTCTTCATTGACGGCTCTCAACTTGGACTCGGCCTCTTTCACGCGTTTATCCCAGCGTGCCTCATAGCTCTTCTTCAATGCAGAAACCTTGGTTTCATGTTTGCCCTTGTACAAGGTGTGAAGTTCTCGAGCAACCTTCTCCACAGCATCTTGGACCTCCATGGCAGTTTGTTCGGCCGTCCTGGTGTTCGAGGCATTCTCAGAAGATCCATTCTCACTGGGGACTGACTTCCGAGCCGAATCAAGCTGGCTCTCCAGTTCAACCATCTTGCCTTCCAGTTGCTCCTTCGCCTTCTCCAGTTCCTCAACTCGTTTCATCAATCTCTCCTTCTCCTGCTCACCATCAACAATCTCTGCTTTCACAGACCGAAGAACATCCTCCATCTCCTGGCCTCGGCGCTCCCACTCGGCCTGCTCGACCTCAAGCGCCTCCTTGCGCGCACTTTCATTGCGAACTTCCTCCAAGGCTTCGCCGACACGTCGTTCGGCATCAGCAACAGCAGTCTTCAAGCTCGCCACCTCCGCTTCCTTGCCACTGAGAGTCGCCTTGAGCGATGAGATCTCCGAGAGGAATCCGGACTTCAAAGACTCCAGCTCCCTCGGCGTGATGGTTGGAATGGACCGAGGGGTTGGCGCCGCAGGAATATCAAAGTCCAGAAGAGAGACTTTGCCTGGTGATCTCATCGACTCCCGAACACTGCGCAGAGGCGATCGGCGTGACGGAGAGCCTCGCTCATGCTGTACACTGTAGCGCTTGCGTTGGAAAAAGTTGAGCTGATCTGAAAAGTCAAGCAAGTTGGGGGTTTCGCTCGGGTGGCCCATATTTCTCTTCCGCGGGGTAGGCGACGCAGCAGGCGAGTCCATGTCAAGCAGAGCGTTCTTCTTGGGAGATCTCTTAGCCGTGCCAGGGGTCCCCGAACCAAGATCACGATGCTCAGGATTCTCAGCCTTCTTCGGGCTGCTGGGAAGGGGTCGCGCGCCCTTAATCGGAGAGTTGCGCAGCATCGCAAAAGCCGTCATGTCGGTGTTGGTAACAGCGGAGAATGTGCTGAAACAAGTGTCATCCATAGCGTCATGGGAGTCATCATTCGTATCATCCCCTGCCTCATGCATGTTTTCTTTCCCAATCATCGAGTCGTTCTCGTTATTCTCGTGAAGCACGGTGCTCATTCCTTCATTGCGCTTCTCCTCCACCATGCTGTTGGCAACTTCATGCCGCTCAATACCCGGTTCATCTGCGAATTGGACATCTTCGTCGAAGACGTTGACATCTGGAACATCCCTCCGAAGAGACCCTTTTTTATACTCTCGTCGATTTCTTCATCGATATCTTGGGTATCAGGAACTTGTTCGTAGGATCGCTTTCCGGCGTCGTAGAAGGCTCACTCGGACCGAGGGAGGGGTATCGTTTCTGAAGCATCTGGAGATCGGCCGTATCTTCTCTGGCGTCAGGCTGGAAAGGCGAGCTTGGCTGATGAACGTAGCCCGTCTCATCGTCACCAAGGTCTGGGGTGTGAAATTCATGGTCGGATCCACCATCGTCCATTTGCGCCGGCAACGCTTCATCAACGGCCTTGAAGGGACTAGAGAATGAGTTTTCGATGCCCTCGTTCGACATCATAAGTTTATTTGGGGACGCATGATCGGCGACCGATGTGTGAGAAGCGGGTGAGAAGACACGCGAGTTCTGTCGCGAGGACGTCAACGGTGAGAGCGGGTTGGACATGACAACAATCGTAACAAGCAGGAAAAAAGACTATGTGGAGAGGTATATCACAGTACTGGGAATCTCAAGATCGTGAGACTCGAGCTCAGTCAGGTAAAGAGAAAATGAGATGGCACTTCAATTATATGTGCCGTCACTGTCGCTGTCGCTGTGGAGTGAACGAGTTTATTATTTTCGTCAGGGCCGTTGCTGAGAGGACGATAAACAAACCTAGCCCTAAATGGGTTAGTGGGGGTGGGCTACAGGGCGGTATTGGGTGGCAATATTGGGAATCTTTCACCGCCTCGATAAGTGTCCCAATCTGGCACGAGCGGGTTATATGGTTAAACGCCCTTGCAGGATCTCCTGCATGCATCTGGTTTCTCAGGCTACAAAGCACGAGACTCTTGTTATAGAAGAAGCAATGCATTAATGCCCTGAAATATGTACAGCAACGCCCCAACACTATGCAACAACACCATGCAACCGCTGAAACAAAGATCCCAACACCGCGAACCACGGCCATCAAGTTATGTGCACCTCTTCATCGCTACTGTCAATGGATTTTGCGTTGTAATTAGGTTGCGCAAAGCCCAATATCCATTTGTTGTTACTGTATCTCGTTTCGTATCACTTCCCTACCCATGTGGTTTCTGTATTCCCATCCACGTCTGTCACGATAATGTGGACCGTCTCCTTGTGATCTCCAGCATCGCCGTGGACAAAGTGACAGGGTGCAGCTGGTTGGACGGTGGCAGAGGTATTTTTTCTTTGCTCAATGAACCAAAGCTGAATAGCACCGATGATGGCGACCACAGTGCTTCCCCACCAAGCAAGGGCAGTGAACCCAATCCCGGATCCTGTGCTGTACAAATAACCGGCGATAGGCGGTGCGATGGTACGGGAAGCTGCCCCGGCAGAAGCAGCAAGGCCATTGATCTTTCCCATCACCGATTCTGAGGGGCTGGCTTGCTTGATCAGGATCAACAGGACCGGATAAGCAATAATAGAGAGGAGATTGCGAACGGCAAGACATGTGTAGATACCGAGGAACAGGGAGTTTTGAGGAACGTAAAGGAGGAAAGGGATCATGAAATAGGTCATTGGGTGCAGAAGCGTCACAATGATAAAAAGCTTCCACACCCCCAGATAGTGAGCCAAGGCAGGGAAGATAACGCTCTGAATGACCAGTGCAATGATACCGTCAATAGACATGATCAAGCCCACTGTTCGGATTGACAATCCCACACCACCGGGAAGCGTAGTGCTGATTTGAATGAAACCACGAAATCGTTGGACCGCTTATCCTGCAAGAAGATCGGTAAAAGGTGGTCAAACGTCATGGAGTGATAGGTGAAGATGGCTAGAGCAATCACCAGCATGACAACCCGCCAGGTGAAGATGGTCTGTTTTTGTGAAACGATCTTGGGCTTCGAGCCGTCCGAGTTGACAGTCCAGTTCTCATCCTTATAGATGTGAACCTCATTGAAGGTGCCATACGAATCTGCTCGCAAGTCTGCTCCTGCATTCGCAGTTGCTCCCGAGGTTGCCAGGAGAGGGCTTTCCACAGATGCGTAGTCGTGATACTCACGGCCACTCCACGGCTGCATATCCGGATGAGTCTCTTGCAAGAAGACCCAACTCAGTATGATGCTAACCAGCAGCAACGCTGCACACACAAGGTTGGGCAAAAGGTAAGGGTATCTGCCAAATAGGCCTTCCCGAGAAAACATGAGGAAAATCCTTCGGCGGGTTTCACCAGGATTCCGGCTAGAGCTGGGCCTGCTATGGTGCCAATTGACCAGACAAAGGGCATTACGGCATATGCCCGTGCTAAGGTTGTCAGCCTTTACGTGACTGGGTGACAGGATAGATATAACCGAAAATACTTACGTTCATGTTCAGGCCGTTTGACTAGCTCTCCGACCATTGTTTGAATGACACCGATGTTTCCATTCAGTGCCCCGCCCAATGCTCTCCCGAACAAGGCAATCCAGAAGTTGGAGGCAAACCCCACGAGGAGGAGAGATGCCATTGTACCGAAACAGCCAGAGATGAGGACGGGCTTGCGGCCGATACGGTCAGAGAGATTGCCCCAGAACATTCCGGTAAGGGCTTCAGCAAGCGAGAATGCCGAGACAAGAAGACCAGCATAGAATGAAGCGTCCGAGTCGTCAGCCACATGGAAGTCCTTGACCATCGCCCACGAGTAGGGGAAGATGGAGGTCAAGGCAATAGGCTCCGCAACGCGACATATTGCTGTTGGTTATAGCCAGTCAGCCGCTCAAGCTCCAATCAACATTCTGATATTAGGCTTGAAAAGAGTCATACCTAGGAAGAACAGCTGTGTGGTGGGAAACTTGTCGTTGGATCTTTCCTGCTGGGTTAACATCATCTTCTTCAGAATCGCTCAAGATTCTTACGGCAAAGCCTCCCCAATATCGTAGTCGATTGATAGAAATCTTTCTTCTTCCGACGTCTCCCGTCGTATGCCTTTTGCTTCTTTGGCTGCACTGTCTTGAAGAGGATGTTAAAACTTGCTTTTCGGGTTGCGTTCCTGTTGTATGATTTCCGCCACACAAACTCCTTGCTTCCAGCTGAGTTTCCAGAGGAAGGAGATTGTGTGAGAGCAACAAGATATTTGGGTGTGCGGGATGAAAAGATAGGGATAGAGAGAAGATAGGATATGGAAGAAAAAGAGTCGGATGGCAAAGTTCAGGGAAGACGGTGCATGATAGCGGTGGAGAATACAGATAAGCACCTGACAGGACGACCAACCAGTGAGGGCAGCTCGGATGGCTCGAGCCGGGGGATCCTTGGGCGTGCGATCGGAGCGGCGAGACGGCCATGGAACCGCTAGGGGTGCGACGTGGCTGATTCGCCGACCATCCCTGGTCTGGTGGACGTGCAGAAAAAAATTTCTTGAGAAGAACCATTGGGTGTGCTTTCCATTGGATAGCCTTTTGGAACGGTGACACCGGTATATGCGCCGTTCACCTTGAACGATCTAACAAGAGAGTCGATTACGCCGACTTTCCTGGCAATAGGCTTAAATTATGTAGAAAGCCTTTCAGACCTTGTGATAAACATGAATGCATCCATCATGGGTTGAGTACCTACGGAGTAGGCAAAGAGACTCACAGGCAGGGAAATTGAAAACCCTATTATTATCTTTGTCCATCTAAGCACTGAACACCCGAGCAATTGTTCCGAACTGGGCCAGTGAAACATTCCACAGCCGCCGGCAAGGATGGATCGGCAGCAAGGTCATGCATCCCTTGCCCTACTCCAGATCAACGCTTCCACCAGCCTCCTAGAAATTTCTACGAAACCAGCAGGACGACATCATCACGACACATTCCAGCCTGATGAGATAACAGTTTTCGAGGAAATTTATATACATCACGCTGACACTAACATCGAAACGGGGCTAGGCGCTGGCGGCCCGCAGACTCCGCCGCGATCCGCCAATGACGGCGGTGGCGACCATAAAACAGACTAAGGTAAATGAGAGTCCATCACTACGTCTAGTAATTTGGATTTCTGGATACTTGTTTGATTGGCAAGGATTGGGCGTGTTCGAACTAGGAAAAGGCTAGGGAGGAAATGATATCCGTCTTTTCACTCGGTCAGTGACTCTGGCGATTGTACCACATAATTCCCTTCCTTTCCGTGCCCTGTCACATCCAGCGGACGGCGCTTCGATGTGATCATCGGGGTCTCATATATCAATGAGCTCTAGAGTCTAGGTCTGGCTGACAATACTGTGACGCACCGTAGATAACTTTCACTCTCTTAGTATGTTCCGGTTACAAAGCGAAGAGCAACAGGTCTCCAGGTACACTAATATGAACACATGATGTGGCAGAGAGCTAGGACAGGGACTAGAGAACACGCCAGAGAGAGAGAGAGTAGAAACTTGCCAGGCGAGCAGCAGACGATATCGAACATAGAAGAGCCACAGCACGTCTACAGCGCCCAGGGGTATCTGGAAGACTGGTCGAGCAATATTAACGCTTGTAGGGCTTGCGGAAGGAAAGATTGATCATACGCAATAGTATTCTATACACGTTTTACCAGGGGTACTGATAAGTAGAGCCTGCAATAGCCAAAGAAAAATAACATACTATATCCGGGATCCTGTCCAGGATAAAAAAAAAAAGTCATACAGCATATCAGGTTAACGACCGGCGTTCTCGGACACCGGAATGTACGATCGACGTTCTCTTGCGGCCTGTGGCAAGTCAGCTTGTTGACGACCAGTTGAAGGCTATTATATGGCCTGCTTACCTCGAGGTACTTTTCTATCCAAGGCTTGAAGACAGCCCAGCACAACAGGCTACCCGTGGCAATGATGAAGATGAACACTATCGCTTCGTCCTTTCTCGAATCTCGCTCTGGTAACCGTTCAAGTTAGCACATCGCGCCCAGACATTAATATATATCACTGATATGCTTCAAATGGAGGCAAGAAGGATCATACGGAAACAAGTCGTGTAGACATCGTCCTCCTTCGCCCCCTTACACATGGGCAGGTCATAATCTAGGCAGAACTTGCGATTGCAATCATTGCAGCTCAGAGATCGATATGCATCGGTTTTCCTCGGTTCTAAAACGCCAAGTTCATCTTCGTTCGGGTCCGACTGAGACGATGGTAGAGGTTGTGAAGAGATGCCGACTCGTCTTTCTTCGGATCGAGGGGTATGATCGTGCTATTCGAGAAGCAGGTGCATTTGCAAAATGATGCAGGGGCTAAATTTCACATTCAATCCTTAGTTTTTGCTTTTGACAGTGTATGATCTGCGAAGTGGAGCATGAGTGACACTCACAAGAAGCTAGCGTAAACGATGCGAAGGAGACAAAAAAGAGGAAAAGGAGGGCAAGGCGCGAGACCCTGCTTTGTCGCGTCATGTTTCGGATAGGCGAACTGGGAAGAGGTCCTGCGCTCTTCTTCTGTCGACTACCGACAACCAGTGCGGATGCGCAAATGACCAAAAGTTCCGAGATGGACCGCGCGATGATGCATTCCAGGTGTTCTCGCCGACCCAGATTCTTGGCATCATGTGACATGCCCAACATGGAATATGCCATTGACTTGCTCATTTCCAACCTGAGAAGTTTTCTACGAGCAGTAAGCTTAGGATTGGTTGATAATTGAATGCTGTTATGGTAGTTACGTGGTCTATGATCAGCAAACTCGATGGCTCACTTATGCATTCCCATAAATTATCAGATATGTCAAATTAAAGTACAATAGTATGCAAGTCTATATCAGCCAACTTTAGGATTTGCCCTTCGTTCCTTACTCCGGTTCTCTCTCTGTCTTTGCTCCTTGGCAGCATCTCTCCGGCGCTTCTTCCATGCGCGGTTGTTGTCTCCGCGATTCTCCCAGAACCACTTGGAGAAGTCGGACTCGTCCTTGGGAACAGATTCGCCCTTCGGTACAGGCGTAGTGACGTAGGGCTCATCATCCACGTCCATCGAATCGTCCTCGTCCAAGTTATTCCATTTGATGCTTCGTCCAACCATAGCCGTATCAGGTGTAGGAGCTGCACTCCTCAATCCACGACTTTGCAAGTCTCTCTTTGTGAAGGGCGTGTGCGGCTCCACAACTGCCTGGGTCTCCGCTTCTCCTTCAGACTCTTCGATGTCCCCCTGACCGAAGAAGCTGAATTGGCCGGTAGCCTCCGGATCAGGCTGTTGAGGAGTAGTTCCAGGTGCTGGTCTTTTGAAAAGTGCTTCAGCGGGTGGACTTCTTTCGGCTTAGCGTCCTTTTCTGCTGCCTTTTCACCTTCGTCTTGAGTCTGTATTGATTCTGAATTCGTCGTCACGGTTGGCAGCGGCTTTTTCTTGCTGGGGCTCGACGCTGTCGTCTCATCATCGCTAGACGAGGTATCCGACTCGTCTGATGAGCTGGAAACATCACCTTCACTTCTGAATCTGTCATGCTATCATCCGAGGATGATGATGAACCGCTGAGGACGTCCAATCTTCCGACTCTTCGGTAGATTTGTTTCTTTTGCCGGGCTTGTTGACTTAGCCTTCTTCGATCCTGCTTTATTGTCCTTGGTATCCACCTTGATGGGCTTGCGCTTCTCCTTAGCACCGTCTTTTGCCCCCGGCCGATACTTTTCAGTCCTGATCCGGCGGCTGACCTCTTCTTTGACATTTCCCGAACCATCGACCCAGCCTTTCCCTTCTCAAAGGCAGCGGTAGGCTTCGCGCCATCATCGCCGGATCGGAGGAAGCTCGGGTACGACGTGTTGTTGGAAAATTCATGAACCACCGAGTCCTGAGCGGACTTCTTCTTCTTGGATTTCTTCTCGCTCTTCTCCTCGACCGAGGACCGGTTGGGAGGAATCTGCGCGCGGAAAAGACACTCCGACTTTTCCGTATATTTGGATTTTGCCTGGGTCTTAGATTTCTTATCGTCCTTCTCTTTCCGTTTCTTCTCTCCCTTCCGCCGTTCCTGCAGAGCACCGGTCGATTCGGTCCAGCCTCTCTTCACCTGACGATCGGAGGGGAGCTCGTAGCCCTCGAGAACAGAGAACTCATCCTTCTGCTTCTTGCCCTTCTTCTTTTTCTGTTTTTCATCGGAAGACGGCTTGTGGCTCGAGACCGCTTCTGCTGCATCGTCTTCATCCCTACTGCGTTTCTGCGGGCGCGCGGATTCCACCTTGAACTTCCGGCCCTTCAAAATTGAGCCGTTGAGCTTCTTCTTCACCTTTTCGGCATCCATGGCGGGCAAAGTCACGTAGCCGTAGTCGTTTTCGGGGAACGTGGGGACGTGATGAAAGCTGATTTCCGTCGCCGAAAGCCGCAGGGACGCTGGCAGAACGGCCGGGAGAAGGTCGGGGGTGAAGGGGGTGATATAGAGGCGCTTGGTTGTGTCGGATGAGGTCGTCATTTGTTGCGACAATCGGTGTGAGAGCAATCGAGCTCAGGGAGGTGGAAATTCGAGCTTGCGAAAGATGTCCAGGATAGAGATGGGAGAAAAAAGGACAATAGGGAAAGCTCAACGCATAATGAGGAAGATGCAAGAAATGAAAGAAAAAAATGCCAAGGTCTGTCAGTAAGGAGCAGGCCGTGCGCACTCCCAGAAGAATCTCCGTCACAATCAACGGAATACCTGGAATAGCATGAACACTCGAGATTGACTGTTGGCGCAACAATAATTTTTGGCGATGGATTTTCCGGCGACCAAGCCCAAAAGGGAAGGCGTGGCGCAGCCAACCAGCATCAGCCACATGCGCTCCATAAGGTTATTGATGTCAGACTTTCATACTGTCCCAGACGATACAATACCGTCACTGGCGAAGTTGGACATCGGAGCGTTATCCAGGCGTCGTCGATGGATTAATGCGAATCATATCGCATTCCGATAGAGTGAGGAAAGAGGGGACTGGGGAACTCCGCAACCTCATATCAAGCGAAAGGTACGTTGTCGCACTGCATATGCCGCTAGGTCACTTTAGGTACGAATACAGTCTATCTGCTGTCCCCGCATAGATCAGTCGATGGAGGACAGGCGATGGATCGACTCATCGGAGGAACGAGGGACCCAGTCAAGCAGCGGTCAAACAGACCTGGAACCCGGATATCCTGGGAGACAGAGACAGGGCATCACCGGCTTTTGACGTGAGGTCAAGAGACAAGCATCCTCGCGTGCATGGTTGGCATCGCACGGGCGAATCATCCGCAGAGGGCCGTCACCAACGGGCAGTCTCCAGCCAGGATGGTGTGCGAGCGCGACAGCCCAACCCTACCTGCTGAAGTCCTTCCTGATCCTTCCTGGCGATCGGTGTTGATCGCTGGACGTGTTCCTTTTTGCCCGCCGGGTCGTGAACCTGCGCGAGTCCAGACCGACCAGCGTCCTGCTTGATGTAATACAAAGGTGTGGCGTTGCATCGGCCCAATAATGCCCCCCGAGGAACGTAGCGGGAGCCGTACGGCGCAGGTATCGTGGGCGCTCTGGCAATACGGAATACCTGCGTGGTACTTGTTGCGGCGGGGGTTTGCCCGTGCGCCTCCAGGTTGCGACCGGGGTACCTAGCCTGTGTTAGGCTGGCCCCGAACGGTGTACGGTACCATACGTAACATAACTATTGAACTCAAAATGTCATCGATCTCACGATTCGTTCGGGCCCATATGATTCCTGGATTCCATCCGTCAGTCGTTCAGCCCTCTGCATTGCCATCTCCCTCCTTCATCCATCCCGCTTCCCGTCGCCATCGCTTGACAGCCTCTCTCCCCACGGGCACGCGTGTTCCTTTTTCTTCTTGATACGGCCGCCTTCCCTCTCGCTCCTTCGGCTCGCTCGTCGCCTCACACCCCCTCCCTTCCCGCTCCCCTGAAGTCGGCCGATCCCGCGGTGTCCATCATCGCCCGCCTTCTGATCTCATCGCCGCTTCCAGTTACCAACTTTCCTCCCGTCGCTCACATGGCCACATCGGGTTTTGTGCCCGTCTCATTTTTTCATCCCACCAACTGAGGGATCTCGATAGCGTCACTCCAACCTTCTGACTGTGATCTGGTCCCCGTCGTTCTGCGGTTGCTTGTGGCTGGGTCTCCCTTATCCCACTTATCTTCCGGACACTTCTCACTTACTCCGCTTTCTTATCCGGAACTCCGCAACACCCTCACCACGTTGACTCCCCAGATTCCTCATTCCGGCCCCCCACCACTCGCCTGACCGGCTTGGTCCCTGCAATTCCCTCTTCGCGGATAGAGATGGGTAATTCGCAAACAAAGGAGAGTCGTCCGACCGCGTCAAATCGCCGAAGCCACCAATGGAGTTCCTCCGGCGGAGCCGGCCGTTCGCCATACGGCGAGCGACATCAGGCAGAGGGCTCCCGATCGGCTAGAGGGAGTCGGCCGGATCTCTCTATCCTCGGAATCGGCGGAAACTCTGAACGAGATGTGGCGACACTAGAACATCGGCGGGAGACACGACAGGAACGAGAAGCTCGTCGCCTTGAGAAGGAAGGGTCGCTCGCGCGAAAGAGCGTGAGCGTAGCATGCGGGAAGAACATGTCGACGGAGGGTATCTGGTTACGCAGGTGTTTTATACCGGGACGGAGGATTTCAAACAAGGCGATTGTGCGACAGTTGATGGTAACTTTAACAGTGTCTGCCCTTATCGCATTTTGAAGACTAACGTTGGATCTAGATCGAACGGAGGCTTGCGCCGTTCTGGCGAGGACTCAATGACTTCTCGGAGTCATGGACAGAGCATCAACTCATGGCGGCTGCGCGAGGTCTGCCAATCCCCGCCCCCGATGAAATTCCCCCCGAGCTGGAATATACGAATCCCCCGAAAGTCACAGATGACTCAAGTAAGCGATGGATGCGAAGGCGATTCAACACTTGACCGTGCCGATCACTTCAAGATCGCAAATCTTACGGGTCGGATGCATCCCAATCATCAAATCCCACCAACTCCTTACCCTCTCCTGCTTCTCCTATTGCCTCGGGACGTCGAGTTCCCCATTGTTCGCACTCGTGCAAAGACGCTCGCTTCTCTCACTACGAAGCACAACCAGGCCGATCCCGGACCCCGAGAACTGCAGCTTCCGCGGGATCCGTTTGTCAACGGACACCTATCGAGGCCTATCTCTACAAAGAAGCGTCGAATGCCCCATTTGCTTCCTTACTACCGCCTATCTGAATCGCACACGTTGTTGCGATCAACCGATTTGCTCCGAATGCTTCGTACAAATCAAGCGACCCGACCCCCATCCCCCAGAGCATGGCGAAGCTGATCCGAATGCTCCGGCAGCAGCCACCGAGGGCGAGCGACAGGAAGACCCGAACCAGGAGAGTCAACTGGTGATGGAGCCATCCGCTTGCCCGTTCTGTGTCCAGCCTGAGTTCGGGGTTACGTACGCACCTCCGACATTCCGCCGAGGCCTGACTTACGCCACCGATTCGAGCCATCGCCCGAATTTCATCTCTCCCGTGTCATCTACCTCTTCTCTCTCCTCCGGAAACCTCGCGGCTGTGCCCGGACGCCGACGCGCTACGTCGCTGTCTGCCACGGACCCCTTGGTAATCACCACCGACAAGATTCGCCCCGACTGGGCACAGAAAACTTGCCAATGCACGGGCGCATGCGGCGCGAAGGTCTGCCGCTGCCACTGCCCTTCACACTGCGGCGTACTTGATGAACTCCAATTCAAATGGCGAGTCGCGCAACTTTAGCCTGGGACGCAGAGGAGTCATGCGGAGGAGCGGCGCCGTTGAGGCGGCCAGCACCTCTAGCAGGGGGGCCGGCTCACCGGCGTTGCAAGCTCTTGCTTTTTTAACGGACCGGCGAGGCACCGGCACTGAGACCGACTCCGCCGAAGAAAGCCAGGGGAACTTGGCACCACCGCGCCAGAGTTCCCGGCGCAACCGGATCGACGATTTGGAAGAAATGATGATGATGGAGGCGATCCGGCTGAGTCTGGCTAGCGAAGAAGAACGGCGCAAGCGAGATGAAAAGGAACTGCGGAAGGAAGCGAAGAAGAAAGAGAAGGAGGCGAAGAAGGCTGAAAAGGCAGCTCGCAAGACTGGACTGTATAGCAACAATGCGAGCAGCTCCGCCTTGGATGTCCCTTCAGGACTCGGCCGAGTCATCAGCAGCTCCTCCTCTGTGACTGGTGAGGAGTCCGCCCCAGCAGGAAAGGGCAAGGAGGTTGATCGCGTGTCGCCGGGCGCGACACTGGAAATGACCCGATGTCTTCTGCGGGCGCTTCCGACGATGCGCAACCACTCCCTGGCAGCTCCACCGAGGCCACGACGTTGGTGCCGCCGTCTTCTGCTCAGCCTACCTCGCGACCGTCTCATCTCCGCAATGTTTCCAGTGCCTCATCCTTCTCGTCCTTGGTTGAATCGATGTCGGAGGACCACCATCCCGGGGGCACGGATGGGACGAACCCTACCGAGCCCTTGTATAACTTTCGCAGTCTGGCCGCGGTGATTGGTGATGAGGATAAGCACGGGGAGTCTGCTGAACATGTGGAGGATACGTCATCGAATGCGAAGGTCGAAGAGGGATCTACGTCTCAGGTACCTCCTGTTATTGAGGAGCCCCGCGAGTCCTTGGTCGAGGCCGACGTCCAAGCTGGGGCTACGTTGGAAGGTCATCCGGACTGCCTGATCCCGAAGGAACTGGAGACGCGGTCGGTCGAGATCACCGGCACCGGCAACACCCAGGCGACCTCCTAAGGGAGGCCTTTGACCATCTCGATCTGAGAGATCGCCATGGGTCGCTACATATGCAAGCTTCGTACGAGTATCTTCGGCGCAGAAGGGTTGTTTTCTTTGATTTCTATTCCTGGGGGAGGCTCAGCGACGATGATGTACTCTGTTTTCTTTGTTCCCTTTGTCTCTTTGGGTTGGCCCATGACGTTTCTCATTCGCATGACTGGATTGGATCTTTCTTTCTCTATATACATACAGTGCCATAGATTTCTCACCTTGGTTCTTTGTCTCCCTTGTTTTCCTGGTGGTTGTGTTTGTTGATGGAGAGATTCCGGTGTCTCTGCCGGACTTGGCGGTCAGATTGCATGCATACTTCCTGGGACGAACCGTTTGGGATAGATGTGGAATGAAGAAGTCTGAATCTGTCTTCCGCCGTCTGGCCGTAGTGGCTGCATGCATCGTCGACAGCTCTGGTATGTGGCCCCACTTGGTAATCTGCTGGTCCGCTCTCTGCCATCCATCGGAGATGCTTGATGTACGATCAGTCCAGCTGTCGTGCAGTCAACTGCCTCGAGCCTCTCCATCGGCCACCAACCCGGGCAGAAGCCGGTAATATTAATAGATCGAGCAATCCATGGTTTCAGATCTCGTTTCAGCCATGCGACTGGTCCACCGGAGGATCCTTGGCTCGCACCTGTGGACGAGATGAGGGATCCAGTCGTTCGTGTGATTGGCGGACCAACGAGCCCATGAAAGCAAATTAATTCAGGACTTGGTCACCGCAACAGGCGAAGTCATTCTCCGCAATCAACAGCAGTCGCCGAGGGGAATGAGTGGAAGGACCCGCTGCCTTGGTCGCCAGTTAGTCTTCCAGTTCCGGTCCTTCCCATTTGCCTGCTAGCTCTTCGTGAGATGTGACGGTTCGCAGGACCCTGAAAATTGAGACCCGAGAGCTGCCGTCGGCCTCGTAAGTATGACGATGCGTTATAAGGATCAGCGTGCATTGCAGCCCGGATCGCTCGATAAATGGGGGGCCAGCCGGTTAATCTACTGCTAACGCCGTCGATTGCGGGCTGCTGACTGGCCCAATCGCCGCCTCCACCGCGATCGCAGGCCCAATCGATGGGCGGAGGAGAAGAAAATAAACCAGGAAGAACAGAATTAAGAGTCCAGAGGAAAAAAAGCATGACCAGGGCCAATCTCCAGGCGCCAACAAACCACTCGTCGGGGGATCAAAGTCTAACCGTCGGCGGCACTGGTCAGCTTCGCTCCTGGACAATTAAACCGTCCTCTCATTTTCATAATATCAGATCATAATTAAATATGATTACGAGCACAATCCTGCTCGATGTAACCGCGACTAATCCGATCCTCATGCAACCGGTCGCCTCGACTCAACTCTGGGTCCCGTCAAGAATGGGCCCGTTGGATCCACGGCTCTGCTCGCGCTGGTTCGGGTGCCTGGCCATCCATGATTCTTCTTCTTTTCTGTCCGTGGGTGTCCTGTCTTGTTTACTCTTGGCTCCTCTCCTCGTCGCTTCAGCCGCGTGCTTTTCTCGGCAGCAAGGCTGTGTGTCGCTCCAGGTAAGCTATTGGATCTAGTATGCACTAGGTTTTAGTCCCTCCGACGCAATCGACGTGTATACCGGATTTTCCAGCTTGGGATCCAATTTCCTGTTGATTTCATTTTTCTTTTTCCCTTTTCCTTCGTCTCCTCGGTTCTGACATCCCCCCAGTACCTATCTAACTCCCTCCGTTCTCTGGGCATGACCTGAGTGCGATCTCATCGGCATCGCTCCATCCTCTGTGACCCCTCACCACCATCTATCACAACCCACATGGCCATTCTCGACAAGGAAGGCCGGCGCGGCCTGCGCATGCCGTCGCTGTCCGCCATGAAACTGCAAAAGAAGACCTCGCCCCCGTCGCCTGAATCGCCGCCACGCAAAGAAATGACTCCGGTGTCCGCCGTGCCTCCTCCGGCCTTTCCTGCACGCTCCGATTCCGTGCCGGTCCGGCCTCCCCGGCCGCAGGAAAAAGAGCTGCCGCCGAACCCTTTCCTGCCAGAGGTACCAGCCTTCCCCTCCGCGCCGCTGGACCCTGGCACAACGTCTCCCCAGGTTGCGCCGCCTGCGCCCTTCAGCAATCGCAACCCGAGCCATCCGTACAATGATCGCCCGCTCCCAGCTTCCCGCGCGTGCCGGTGCCGAAACCAGCCAGCGACGCCGCCATCCTCCCGCACCCGTTCCCGTCCAGCAGAACACCCCCCCGCCGAGTGATGGATCAGACCCGGAACTTGAGCGAGTGCCCGAGCCGCAGTCGCGTCCGCAGCCTCAGTCTCGACCGCAGCCTCAAGGGCGGCGATCGCCCCCAGGCCCGGTCCCAGCAATGGCCCCGGAACCGACCCGACAACCCCCCGTAGCAGCTGCGCCAGCGCCGTATCATGGACAAACACACGCACAAGCACAAGCATCTGCACCGAGACTCCGACTCGGACAGCGACCAGCACCGGCGCCCGCACCCGCACCCGCCCCAGAACCAGAACAAGACCAATCCAGCGGCGAAGACCCGCTCGAGGACTACATCCCCGACCCCGAACCCGAGATGGACGGACGGGCGAGCCCGTCTCCAGCGAAGAAGACAACGGGCCCTGGACGCCGCCCGACTACGAGCCCGTCGCGGCACCGCTGAACAAACTGCACTTCACCTGCTACCAGGAGCATCGGTCGATGCTCCCCGCCGCGAACCAATGGTATCCGCTGCCGTGTATGACGTGCCAGAAATTCGACCGCGAGACCCGGTATCGATGCGTGTTCTGCTGTCTGCGCGTGTGTGGGGGGTGCGTTGAAGCGCTGCGCAAGTGTCCAATCGATCGTTGGAGCGGTTGATGGAGAATTTACCTGCTACTTCGGCCTCCGAGGCGCAGGATAAGACGCAGTAGCCGTTGTCTGTCTGGTTATCTTTCTTTGGACTTTGATCTTGTTCGGGCTGGGATGGGATTGGACGGGGGATTGACTATATCTGCATTTCGATACATATTTCGGGCGTATTGTGTTGTTTATCTACATTGTTTATCTTTATTTTCTATCAAGGATGGCAGGGTATGCCGCTAACGGTGGTGAGATTGATATCAGTGTCTAATGCTTTGACTACATATGGATTGTATATACGGCCATAATGCGATGACTGGGTGATGTACAGTTGTGAGTTTGAGCGAATGATAGATCTTGCAAATTTCCTTTGTTCCTGGTTTTGTATATGAAAAGTTCGTAGATATCATCGCTATTCAAACACGAAGTAGTATCCCCTAGTAATATGTTATATAGTACACTCCAGGGTCATCAATCGTGATCCTCCTCCGTCACACCACGGACAACCTCCATCTCATCCGTCTCATACCGATACTTGCACCAGAAGCAATATCGGTGTTGCTCACGGAGATACTGAACAATCCGTGCCAGCCGCTCACTCGGTTCCAACCCATTGAACTCGTCCAGCTCGGGGTCTTCTCCATCCTCGATCTCCTGCTCGAGAACACTCGACAGATCTGGGCCATGATCAACAGCATGCTTGGTCTTCGTCCAGCGCCGGATCATCGTAGCTCGGTAAGCGCGGGTTGGGGAAGAAAGATGACGGGAGAGAAGTCTGAAGGAAATGGCGAGCTTGGATGGAGCGTTCTTTTTCTCGCGTTCGCGCACAAGGCCTCGGTAGAGAATGTTAATCTGGGAAGTCGGCTTGACGTTCTTCTGCTTCCTCTCCGTCTTGTCGCCGGTCGTCTCGTCGCCCTTTGCATTTTCTTCCTTTTCCTTATCCCCGTCTTTCTCCCCGTCACCATCTTCCTCCGCATCCAACCTCTCCGCGACCTTCTGCGCAGCCCGAAACTGCGCCTCCGCCCGCCTCATCTCCCTCTCCTCCCGCACGCGATCGCGATAATCCCCCTCCTCCTGCTTCACCTTCTTAACCGCCTCCTCGGCCTCCTCGCGGAACTTCCTCTTCTTCTCACTATCCAACCCGATGCCCCCTCGATTCTCCTTGAACACCAGATTCAGCGGCTCGATCCGACCGCGCGGCTGTTCCTCCGAGGGCGCCTCATCACCTTGCTCCCCTCCCCCTCCGCAGTGGCACCTGCATTCGGTGTCGACGAAGAAGGCGACGGCGACGCGCGTTTCCCCAGGGCCTGACCGGGTTTGAAACCGAGTTTGGCCATCATCTGGAACCCCTTGTTGGCCGGGTCGAGGGTGCTGGTTGCGAGGGCTTCGTCGCGACGGGCGGCTTCGCGGGCGGCGAGTTCGGCTTTGGAGGGGACTTTGGCGCGGGCTTCGGCCTGTTGTTGAGGTTCTTGCGTTAGTCATTGAGTGACGATTCACTTGACAGGATGGTTGCGACAGGTCATAGTGTTGGTTGGATAGATAGATAGATGGTAGGTGAAATGAGGCTTGGGTCACAGGAATGGGCGCAGCGTGGATGAACGGACGGGACAAGGGGGTTGAATATTAGGAGATGTGTACCTCTCGCTGTTCGCGACGCTTCTTCTGCGAAAATGTCTCCTTCACCTTGGGCTCCTCGATCACCATCGACATGTAGTCGTCTTCTTCTTCATCTTGTGCGGGGTCCGTGTGAGGGGGCATTTTGCTGGGTCGGTCGCGAATCTGGAGATGGTATTGGTATGACGAGGCTGCAGTGGACTGTATAGCGATAGTGGCGATTGTGTTTGCGCGACTTGAACTGTGTGTTGGGGGGCGATGGAGCTGTGGGGGGAAAGAAGGAGAGTGTAGGCTGCTGGTTTTTTCCGCTGGAGAAGATGTTGCGGGGAAGAATTCGGGTGCGGAGGTTTTGGGTGTTCTTCCGCTGACACAACAAGTAGCTGCAGCATCTATCGAGATTCACACTGATATTTCAGAGCAGGACTTATAAACTAGGATGTATTGTGGATATCTACGTGAGTAATGAAGCTCGCAAACAAGGGTACCTCAAGAATAGATGCATGTCCAACCTCTGGTCCAAAAGCAAAGCATGATACCTACTCCGTAGGCAGTCCCTCGTAACCCGAGGCCAAGTCTATTTAAAGCAACGACAGAAGAGGGAAAGACTTGGATGGGGCCACCAAAGCTTACTTGAACAAGAGTCAACAGGGTGGCCTATTTTCACTCCATACATACACAGACCAACATCATACTCCTGTACACAAAGCTGTACCTCTTGCACAGTACCTATCACCAAGACCCATGGATCCGTCTCAGGAACTCGATATCGCCAAGCTCACAGAGCTTGATCTGTATTCTCCCATTCCGCAAGATGTCCTAGACAAGATACTCGCCGGTCCCCCGTTTATCTCTCTCCCTGGTGGCTTCAACACCCGTGACCTGGGAATAAGTGGAGGTGCCCCATATATCCGACCAGGCCGGGTCTACCGATCCGGAATGCTGGGAGCACTGACCGAGGAAGGCAAGAAAAGGCTGTCATCAGAATTAGGCGTACGGCTGATTCTTGACCTTCGCTCTGCCGCTGAGAGAACATCGATCCCTTCACCTGATATCCCCGGAGTACAAGTCGCATGGATTCCGAGCGAAGGACGGCAGCGCTCGTTAGACCTGAAGGACTTTGTCGGGGAGAATGGCGGCGAGAAAGCATACACGAACATGTATATGGAGATTCTGGAACTGTATGCGCCGAGTTATCGATATGCGCTGGAGTTCTTTAGAGATGCGACGGACAGCGACGGGGGTATCCTATTTCACTGCTCTGGTATGTTCATTCCTCACATCTAGGACAAGTCTTTCTACCTGCACTTCAGGTTGTTTTCTGTCCCAGCTGACCATCACAGCTGGCAAGGATCGAACTGGGGTCCTAGCGGCGATTCTCCTGGGAGCTAGCTGGCGCTTCTGGACGGCGAAATCGCTGCGGACTACGCTCTCACTCTCGTATTGGAATGGAACCGCAACGGGAGCTCCTCACGCAGATCTCTTGAAAGGAAAACCGGATTGGCACCCGGGCACTCCGGGATTCATACCATTTGCGAGCGTGAAAGCGTCGTACATGCTGGAATTCCTGTCTGTCGTGCGAGAGAGATATGGAAGCTTGGAAGGGTATGTGAAGTCGCATCTGGGGCTGAGCGAGGCAGATTAGAGAAGATCAAGATCGCTCTGAGGGGATAGACATTGCCAGCGTCTTCGATAGCGCATATGTGATAATTTCCCCTCCACCTGGCTGGTGACCTGTGCATGTGGACACATGAGAATGGGATATCTGGCGGTGTCAGCGAATGTTTCCGTCCAACTCAACGTTTATTGCTCATATCAACAATGATAGTCCTGAAATGACCAGCATGCACAAGCTCAGTGATCGGCCGAAAAGGTCGAAATGATTCCCTGCTGCGACAGGGTACCCCTCACCGTCTCTGGCGGGGAATGGCTGATAGGCAGACCGGAAAGTATGACGGAATAGTCTTTTGCGGGGTTGACGCTAGGGAACGTCCAGAGACTGCCTGGTTTTAGCGTTTGACAAGAAACGACCACGAGCATCGCGTGCATACTTGCAGATGTAAGGGAGGGTGATTGGCTGGTGGCGGGGGTGGCTGACCAACAACCTCCTCGTCCGTGGAACCACTGTTGTTTGTTCTCACTCGACCACACTCACCACCATGTGCCAACATCTGGTCCGGCTGTCCACCTACACGCCAATGATCAGAAGGCATACACCCGTCCGATGCCAACGGACGAAAGAAATCCGCTCTAGCCGGACGGGAAACATACATCCGCTCTAGTTCGACGCCATCACATGGACTTGTACACACCATGAGGGAGCCGTGAAAGGATGCCCAATACCAGGGCGGGTTGAGAGAAACTTCCCCTCCAAATATTACCGTTCTTCATATTCCAACCATGGCCCGGCCAAACACTCCTTGATCAGACAAGCCTAATGCCTTTGATGAGGGCCATCGCCATGCCAACTCTCGTTGCAACAAGGCTGGAATGTACAGTAGCTATCACTGCTACTGTCTCCCGCAGAACCTCGGAGAACGCGGAGACGCTTTGACTTCAAAGAAATAAACCAGACCGGGATTCAAGCATTGTGGACCAGTCCCACAGACTAGACCGCTTCTTAAGCCATGGGCGTGATGTTCTATCGATAGTCGCATGTCGATCCCGTCCCTTGCTCGATGCTCCGCCATGCTCGCTCCCCACCCGCCCTTGATCAGACCAGCAAACAAATGGAAAAAGTGTCATCACCGTCACTTCCCAATTGTTGGGTCTCCAGATCGACCACGCGTGGCTCCGCCTTCCATTCAATCAAGTTAGCGCAGTTTCCTGTTATCCTAACCATGTCGCACAAACAGGGCCTAGGGGCGTCGGTCCCTCGATCCCTCGACCTCTCCTTCCCCCACTGTGCTCCTCGCTGGCATCTGAAAGGAGGAGTATTTCGCCGAAGCTGCGGGTCCAGCAGCGCCTTAAAGTATGTTGGAGAGCCAGCCTGATCCCTTTTCCCGGGATCCAAAAGCGCAGTTGTTCCTGTGCGACAAACACACCGCGAAAGCGTCGACGAGGGAATCGCTGCTCCCTTTTCTTACGCCACATCCAAGATGGAGCTTTCCCGTCCTGTCGGTGTGGCTATTCTTGTTGTCTATCGTGTCCGCGCGAAATGCGCTAGTGGATCTGGGTTATGCGCGGTATCGAGGCCTTCAGACCGCAAATGGCATTAATCAATGGCTTGGGATACGCTATGCTGCTCCTCCAGTAGGACCCTTGCGGTTCGCTGCCCCGCAAGATCCTCGACCTGGACGGAGTGCAGCCCGCCACGAGGGTACGTGCTATGGGAACATTGTTGAACTCTGCCGGAATGTTTGACTGACAATTCCCCGAACAGCATGGGCCTCTTTGCCCACCGACTGGAAAACCACTCGCAGGTAACAATCGGAAGATTGTCTGTTCCTCGATGTTTATGCGCCGGCACAAAACCAAACCAAGAAACTTCTTCCAGTGTTCGTCTGGATCCAGGGTGGAGGTTTCAACACAAACTCGAACCCCAATAACAATGCCACGGGACTCATTCAAGCATCACACATGGGCATGGTCGTGGTGCTGTTCAACTATCGGGTCGGCCCGTATGGATTCCTGTCTGGAGAGGAGATCCGTGAGGGGGGAAGCTCGAATAACGGCCTCAAAGACCAGATCAAGGTGCTGGAATGGGTCCAGAAACATATCAAAAAGGTCAGTCCGCGGCAACCTCCTGGTGGACAATTATAAGTGTTAACCATGCAGCAGTTTGGCGGTAACCCCAGACACGTAGTCATCGGCGGTGCGAGTGCGGGAGCAGGCTCTATTACTCTTCTTCTCACGGCATACGGTGGCAGAAATGACCATCTCTTCCATGGCGTTATCGCGGAATCGCAGAGTTTCGCCGGAATGCTCACGCTAGAGGAAAGCCAGTTTGCATATAACAACCTGGTCATCCGTACCGGCTGCGCCAGCGAGACGGACACACTGGCTTGTTTACGCCGTCTGCCACTTGCTGATCTTCAGCGCGAAAATATCCAAACTCCCCTTCCCAAGGCCCAAGCTGCCCCATTATATCTGTATGGCCCGACCATTGACGAAGACCTCGTTCCCGACTACACTTATCGCTTGTTCCACGAGGGCAAGTACATCAAAGTGCCTGTCGTGTTCGGTGATGCCACTGACGAGGGCACGACCTTCGTTCCCCGGAACATCACCGATGTTGGAGAAGCCGATACGTTCCTCCAAAGCCAATTCTCCGAAATTGAACTGGACCATCTCGCCAAGATCAACGAGATGTATCTACAAGAGGACCAAGTGGTGTCGATCCCCAACGCTGGGCCGTACTGGAAGGCGACTTGCTATGCATATGGGGACATCCGCTATATCTGTCCGGCATTGATCTGTCGTCGATCTACGCCAAAGCCGGCATTCCCAGCTGGAACTTTCAATACGCCGTGCAGGACCCTCCGGCAGAAGCGGATGGTTCAGGAACAATCCATATTTCCGAAAGATGGGCGCTCTGGGGCCCTCAATACACACCCTTCGATCCCGCCCCAGCTTCCTATTCCACCATAAACGCCCCGATCGTTCCCGTGGTACAAGGCTACTGGTCAAGCTTTATCAAAAGCCTTGATCCGAGTCGGCACCGATACCCTGGCAGCCCAGAGTGGAAAACCTGGGGCGATGAAGGCGAGGGACACCGAATGTTCATCCGAACGGGCGAGACCAGGATGGAAACGGTGGCCCAGGTGCAAAGAGAGCGGTGTAATTATCTGGTCAGCATTGGGATAGAACTTTCCAGTGATCAAGCCCTCCACCTTGTGTTCTAGATCACCTGTAATGGGCAGCTTATATCATTACCGATAGTCTCTCTATAAAAATATAATAATTTGATGCTAAGAAATTTTCCTAAGCATTATATTAAATGTAAGGACTAGTCATAACTCTCTTTATGAGACAGGTATCTTAGAATCACTTCGTACTTTATATAGCCCTGTACTTTTGATAATGGCGGTAATATATGATTTTGTATGACGTTATCCTGGCTGTTAAGTTCACCTGGCTATTAAGCTAGCCATTACACGCAACCCTAGAACATTAGACAGAGGGCTTGGTCACTGGGAAAGTTCTATCCCAATGCTAACCAGATAATTACACTGCTCCCTTTGTACCTGGGCTGCCGTTTCCATCCTGGTCTCGCCCGTTTGGATGAACATTCGGTGCTATCCCTCGTCTTCGTCATCCTTGTGGATAAGGTACAAGGCACTGCCGACTACTCACGATCTAGCATATGGCATACAACGTAACCCGTAGAAGAAACAATCTTTCGTTAGCAACTTTTGCCGTCAAGTATAAACTCGGATCAAATGCATATATACACCGGATAGACAAACCCCAGACCAAAACCAGAACAACCGTATAAATCCATATACATCCCCGAGATACATACAAACCAAGTGAACCCACAGGAGGCGTTGACCTCTTACCTCCCTCCTTTCCGCATCCTCCTTTCCCGTTCGTAGGCATTCGCCTCCCGACCCTCCTCGTTCTGCACTTCGGCCACCAACCGCTTGTACTTCTTCTCGTACTCGGCGTCGCGCTCCTTCTTCTCGCGCAATTGCTCGCGCGCAATGAAGTTCGCATCCTTGCGGAGCTCGCGCATGGCGCCCTTGCGCTCGCGCTTGAACTCGGTCTTGAGCCGGTTGAGCTCGGCACGCTCGCGGTTGGGATCGTAGTGCTTGTCCGGGTTGAAGGTCTCCTCGAACTTGGGATGGCAGATTTGATCGCCAGGGGGCGGTGGTTGTGTAGGAGGAGAGGACGACGGGATTGTTGGGCCTTCTCCAGGCCCGTCTCGATCTTATCCAGGGTTGATTGCAGGGTGTCCTTCACCGAGGGGGGGATTTTGCCCTTGCAGGAGTGGTTGACGTGGTGGAGGACGTTCTGTGCAGGTGTGAAGATCTCAGTGTAGGCATGGTTCTCAGCCCACAGGTCGGAGGCGGAGCAGAGCAGGTTGACGAGAGTGGTGAGGAGGGAGAGTTTGAGTTCTTCCTGCGCTTGCGGGGTGGAGTCGGGTCCGGTCACGTCCCAGAAGCGGAGCTTGCGAGACGCGAGCTTCTTCGATGGTTGCTGGAGTCTCAGGGTCTCCTGAGGAGTGCGCGAGGGGAAGAGACCCAGAGTGGAGGTGGCCTTGGGCTCGGACGGGGTGAGATGGCACAAGGCGTTGAGGACGTAGTTCATGAACTCGGGCATGTAGCGCTTCGATCTCGTCTGGTATTGCAGGAACAGGCTTGCAGCGTAGGTACCCGTGGCGAAGTCACCGAGAGTGTTGACGGCGCCCTGCCCGAGGTATCGGGCGAGACAGAGGTGTGCGGGCGTAGCGATGGCGTGGAAGTGGTCCGAGGTTGGGAAGATGGCCGCAACGCCGGTGAGGACGACCAGGTCGCGGCTGCAGGTTCAGCGGACGCTCTGCGGCCATTGCACGCAGCTCAGCGCGGAAAGCCTGCGAGACGCTCTCCGGGTGGACCTTGGCCAGCGAGTGGATGTGACGGAGGATGTTTTCAATGATGGCAAAGGGCGGATGCTCTGGCTGCTCGGTCATGTATGCGACGTGCTCGACTAGGATCGCGGCGAAGCGGCTGAGTTTCAACTTGTTGTCACTGTGCAGACGGTGGTGGTGGAGGGCACGGATCCGTTGGATGACAGTTGGGAGGTGCTGCACGGGGACATCTCGATGATCTGGAGGAATTCGTCGTGGCTTCCAGGACAGGGGTAGGTGTATGCGAGTCCTTCACTGTCTTTAGCGGTGTTGGAGGCTGTCGTTGCATCTTCACCGGCCTTGAGCCCCGGAATGGTGAGGCCGTTGATGAGTTCGTCTTCTTGGGCGTCCTCTTCTTCCTCTTCTTCTGCGGATGACATTTCGATGTCGCTTTCGCCGATTGACAAGCTGGCATCGGATCGGGTCTCGACAAGGTCGTCATCGATGATGAAGTCGTCTTCGTCTTCGACGCCGAGTTCAGGACGATTGGCATCCCCAGCGGACTGTTGCAGGCCGAAAGCCATGGCATCGTCGGGGATAGATTCATCCTCAGACATGTCACTGCCTTCCTCGTTGTCGTCGTCTTCCTCTCTTCCTCATCGCTGGGCTCCTCGCCACGCATTCTGCGAAGGCGTTCCTCTTCGAGAGCCTTCAGTCGTTGCGCTTCCTCTTCGGCCATCTCCTCGGCGGTCTTCGTTCGATCTGTCGGCGCAGACCGCTTATCGAACGTCAACTGCTCAAACGCTGGTCATATTCTCTTTCCGTATCCTGCTTCGAATCCGTTCCAAGTAGCGCAGCGCGGTCGGGGTTCATCGATGCGATGTCGTCCTTGGGGTTTCCTTCTTCGGTGGGGGCTTCACACCTCGAAGCATTTCGAAGAGGTCAGGAAGGCCTTTGTCGAGCTCTTCACGGAGGTCGTCGTCGTCTTCTTTGGCTTGTTGCCGTTCGGCTTTGTGGAATTTAGACTTGGCAATGACCTCCTTCATGACTTCGTGCTTGGACTTTTTCCGTTCGGGTTGTTCCTCCTCCTCCTCCGGACCATCGTTCTCCTCGATTTGCTCAAGCTCGTCATCGCGGACAGTGCGCTTTCTCTTCTTGAACAATTCTTCGTCGTCATCGTCGTCCTCCAAGTCGCGCTCCGCGAAGTCGTCGACATTCATGCCCTCACCGAAAGACAGGGTTTGACCCATATGTTGTGAGTTGGAATCCTTCGTCATCGTCGTCATCCTCGAGATTGAACATCGAGTCCTTGCGCATTTTCTTCTGGCTTTCTCGCGCGAACCGCTCCGCAGCTTTCTCCTCGGGGGTCATATTCGGGTCGTCTTCTCCGAAACGGCGATCGTGAATACCACCGACCTTGTTACGACGGTTCATCTCTTGCAAAAGAGTTTGGCGTCTCTGTAAAGCACAAGATGAATGAGCGGACTCGTTCACGAAGTGTTGACGGCAGCAACTATACATACCTTTTCTTCACCAAGCGACTTGGTCACACCAGGTCTAGCCCGCGGAGCAGCAGCCTGGATCCGCTATCTCGAGTAGTTACATCGAATTTGCGTTTCGTAGCCGTCGTCTTGATCTCGAACGGATTGAAGCGGTCCGGATCGCCTGCAGAGCGGCATTGCGCTGGTTCCGATTCTGCGCGGCGACGCCAGTCTTCGCATTTTGTCTCTTCTGCTTCTTTGACTGCTGAGGGCCCAGCACTCCGCTCTCGCGGAGGGAGGACTTCAGCTGCTTCAACTGCGACGGCGGCATTGTGTTGCTTGGAGGGTCGACGCAAGAGCAGCTCTGCGGTCTCCACCGAAATTTTTGGGTGAGGGCGCTGAAAAAATATGTGCTCACCGCCCTGGTCGGGGAGATTCTGCCGGTCGGTCATTCATCATCGCCGCTCCGCTCTCCGCCTTCCTCCACTCCACCCCGTCAGCTCGGTATGGCGTCCGCATTTGAATGATCGGCTGCTATGGCTGTGCCTGGGTATGTTGTCGCTTTTACAATCTGGTGGCGCCGCTGCTGACTCGTGATGTCCAGGTGTCTCCCTCTTCTTCGCCGTCCGCGGCATTGCGTCGGACCTCCGGAGGGTGCACGACTTGACAGAGATCAAGCATGTCGAGAAAGAGGATAAGATGATCAGTGAAGGGACGGAAGATGGTCAGTACTCTGGATCATAATAGCTCTATATGTGAACTGACTCTGTCGCAGCCCTGAAGCTCGACACGCTACTAAAACTCTCTGAAAGCACGAGCTACGACCTTCGGTCAGCGTATGGCAGCTCTGACATCACCTACTATTGCGCATGGTTGACTGACATGAACACAGTGCTTTAAGGATCATCTCCGAGCGATCTACGAAAGGCGAAACGAGGGACCTATTATTGCAAGACCTAGCCGGCAAGAACAAGGAACGGGCGGCAAAGCGCTAAACGCCATATACTTCCTGGTATCAAATCGAGCACGTACGCAGCCAGTGCCCACCACTTGAAAGATCCATTGGCGAAGCTAATTGGTATTGCTCCAGTGTCACGGACCTCCGTGTGCTCCCGATTGAAAGACCTCCCTGCGTTCACAGCGGTAGTCAACTGCCTCTGCAACTTCCTCGAAGAACATACCGAAGAGACCTCCACCACCATATCCCCCATCCTCCCGAAGACCCGACCCGTCGGCGAGAAGAAGGCATTAGGAACACTCAATATTCTCCTCCAAGAGAACATCTCGCTGCCCTCGAAGCCGGAGTCATCAGCCGCTGGCCTGCAAATACCCTTTCCCTTGTGCTCTCTCAGAGCCATCTCGCCGGCAGGACGTAGTGATCCTGATGAAGACTTGGTGGTCCGACGATGCGGTTATGAGCTCGATATTCAGCACTCTATCCTCTCATCCAGAAGGCACCAAACAGCTGCGCAGGTATGGCCTCATGGGCAGCATGATCGAAGAAAATGACCAGGATGATGAGGGGTTGATGAGGACAGCGATGTGTGGATGGTAGATGGAGAAGATACTGCTGGTTCGAGACAGGCTCCAGGACGACGGTTTCGTGGCACTGCCGAGGAGCGCGCCGTACGGAGACGTAGAAGGAAGCCATGGTCTTGAATGATGGCGGACCGTTGGTGAATGATGATATCATCCAGGTACCAATATCCGAGTGGATGGACGATATACTTGTTCTTGGGTTGAGTTTTGGTCGCTCTTGGAGGTGCATTTACAGCGATTTATTAATATATGTTATGATACCCATGACCCAAATAGCATACATGCTTCATGATTATATTAGCGATGATGATGCTAATCACAGTCCCATCCATGCACTCTTAGCAACGTGGTCAACCTTCTTGCGGCTGTTTTTGACCACACCAAGAACCTTGAGCTCCGACAAAGCTCTGTAGAATAAGGTCATCACCACCCGCTCGTCACAGTTGTTACCCTTCTCACTCTCAAACACTGCATAGAACGCCTGCCAAAGATCATATATATTGACGAGAGAGCCCGATTCAAGGTATAATTGGTATAAGATGGCAGTGGCGGGTTGCTTTGCTGAGACCTTGCTCTCAGTCGTCTCAGAGCCGGACATCAGATAATCAAATGGGCTAGACAAGGCTCGCTCAATCGCAAAACGAGGCCGAGGGTTGAACACCTCTTTCAAGGGGTTCCTCATGTCGATGAGGAATGCTTCATGCAAGAAAAGGTCTTGCGGCCGGAGTAAAACCTCCACGAAGCAGTTCTCGGATAATCCGCAGAAACGGTTTCACGATCTTCGTGTATTCGGCATCTTGTTCAGACAGCTGGGCCTTGCCCTTATTGAGCTTGACGCGTTTGCTGAACAATGGTTGTTGAAACGGTGGAGTTCCGGCTGTCATATTCGCTCGGAACGGTTGTGCATCCGATGATGAGCCTGTACCAAAGTCTCTAGACCGGCCTGGAGTTCTTGGAACTCTGCACGCTCTGTCATGAACTGGAACAAGGCCAAAGATCTCCCGTAGGGTGTTGTGGAATCTGCTGTCTTGAATGCCTTCAAAACATCGTCAAGGTATGGTGTATTCTGGAGCTCACCAGACAGTGCACGAATGGACAGAATCTGATATACTCGCCCGTTTTGTGATACCGAGCTTTTCAAGACACGCATGGATGATTTTCACCGCTTGGAAGAGTTCGCGCATCCTCTGCTGTCCATTTTCAAAGTGTTGCAAGCTCTGCTGAACAAGATACTTGTCATCTTCCAGGAAACTGCGCACTTCTCCGGCGCGGCCTTCATCAAGTAGTTGTTCACAATGTCTAGTGTGGTTAGCTGAGTAGGTTACACTCGGAAGGCACTTCCTTACCTTCTGAAGGAAGGTATGTTCCTAATTGCTTCACACAACTTCTCCGATGGCGTATCAGGGAGTCGCTCGTTCGCAAGGAACACTGCCAGTGGATTTGAAGAAATGGGTCATGTATGCGTACTGGCGTTTAGACTTGACTCGCAGCGGTGAGAATTGCGAGCTTACCTTGGCAGTCCTGCTGAAGGCTTCTGGGTTTGGAAAAGTCACTCGACTTCTCGAACAGAACGCTAGTGATACCGCGTCCAAGCCAAAATCGTCCATCGTGGCTCTCCCTGCAATTGCTCGTAGATGCGATCAACACAATTGCTTGCTTGGTGGACCTCGAAATATTTTCCCCTAAGCAAAGCCACGATTGAACGGGGAAGTCTTCCTTCAAACAACATACAACAGAAGTCGAGATACCGAATAGCAGGGTTATCGAATACGGTCAAGCCAGGAGCTAGAGTGGTTTAGTTTCTGAAGGTACGAACATGCTGGACGCAACCTACCTCAGCAGAGACAGAAGATCTGTGAGAATATTCGGGTCAAAAGCTTCACTGTCCCGAAAGCAATAACCAGCTTCTTGACTTCTTTCCTTTTCACATAATCTCCTAACAGATCAAGGTCATATCCGAGTATCTCGGGCCCTTCTCCAATCAGCGAATGTTGGTGTCGAGCATATAATGAGCCAACTCACATCTCGGTCTGTCAAGAAGCTCTGATATCCCTCGTTCCCTTCGGTGTTTGTAATGGCAGTACGAATGATATTCTTGAGTGTCGCTTTGAGATTTGGCGCGTCCCCAGACTCCAGCGCAACGACTCCGCCCTCTCCGCTCGTTGTCAATTGATCGTTAAGTCGTGTGAGAAGTCTGCCAAGGACGAGACATTGGATCCGACAGTGACCAATGCCGCGGGAATGCAACCGCCATACCTGGCTGGTGTCAGAAACGATATCGTCCATGCGTCTGGATGGTCTATGCTCACGTCTGCGGGGAGGTTGACTTGACGAAGGACGAGACATTCTCAAGAACGTCGAAATCAACATCATCTAGAATCGACTATGCTAACATCAGCATGAGCACGCTTGTCTGTCGAGACAATCGGGTCTCACCTGAATCTTTGCCTCCTGCGCAGTCCACAGTTGTTGATAGGCTTTGTATCGCAATTCGACTGAGGCCTCGTCTTCGTCGCCATTCAGAAGAGGAACAAACAAGTGAGACTCGCCATCCCTGGAATTGCTATCCGGCTGCACCTTTCGTCGCTTTGAGGGTCGTTCTGTGAGGGGATTGGAAGGTCGGTAGATATAAACACCCTTGGGAAGTTAGCAAACAATCGACAGGAATTGGGGATGCTGTAGCCAACATACCTGGGTATTGGTGCCGTCCTTGGGTGCGGTCGACACCTCAGTCTCAAACGGATCCAGATCCATTGCGCCGACAACCCAGATGAGATTCACAGCTGTACTGGGAAGTGAAGGAGAGCGAAGACGACGAGACGCATGGAGGCCTTCTGGAAATCCGCGGCGAAGCTCGCGTTCGCGCTAAGCCCGATCGGGTGGTATTGGTTTTCCGCCGCGGAGCTTCCATCGCCTTTCTTCTGCATCGCCGCCGCTCTCGAATTTCCCACCCCACTGCCCTTCTCCCTCCCCATCTCGTCGTCCGATGCGTCAATAGATCACACTTCATGCTCCGCCAGGCTGTCAGAGGAGCTCGGTGGTACCAACATGTGGCCTGCAGACGCTCGCCCACGTCTCTCGCCGCCGCCGCGTGCGTTCTCCGTTCTAGCGCCACGCTCCGTGCAATATGGTGGACCGAACGACAAGGTCCGATTCTATGAGCAGGATACGCGCGGGAGCAAGAAGAGGAGGCGAGTCGACCCCGATGCCGAGGACAATGTCGACAAGGAGGACGTGGAGGGCGAGCTGTCCCGGCTTGAAAAAGATCTACAGATTTTGAAAGAAGGACCTTACAGCCCTAACAGTCCATTTATCCAGGGATTGCCGGAGAAGGAGAGGGCGATTGCGCTGGAAGCTTTACGGAAATACGACGCCGAACATGGAAAGCAGGAGCCTGAGACTGGGCTGGAGGAGATTTTCGACGATGAATTGGATGAAATGCTGAAAGAGGAATTCGAAAGCTTGGCCATGGAAGAGGAGAACTGGGAGGACGAGGCGAAAAAAGACGTCAAGACCAAGAAGGAACCGGTGGGCCGGCAATCCTACGAGGTCATACCGCAAAGCTCAGACAATGAGGTCTACATCGACAAATTCAACGAATGTCTAAGACGACTTGCGACCGACACTCCGAATGATCAACTACGGCAGGAACTGTGGAAATGGTATCGTCGATGCAAACAGATTGTGCCAGGCTTTTTAAAGTCAATACCAGAAGAAGCCATGGATATCATATGGAGTTCACAGGCTCATGGAGGCGCCTCCGGCTCTACACGAACTCCCCACATCCAGATCATTGCAGAAGATACCATGTCTGTTGGCAAATCTCTAGCGACTCCTCAGCTTCTCTCTTACATCGAATCTCTACACCACACTGGCAAAACGAAAGAGGCGCTGGATCAGTGGGAGGCGCATCAGACTGGGCTTTCGCAGAACAAGGACGACCTGGAAGCATACTGGCGACTAGGCGTTCGACTTTTTGCCGCAGAGAATGATCCTCAGCGCGCGCAAGATATCGCTCTAGCTTTTTTGGCAACCGACAGATCACGACAACCTCGAATTCTGACCCCAGTCATCATCGCCTGGGGTAGGCAACCTGGGAAGGAAGCAGAGGTGAAGGCTTGGGCACTATACCTGCAACTGAAAACCTTCCTTGAGCACAATATGACCATGGAGGACTATGACAATATCAGTATTGGTCTCCTCAAATCAGGTCGATCAAGCCTGGCCATTGCAGTATTCAAAGATATGATGGTGACAGGTCAGGACCCTGCAAACGACTCGACCTCACTGTACATGAACGCTGTCGGCCTGGCCGGAAACCTCCAGGCATCGAGTATCTCCGAGCGAGATGTGAATAAGGTCTCCCTCGCAACGCTAACAGTCTTGCCCCGAAAGTTTCAGAACCGGTTTCTCTACGCCAGTTGGATGAAGAAGCTGATCGGAATGGGCGAGGTTGATACAGCAGCCATGGTCATTGAGCTGATGTACGAACGAGGGGTGAAGCCAGACCCGAAGCATCTGAATGGTCTAATTGCCGCCTGGCTTCGCGATGGAAGCGCATCCGCGCAACAAAAGGCCGAGCAGCTCGGATGGGCGATGGTCCAGCAGCGCATCGACTCCATCTGGGAACGTACCAATGCTCAAGGACAACCCCCCAGCTGCAGAGATGAACCAAGATGTTGACGAGGGTGTCCGGCTACCAAAATTCATGCAGCGAACCATCCCGCCTGGAAACATTGAGACCTTTTCCATCCTCCTCCTCCACTACACCCGCCGCAGCGACGATGGCATGGTCAAGTACCTCGTCAAATGTCTAAGCGATGCGCACATCCAGCCAAACTCCTACTTCATGAACCACCTACTCTACGCCGAGCTACGAAAACAGGACATCGCTTCACTCTGGAACAAATACCAAACCATGTCCGCGTCCATCCAGCCCGACTGGAGACCTACGCCTGTCTCTGGGACTGCGGAAAACTGCAGTACGACCGGAGCCGCACCGCCTTCGTCGCAGGATTCCCAACCGCCCGCCATCTCCACACCGACATGATGCGCTGGTATACCCAGCTGCCAGCCCGAGGCAAGGCCAGCGCGCAGGAAGAATTCTCGAAAGAACTCTACGACCAGATCATTCGCTGTTTCTGTCTATCCAAGGACCTCCCCGGCACACTCGTCGCATTATGTTCCCTACGCAACACATTTCACTTCACGCCCGATGACACGACCGCTCGTCTCATCATCTTGCAGGTCGCGCGAATGGCTGGAGTTCCGGCCGGCACGGCCAAGCGTCGGCTCCGTCGGCTCTCCAGCACGCCCAAGAGCAAAGAGAACATCGCGCACGTCAATCGTCTGGTGGAATTGATCAGTGGGCGGAAGATCGCCGCTTTGCAGGCGCGGGGACTGGATCTTGAGACACTTGAACCGCAGGAGCGAGAGCAATACCAGCTCGAGATCATGACCGATCTTCTCCGCCTCATCATGGGTCAGACCGCTCCTGATCGAGCTCACGTGGAGAGACAAATTGTGGCAGCGGCGGAGGACATGGGCGTCTCGGGGGTCGACCTTGGTTCATCTCTCGAGGACGACAATTTGCTCCAGTAGTGTTACTTCTATTCTGGAGTGTGTATCTTCTTGTATACTATATTGGCGGTGTTTAGCATATAGACCGGCGTTTGGGGGATTGTATATAGGTGCCGACAACTTCTCTGAGATCACCACTTAATATTACCTTGCAGTCCACTTCACCTGTTTTTCCCTTCTAGATTTGAACCTAGATGTATCCATACATATGGGTACATCGTGTAAGTCAATGAAGGAGATAAATCCAGAACCCTTTTCCATGCATGCAAGCTAAGCGAAAGGTATAACAACAGGGTAAAATAAAGTAGAATCAGATATCCCCATGGAAACGACGTCTACAAAACGAAATAACAAGAAAATACAAGCCTATTTCTTCCCCTTCTCTTCTTCTTCCCCCCCGTGGCCCCAGCATTACCCCCCTGCTCATCCGCCTCCACCAACACCGCATCATCCTCATCACTCCCGTTGACCGACGACGGCGCCGCAGAAGACTCGGGCGTCTTGACAGCGGGGGTAGAAGATCCCGTCGTGGGGGTGGCGACCTCAGCCTTCTTCGCCGGGGAAGAGGCCGAAGCAGGGGCCGAAACACCCCCTCGGCATCCAGCTCCTTAATGAATCCCTCGGAGATGTTGGCCTTCTTCTTCTCCCACCACTGCTTCTCCTCCTCGACCTTGGACTGGTGGAATTCCATGCGCTCGCGGTAGATCACGTTGTTCATCATTTCGTTGGCGGATTGGAAGATCGTTTGGCCCCAGTTGGGACGTAGGCGTTGGCCTGTCACCAAACAACCAGGTCAGTCAACTCACTCACTCACTCACCCATCCCCACACGACCTCCAAAAAGTGTGAAAGGAAAAGAAAAGGAAGACAAACCTCAGCAACAACATCCCGCACCTCATCCTCCATCTCCTTCTCCGCCCGCAAAAACCGCTGCCAAAGATCATCACCCACACTCCCGCGCTGCAACAACATCGACAACGCCTGCTTCTGACTCCGCAGCGTCATCACCCGCTTGATATCCTCCGTCGCGCGCCGGAGCAGTGCCGCCTTCAGCACCGACTCCGGAATCGCAGGCGGCTTCTTCTCCTTCGGATTCGTGCTTGCCGGCGGATCAAGGTGGAGGAGGGAGAAGTAGATGTCGCGTTGGAGATGGGCGGGGAACCATGGTTCCAGGGAGGAAGCTTTTTCTATTCATCGGCTTGGGTATTAGCTTCTTATTCGGTTATTGTATGATGTTTGTGTGTTTCGCGAGAGAGCAGAGCAGAGAGACAAGTGGAAGACTTACGGGCTTTGCGCTTGCGGTAAAGCGAGGAGAAAGTCGCGAGAGAGCCGATCAGAACGCCCAGGTAGGCGAACGGCACCATCAAATTCAACCAGTTCACCATTTTGTCGTGTCGGATTGACTCCGAAGAGGTGTATGTATGTGTATGGGTGTAGGTATGTAGGTGGTATCAAACTTGGGTCATAATCGTAAACGGTGGAAAATGAGCGTGTCAATCGGTCGATTGGACGGTATATGTCGGTAGACAGTGTGCAGGCCACCAGAGACGCCAAATGCAGCACTGTGAAAGAGTCGAGGGAATTGGGGGTGGTGGTGGTGTCGCAGGTCGGTGGTGGTGATGGGGCGCGCTCCTTCGGGAAAGGCCAGGCTGGTGTCTTGGCCGCGTCACATGTTCTGCTCGCCTTGCTTGCCTTCTACACTGCCCCGAAGTAGAGAGCCACACTCCATATACAACACTTAGTGGAGAGAAGAATTTGGGTAGTCACTTCTACACTCAATTCTATCTACACTCACATCTAGTTCGATTCCTCGCACCAATCAATAATGTATGTGGTGCCATGTAAATCAGATTCGCCATCCCAGAAATCCAGACAAAAAGAAGACAAAAAGAACTGAATCAACATAGAAGAGCTAAAAACTTGCAGGCTATGCCCTCCAAATCAATACGGCCATTCCCGTAGCTAAAAGACAGACAGAAAGTATTCGCCGGGCGCAAGGTATCAGAGGATTGTGAGAGAGTAGGGAATAAGTCAACAGGGTGGGAAACATCGGCCATCAACATCATTACACGTCCATCAAGAAAGAAAAAGACTATTGCAAAAAGAGCTACCCAATTGCTCCCGCGTCTCTTGACTGATAGGTCCAATCTCCTGCATGGCCTGCATATCCTCCAGGACTTCGTTGAACGTCTCCTGGATTCCAGCGGCCACCTTGCTGCGGTTCCATTCACCACGCGTGTGCCACAGGTAGTCCATCAGGTTGGTATTGATCTGCTCCAGCTGCTCCACCGAGCAGCCGCTTGTCCGCTGGGTGAGCTGGTCATGTAGATCCTCGACATACTCCTGATCCAGGATCAACTTGGGCGAGAGGTCCTCGTTATTCAGCAGGGACTGGAGATTGGCAGGGATGTGAGAGGATTGCTTGGCGGAGGCGTCGAAGAGCGGCACAGGAGGTTGATTCTTCGGCTGTGACTGGCTGGCATTCGGACCATTGCTATCGGGATTGGAGTCGGCATTCCCGGTTAGGGACTCGCGTTGCTTAGGCGAGGGTTGGCTGCTGTCACCCTGCTGGGTATCAGGAAGATGCTCTTCATGCGACACACGGTCCGGGTATTGCGTAAGGTCGGGGAAATCGTGCCGTGACCCCGGACCAGCCATGGGACTTTGAGTGTAGTTTTGCGGGACAGACGACTGCTCGGAGGACTTCTTGTCAGACGTCGTTTGTGTGGTCGAGGCTTCGTTGGTGTAATCGTTTGGTTGAGATCCCGGTGCCATAGGAGTCACCGGTCCTTTCTGAGAAAAGCTCGAGAGACCAGATTCTCGTCTTACTTGCTGAGACGGCGCGGTGTGAGAGTAAGGTGGTTTAGGCTGTGCGGACGGCCCGAAGGAGCTGCCCTGAGTTTCTCTGTCACCAGAGTGGTCTTCAGAATTGGTCATGTAAACATCGCCATCGCCGTCGGGTCGCGATTCATGAGACCCGTTGCTGGTCGGGTTGGGGCCGCTATCGTTCAGGTCGGATCCTCCGCCAGCATGATATCCATTCGTCAAAAAGCTGACGTTTGAGCGTCGCGTCGGTGTGACTGGTTGGGCAGGGTCCTTGGGGGGCTCAATCTCTGGGAACGTTTCGCCCAGAATCACTGGACCACTGGACGGTCCAGAGTCTGTGTTGCCATGTGGAACATTGTGGTTCACCGCGCCGCTCATGAGATTTTCAGCCTCATCGGCTTTCTTAGCTTTCTCTATCGCAGTCTTCTCTCGTTCGAGCTCCCGAAGGTAGACGTTCTCGCATTCGACGATCAGCTGCGGCTCCGCTTGCTCGATAGTGGCAATATCGACCTCGACATTGGAGAGCAGTTCATTGGCTCTCAAAAGTCGTTCCGGATCACCTAGCTGTCGCGCATCCTTCGCCATACGCTTGATATCACCCAAGAAGTCTTTCGGCCGCTTGTAGTATCCGTTGGACAGACGCTTCTCAATAGTCACAATCTCCATGTTGTAGAAGAACTTTCCGGACACAGTCTCACGCAGTCCTGGGGAACCATGCTTGTCAAACGCCTTTTCAAACGGCCGGAACGTAGTGCGTTGCTCGATAGGTAGATCACTCGTGACGATATTCGGGTTGTCCTCCTCCCACAAGTATCGGATCTGAGACTCGTCAATCACACCGGTCCTGAAGCGCTTGTACTTCTTAATCTGGTCCATGATAGGCTGGATCCGAATCTTCAGCAGGTTGAGAGTTTGATGGTCCTTCTTCTTTTGGGCCTTGAGCTGTTCTTTCGTAAGGGTGGATGGCAGTTGTGGCGGGGGAGGCGCAACCTCTAACGTCTCCAACTCCCGTTTCTTGCGGTTTTCGGGGTCAGGGAAATGTGCTGGCGAGGTCTTGATATATTCAACCACTTTGTTGAAGTATTCACGTCTCGACCCATTGTCGGGGGCCTTCAGGTTGTAGAAGTTTCGTTTCGAATACCCGAACAGGTTTCTGATTAACGCAGCATCTGTCGGTTCCCGTCGACTCCAGGACTCCGAGCAGCAAGACAGGATCGGTAGGGGGTATAGATCGCAGGAGACCCATGAACGTAGATATCACAGCCTGTCCGATAGTATCAAACCAAGTCTGGATGTTGGGAATGTAGATGACACTCGGCCTGTGCCTTTTGACTTCAGCAAAAAGCTGAATTACTGCTGCTTCTGGGGAACGAGTCGAGTCACTGAGAAGGGTCGGGAGATCAAATGACTGGACATGAAGACCCTCGAAGTGATGCAGGAGCGCACCAGCGAGGTACTGCTGACCCATGCCAAGGTTGCCTCGAAGTAGCATCCTAGGTCTGAAGACGCGCGATCTGTCAAACTCTTGCTGCATCTGCTCGCGCTGGAAGCTGGCGCCTCCCACAGGCTCTTCAAACTGGGCCTCTTCCAGCGCAGTCAGCCGTTTTCTCTGCGGGAGAATCTCAGACAACAAGCTTTGGAGTTCGGAAAACGGGTTGCGCAGCAAAGGTTCCACCTCCTTGGGTAGCGGAGTAGCACCTGAGGATGTAGACCTTTCTGAGGACGGGACCATTTTCTTGACGGCGATCATGAAATCCTTCGGGGTAAACATCGATCGTCTTGGATCAATGATAAGTTTCTTGTCGGATTTGTAGATCTGGGATACCTTCTTGCACGGCATTAAGGGCAGCTTCGGTACACAGGGCACGAAGGTCAGCACCTCCGTATCCTTTGTAATCTCAGCAAGTTCATCTTTGATGGGGACTCGGAGAGGTGGGTCCCAATCTTTGGTATGGATGTCCAGGATCGCTCGTCTGCCTTCCGTGTTTGGCAAGGGGAAGTAAAACTCGCGATCAAAACGGCCGGGTCGACGGAGAGCAGGGTCGATGGAGTCGGTCGGTTGGTGGCACCAATGACGATCACCTGCCCACGACCATCCATTCCATCCATCAACGCCAACAAAGTTGACACAATTGAGGCATGGATCTGTTCCTGCTTGCTAGATCTCACAGGCGCCAGTCCTGACATCGGTTAGCCAATGAATTTCTCCTCTCTCGATCCAGGACATGTCTTACCATCAATCTCATCGAAAAAGATTATACTTGGCTGTGTCTTGCGAGCTTCGTCGAACAGAAGTCGGAGTTGTCTTTCAGCCTCACCGACCCATTTACTCAAAGCGTCAGCTCCTTTTCTCATGTAGAAGGTCACTTTGCGCCCTTCTGAGCTGACACTGTTGGCCAGTGCCCTCGCAAGCAACGTTTTACCGGTACCAGGAGGTCCATGGAAGAGAACACCCCGAGGAGGCGTGATGTGGAAGCGCTGGAAGATCTCCGGGTACAGGAGAGGCAGAGAAACCATCTCCTTCAGTTGGTCAATATGCCCTTGCAACCCTCCAACGCTGTCGAAATTCACCGACGTGTCCACGCCCAAGGGATCTGCATCAGCCAGCGCTTGTTTATCCTTGACCTTGCCAAAGTTGGCGGGGGTTCCTGAGAGGCCATGGGCAGGATCGGCATGCGTCTGCGTGTTCATAAGACCTGGGCCCAGAGCTGGGCCACTGGTTGAGCCGCGGGGTTGCTGCGTGCCCTCGTCATCACTACTGTCACTATCGACTCCCCCAGTTGCACCAGGCGCTCCGGGAGGAGCGAGAATCGCAGACGGCCCGCCGCCTCCGAAAGGTCCATAGGTAGGGAAAAGAGTGCGCTCCCATTTTCCGCCGCCGCCACCGCGTCCACGGCGGGAAGGCGACTCGTTGACCTCGTTCTCCGCTTCCTCCATCGGCAACAGTAGATCGGGTCGGATAATGCGGTAATCTACATCCTTTCGGCTGCGTCGGGGCTTCTCATAGACAATATCGGTCTGGAGTCTCCTGCGTGGTCGGCTGCCTCTCAGGTCTTCTAGCTCTTCGGCGAGTTCCTCCGCGATATCACCCACAGCTTCAGATTGCCCACGAGACCGAGATGGCCGTTTACGCAGGCCAGCACGTCGACCGACATTGCTGTCCTCGTCCTCGTCGAACACTTGAGATTTTTGTGGGGATCCAGTTTCCGGTTGAGACACCTCGTCATCATCGTTTGACTCCTCTTCCTCCGGTTCGAAATCACTGCCTTCATCATCTTTCTTTTGTGAGCTTTTTGGCTTCTTGCGACTGGATCGACGAGGACCATCAGCCTCTGCATCTTCATCCTCCTGCTGCTCAGGCTCTTCCTGTTGACTTCGGTTCGGCCTGGATCTCCGCCTCGTGATAGGTCCCTCATCTTCATCATCGTCATCCTCCTCTTTTGCTTCTTCGTTGTCAGATTCGGGCACGAATCCCGCGTCACCTTCGGCAAGGACCTGTGTATCGGTAGGTGCGGTGACTTCTTCGAATGAGCCGTGGTACTCGCTTTCCATGATCTCCATTTGGGAGCCTTTAATCTCGGATTCTTCGACAATTTCTTCCGGGGGAATCGGTTTTTCGTCCTCTTCAGTGAGCGTAGGGACCTGCTTTGAAGCACGAGAACCCCGACGCGTTGGCCGAACTGCCTCCGCCTCGGGAGTATGTGTGCCTCGCTCGACGGTCTGCATATGACGCCCAGAGTTGGTAAGCGCATATATGTCCTCGGAGGGACCGCGTGTTCGTCGTGTCATGCGTCGATTCTCCATCGGGGGTTGGCGTTTCAAGGCCTCGCCGACCTTTAACGTCACGACGGCACTTTTGCGCTTCTTGGCTGGGGATCGGAGCGGCTTATCGTCATCCTCGTCATCGTCTGGCGGGCTAGATTCTTCGTCGTCGTCTTCGTTGTAGAGAGGTCGATTCGTGGCGGCCCGACGAGCAACCAGACCACGAGCGTTGCGTGGGGCATTCTCATCGAATTCCTCTTCTGACTCTTCAAAAGAGAGGTCGGTGCCGCTCAAGAGGTCGTCGTCGGATACAATGTCATCGTCAGAGCCGCGACGAGCGCGCTTCTTCACTGGTCTCGACTTTTTCTTTGTTTTGGTTCGCGAGGCGGAGCGTCGAGACGAGCGCACGGGGTGGTCACTGTAGTCGTCGTCATCGGAGTCGGACTTGTTGGCCAACTCTTCAATTGAGCGCTTTATACGAGGCATGGCGTCGTGTGTGATAAGAGTAGGATTCTTTGCGCGGGTAGGTTAGCAAAGCGAAGTGGAGGTGAAGTGATGTTGATAAGCAAGCTATTGCGCGCAAAGGTTCCATTCACATCACGTTCGCCAGGATACTCACCTATAGTGAGATACCCAAACAAGCCACCTCCCACTCAACAAGAGACAATGGTGTACACGGCGATCATGTAATCTGACAAGAGTCCCTTTCACAAACACGTCAACAAGGCGAGGAAGGGTGGTGCGTCGCGTGAGGCCGGGAGATTCGGTATATACGGGCACCGGGTGACGGCGACGGCAATCGTGTCGAAGGCGAAGGCGACCTAACGAGCGATGACAGTCGATTCGGGGTGGAGGACGCGTCGCATCCGAGTCTCTCTTCTTCGCTAGGCAAAGGCACAGCAGATCAGGGGAAAAGCAAAACAAAGAATTGACAACACGACCATCCACGGACGACAGGGCGAGAGGAAGTGAAATGAATCGATCAAAAATGGGGGAGAGAGACGGATGGGGAGGGGGGTGGGTGGGAGTCGAGCAGAGGACGGGCAAGACGAAGAAGAATACTAAGCACAGGCAGCGGCAGCGGCAGCAGCAGCAGCAGATCGAAGGGCGGAAAGACTCGCGCTCATTCTGGTTTTCCCCCCCAGTGCCCGTTCGGGACTAGCGCAACCGCTGCGCACGTGCCCACAGCCGCGTCATTCGAGGAAACCCGCGAGTCTGCGACTTGCGCCCCCCACAACCAGGGCGACAGAAACATCACCTCCCGCCCGTGGCCGACGCACCGTAAACCCCTGAATTCACCACCCCATCCACCACCACGTAGCCATCGCAGACCACCCTCACCATCGTAAAAATCCAGTAACGGAGCATATCGACTCGATCTCAGCGGTTTAAATCCCGCTTTCCCTCTCGTATCGTCGGCCTGTCGCACGGTCACAAACCCGGCGACCACAAACACGCCGCAGGGAGGAGATAGACAGGAACAATCGACCCTCTTCCCCAGGTTCCTCGAAGCTTATCGCCTTTTGGCTCCTCCCCACTTGTTCGCCCTCGCCTAAACCCCATCATGATTCGATCCAGAGCCGCTCGCTTGGGAGTCACGTGCGCTGACTCAGCCAGCTGTCCGGCCGTCTTCGCTCCACCACGGTGGTCGTGTCGGACAGACCAGCCGGAGTATACACATCCTTTCTTTCTTTCTTTCCTGGAATAGAAAACAGCACATCTATTTGCTCAGCCAGTCAGACACTGCATACGCATCATGCTGTCTCGACTCCTCCCTGCCTCTCGTCTGCGCGCTCAGGCCTCCAGATCCCGTCCATCCGCGCCAGCAGGCCTTTCACCAGTGGCCCAGTCCGGTTCAACGCCGAGAAGGCGCCGAGTTCGTTCAAGGAGGGGGTAAGTTCTCATTATCTTTCCTTATTGTCATTATTGTCCGGGTCTGGGGATGATCGTGCAATGCCTGGAGTTGGTGACTTCCTATCTGCATCTGCGTGATCATGCATCTCCCATCCGTATTGAGACGAACGATAGAAAGGATGGATGGATGAGTGAGTGAGTGAATGCTATACTAATGGCTATGGTAAAGATCTCCCGCTACAAACTCTTCGTCAGCCCCTTCGCCAAGGTCTTCCTCGGCGCTATCTTCACGTTCCAGGTGATTACCTGGACGTGGCGGAAGCTGGAGCTCGATGAGTTGAAGGTTGAGAAGAATCGTGAGTCCCCTCCCTTCCTGTCTGTCTCTCCGCTGTCGAGTTGTTACAATCGAATGTGTTTACTGATACATGAGTGTAACAGAAGAGGTGGCGGCTCTGGAAAAGGAGGCAAGGGCGTTGACCGCCCAGACCGTCCAGGAGAAATAACCACTTATGTATTATCTGTCTCATCGCAATCGATCACTGTGTGATACCCGCTAGGAAGTATGTACTACTAAATTCAGTTAACTTGTTTTCATTGCTGTTTGTCTTTCTTATGTTGAATATATTTCTCTTATCTTGGTATAATGTATGAATAAATATAGTAGTAGTAAGGTTTATTTATATATCGTCCCATATCCCACACACTCATCCTACCGAAAGACCCGTGTCAGTCCACCGTCGTTGGTGACTGACAATCTCTACTGCAACTTCGACAAAGGCTGTGATTGCAGTATAAACATTGACTTGTGTATGACACCGAGGAGGGGCCTTGCATGCATTGACACTAGTATCACGGGTTAGATGAATTCTTCTGAGGGGGAGAGGGAACAAGATGACTCACGCAATAGACCAAGTCCTGGAAATGAGGCTGTGTATCTTGCGTGTTGCTTCCAAGTGTGGGTGGGTGTGGTTGTTGTTGATGGTGCTGCTGTGGTGGCAATGGCTGAGGCGGTAGTGACTGCAACCCCGTCGAGAAGGTAGAAGACGCTGGCTCAATCTTATACCGCTTCATATCACCACAAACAAATGCATCCAAGTTCGACCTCGGCGCCGCAAACTTCCTCTTCCGGAAGTTCGCCGTCTCTGACACAGGCATGGACCCATCAACCGCTGAGCCCTCACAGTCAGAATGATAGCTGCTGCTCGCGGAGTCGTCGTCACTGCCTTCCTCCCCGACAGCACGTTCCTCTCCTTCGTCCATGTCTTCTCCATCCTCTTCACCGAGACTCCCATCGCCTCCAAGCGACCGCCTCATCTCTTCTTCTCGCTCGCCACTTTTCGTCAAATGCCCAGACGGAAGCAGCCAATCATCGATCCGCTCCCCCTTTTTGAAATGCTCCGCATCGATATGGTTGAACCGTTCATTCCACGCATCAATCCCTTGCGTCCGAAGCGGGACAATATCGCGACAGAACCCGCACCAAAACCGCGACTGGCCATTCCGACCCATGCGGTTCTTGCAGATGGCTTCACGGACAGCCTCCTCATCCGCTTGATGGTGTTTACGTAGATGCTGCACATAGATCTCCTGGCGGTAGAAGAGACGCGCGCAAGGCATGCCACCCTGGCTTGCGTCGTGCATCGTGCATCGCCAGCTTTGCAGGTGGAAGTGTTGCGAGTTCTCGTGGCGTTTCCAGTCGGCTTTGCTGCCGAAGGTCTTGTTGCAGCGGTCGAAGGTGCAGCCGTAGGGTCGTTCGTGGCGTTTCTTGTGTTTCCTAGGCAGCTTGGTTAGTCGGACTGATACGGATTCAGTAGGGGAGGAGAGAGGGAAGAGATATGTACTTCATCTCACAGCGTAGGCGCGTGCGTTTGGAGCAGAATTCGCACTGTATCCAACCTCGCTGGTCAGACACACCATCCGACCCGTCATGGGAAGTCGCCTGTCCTGGCCCAGGCGTCCCCGAGAGACGCTCCAACGCAGCGGACAGAATCCGCTGCAGCATCTCCTTCTTCTGTCCAGTGAGAGCACCGGTGTCCTCGACCAGGTCCTCGCCATCCTCGGTCTGCTGACTGCGTCGGCGCTGGTTACTGTTGATCATCTTCGTCATGGCGTTGAGCATGTTGGTGGCGGCCTCGGCGACCATTTCATCCGTTCGGGCATCATTTCTGGACTGACCGAGATGCAGGGGTGCTGCGTCGTCTCGTGGTTCAATGCATTGAGGTTCAAGGCCTTGAGGGGGAGTTCGAGATGTTGTGATGCAGAGGGTGGGGGGATCTGATCGAATTGAGACAGACCCTCGACATGGTCTGGGTACTGGTCCTCGGAAAATTGGAAGGTAACCTGCACGGGGGTCGCGTCGTCATATTCCTCCACCGTTTGCTGCTTCAGGGGGTCCATCAAGCCCGGCACCATCTCTACCTTCGTCGTGGGGGAAACCTGTTCCGCAGAAAGCTGTGCCATCTCCTGTGGCTTCACACAGTTCTCGTACCAATCATGCGATCTGTTATGTCCATCAGCATCGCCCCCCCTCTAAAGATATTGAAAGAGAGGAGCAAAGGTAACTCACCTTTTCAAGAGATCATCCGTATCCTCATCGTTGTGCATCCGCGCCAGATGCTGTCGGAAGTTGTCCAACCGTGGCCACTTCTTATTCCGTCGGGGACAGTCCTGTCCAAAACACATGTACAGCACCTTTGGTCCGCGCTCGGGCTCCTGCTTATGCACGCACTTTTTATGTCGCGCGAGGTCGTTGATAGTGCCGAAGCCTTCCTTGCGGGTACAGCCCGGCTCATCACATTTGAACAGTTTTCGATGACGGGCCTCGTGTTTTCTGTCGCAACAGTCAGTCAAAACAGTCGAATGAGAGAAAGGAGTGAATGACCCACCGCTTATCAGACGGACATTTGCCGGTCCATTGACACCCAGGATAATCACACCGGATCACATCATGATACAGCAACGACGACGACTCGTCGTGCTCCCCAGAGTCAGCCACAGGAGCTAGATCCAAAGTTGAAGCACGATCGTCCTGTTCGTGCTCATGGGGCGCCAGATACGGACTACAAGCGGAGTCCACGGCGTAGGAGTTGGCCACAGAGGGTCGTGCAGCTGCGACTGCTGTACCCCGAGTCGGACGGGTGGATGCCGTTATACTGGCTCCCATTCTCGGAGGGCGTGCTGTACTGGCCGATGGAGTAGCGACGGTCGAAGCCCGCGGTGAGCTGGGGCTTGCCCAGCGGCTGGACGGGGAGCGCGGCCGGGTTGGTCGGCACGCCAGTGACCTGGAGCGGGTTCCAGGCGTCCTGGTCGTTCGTGAGGCGTGGATGTCGGATCTGGGGTACTCGAATTGTTGGGGCGGCCGGAGGTGGGATGATGACGAGGACGGATGATATGATGGCCACTGGTTGAGGATGGAGGCGTGGTTGTGCGGAATGACTGTTGGCTCGGGGCCAAACTGCAGGCCCAGGAACGAGGCGGGATCGCCCAGAGTGAGATCCGAGGGCATCAAGCCGTCCGACGAAGCAGGGTCGACTTGCGAAGATGGGGCCATGCGGCTGCCCATGATCCCCTGGAGGACATCGTGGGAGTTATCCCAAGCGAGGTCGTGAGCGCTTGACGGCTGCGATAGGAGGAATTAGCTTTCTGCTGTTCATCATGTTTGCATGGTGGGACGAGCGTCCGCATAGGTCTCCGTGGCCGGTGGTGCGACAGCAACACCAGACGGGGCAGAGAACGGGGACAAGGCAACGAGATAACATACACTCATCATAGCTGTCAGTCAGCGTGGGAGGTGGAAGTGAGAAATATCGAGCAGACTCGATATGCGCGACAAAAAAGGACCGGGGTAAGGTTAGGGTGGCGACGTTGATATACTCGGGTCAGGTCGGGTCCTCGAATCGCGAACGAGCCAGCTGAAGATCGGAAGTTAGAAGAACGCCATCAGGGCGATTTTCCTTTTTCCTTTTGATTTTGTGTCCTTCGTTGGCTCCTTTAATTTTGGCACCTGGAACCGGAGGAGAGAGGGGGCTGAGGCAAGGGAACAGGAAAGCAGACGGCAGATCCGTGACAGGACTCCGAGGAAGACGGCGGACACGACGAGGAGCAGCAGGAGATTTAGCAGCGGCTTCGGAACGACTGCCCGCGCCAGGAGACGGAGGAAGGGAAAATTTCTGAAAATTCAACAGCGGAGATCTTAGGATAACGGCCCAAAAGAAGGGAAGAAATAAAATCAAATTAATCAATAATAATCACGACGGAATGAGGGAACGATGGAGACGCCAGACGATCGACAAGCCGCCGTCACATCCAGTCGAGTCAATCAGTGGTCTGTCTACTCTTCACACCCCACGCGAGTCGTCCTGGCCGAAGGGGGAACACACTCGGTGACTGGACTGACTGGACTGACAGCAGGAACCCACCAAACCCGGTTGGCATGTCCCACGTCAAAAAGGGATCGATCAGTCGTCCGGTCAAGTCTGATCCGGCCAAAACCAAAAGCCAGCGAGAAAAATAAGAAAACGAAAAAAAGAAAGAAAAGACAGCCTCGGGTCGGACCTGTCACAACGGGTTGCGAGGAGAAAAAGAGGGGGCCCCTGGCCGGGGATGGTTGGTTCGTGGGTGATTTTCATCTGCCCTGTCATTTTTGGCCTGCAGCTCCCGACTACGTGGCTTGCAGTTCTCCCCTGCCAATTATTTCCCTCTCATTCCGTCTGGCGGACGGGAGGGTCTCTCGTTCTGCGGGATTATCATTTCGCGCGCCAGGGCCGGTCCCGGACGTTCAGGGGAGGGATTGTCCCTTGTCCGTCGTGAACCGGCTGGCTCAAGGGGAACAGGCTTCGTCAGCGCCGTTCCAGCCCGGGCATGTAAGGTAAGGTGCGTGTGGGCGAGGGATCAGCCCGAGACCGCGATGGTGATTGGTCTTGCGACGGGGGATGGGGGGAGAATTTCCCCAGGAAAAAGAAACGAAAGGAGAGACTGGTGGTATTACGTAATGTCATGACGCTCCGGGCGAACGAGGCTGTGCTGTCTGGCTGTCACCTAGGGAGGCGTCAGGAATACGAAGCAGGGACGAGGCAGGGAATGTGTGGTGGTCACTTAATCGATGCTGCCTCCAGATCAGGATCTTCGTCCCGAAAATCAGACCCCAAGCGATCGGGTGAATCTTGATTGACTGACGAATCTTCCCAGCTGCAAATCATGATCCCCATGCGATCATCCGGGGAGAGGCGGTTCCAGGGAGGTGGGTGTGGATGGGGAGGTCGTTGAAGTGGCTGTGAGGTGGTCGTGGGGAGACGTCAACAGAAACACATACTCTACCGTGGGTACGGGACGGACTCCACCAGTCTTTGGTACCGACAAGGAACACCAACCTTGGAAACCTCGGACTAAACACTACATACTACAAAGGTACCTAACATGTCTCGACCCCTATTCATCTGGTAATCCCAATAGATAGACCCCAAACCAAACAATAACCAAGAATAATCGGATAGTAGTCGGAAATAGTCCCAACAGCCAGATGAAGCCATCCCCAATGCTCTAGCAGCTCTACTGCCGATCACCCGATCGAAGGATCCTGTCCAGGTGGTCCGTTCACTCGTCCCAAACTTTCTTCCCGTCCGTCCCGTTCGGGTCCTTGTTTTGTTCCTCATCTCGAGCGTCCAATCTACGATGAACCTTGTTGCGACTACAGCATGTACCATTGTACCAGTGTACCAGTGTACCAGTGTACCAGCTGGACGAAGTGCACATAATTGACAAAGTAGCCCAGACTCACAGAATATTCTACCTCGTATCCTTGGACGTATATAAGTTTGTGTGTTTGTAGGTATGTGGTCCGGTATGGTACCGAGCCCAGGAAGGCAGTCCTGGTGGAAAAGATGCAGTCTTGGCGGCAGAGTGGCCTCATTTTTCCGCGGTCCGCTCATCTCATTCGGCCGATCTCCCCACCGTCTATCGTTGTGCTTGTCGGCTGGTCCCGTCGCCGCCCAACCGGTGATCTGTGAATTCAATTCAATTCAATTTCCCTTCTTTTTGTATTTCTTCACTCTGTCCATACTGTCATTTCTTCTTTCTACATATCCCAAGAAAGAGTAGATCAAGTCTAGATGTATGGGGGAGGCCTGTGCTTCAACCTAGGTACTCTACTCTAGTAATCGCGGAGCGGCCATCGCCTGCTTGCTTACTGCTGGCTGTCCTTAACCCTGTCCGTCCTCCCGTACTTGCTCACTCGTCGAACCGCTGCAGTGCGACGGACTCGGAGGACGCCTCCTCGCTTCCCCCCGAACCACACACACATGGACCAACCGACAGATAGACAGATAGACAGACACGAACACACCAATCAGAACCAGTCACATCCCAAACTAAGTCCCTTGGGGTATCTCCGGCGGAAATACTTCGCTAGTCAATCCACAGACAACCCAGCAGACAGAATCTGGCCTTTCCTACTTGGTCCATGCATACATATCGTCTCCTCCATCACCTCGGTATGTATGTACGCAAGGAAGGTTCGCCGTAGATACCTAGGGAAACCTCAATATTTTCTAGGTATATCCTCCGGACTCTACAGTCACTACCGGTAGGGAGGCAAGTAAGAAACTCTCTCCAACATGCAGTAAGCATCCCCAACGAAGCGAAGTGAAGCGACATTCTTCCTCAACACAAGGTTCCTCCCTCCTACCACGCATATGCACACGCACACCCTCACCCACACTACATTCCACCGACCCAAGCGAGACCGAACCCTAACCAGTGAAATAAAGTCTATCATCATTTATCTTCGTAATGCATACGTCCACATCCATACCTCGGAAGAAATGTCTCAAGAGAGGAAGAACAGTACGGAGTAGGAGGACGGTGACAAAGACATGTTCCAAAGCTGAAACACCGCTCAGGGCTTCCACTGACTCGCACACGCAATAGACTACTAATTAAGGAAACCAGGATATTAAGGGGGTGGACCACGCCGCTGGAGTCACTGTTTTGTCCACAAACAAAGAAACCGTTCGATTGGGTCAGAAAACGGATGTCCTAGTGTCGATCTCCATGGGGGTGGGTGGGTTCGGTGCGGTGCGTCGCGGAAGGAATCAAGGGTTAAGAATTCAGACTCACACGCAACAGGAACGCAACACGGACCACCCGGGTAAAAATAACCCAAAGTCAAAAGGAAATAAAACATGGAATGTGGTTGATAGGTGAGCAGAGTTAATCCGGCCGTTTCAGATGAAACTCTTTCCTCCGAGACATGTCAAACTAGGGGCATCAAATCGGGTATCATGTATGTACAAGAAGCGAGAACAGGGATGAATAATAGGGAGGAATGAAATCGCAAGGGGCCGTTGGTCGACCATGTGGGAAATCCAAAAGCTAAATAACCAAAAATGAAACATCACCGTACGCCATGATTTAAACTCAAAAAAAAAAAAAAAAAAAAAAAAAAAAAAAAAAAAAAAAAACAGGCTCAAGTCACCCCCGGTAGCCTTGGGATGGATCGTATGACATCGAGGGCGCCATTGGATCCGCATATCCATAGTTGTTTGTCGTCAGGTACATCGATTCCTGTCCATCATATGTCGCCGGCGGCGCCGCCATCTCGGTAGGGGACATGGCATAATGATACGGATCCTGTAATACATTCAGATTCAGGTCATGCTGGGAGACCTTGAGTCGGGGCCCAGCAGGTGGGTAGGTCACTGAGTTTGATGCACGGGTAGGAGCCGTGAGTGGTCTGTCGGGACCCCTAGCTGCAGTCCCGCCTGGGCACCGCCGTAAGGGACACCGTTGAACGTCTCCATCGACTCTGGTTCCTCCGAGATGATAGCGCCCGGCATGGTTGTCAGGTGGGGAGGAGGGTAAGTGGGGTGGAAAGGCGCCGCCAGACCTCCACCAGATCGCTCTGCGTAATGGCCACTGGTCGCTGGCGGCGCCGGCGGTGGTGCCTGCGTCAGATTCATCGACATGTCTGGCCCCGGTGGGACGACGCCCTCTAACCGAGGAGCAAAACTCCTGGTTTCCTGCACAACAGGCTCTGGCCCGGCACGGCCACCCCCCGCCGGATGATACGAGGGATCGCGTTCCTTGACCAGTCCGAGAACGGGCATTGCGATCTGTTCCATGTGTTTGGCCAGATGCACCGTAAGCTTCTTCCAGCTGCTGCAAACGTTGCCGCAAAATCGGCACGGCTCTTCCCTAGGCTCTTGGGCGTGTCGTGCCGACAGCGCTCGACCAAATCCCACAGGCGCTCGATCTCGCGTTCGCGTTGGCTTTCTTCCTGCATCTCCGGTCCACTCTGCGGGCCAGCATTCTTGGTCTTGGTCTTTTTAACTTTCGGCTCAGGCATTTTGTGTTCCCGCACCAGGTGTTGGACAAAGTTATCCTTTCGGTAACACGTGTGCGTGCAGTCGGCAAAGGTGCAGGTCCACCATTCCAGTTGCCGATGTCGCTCATCTCATGGCGAACCCAATCCGCCTTGCGTTTGAACGACTTGGGCTCGGGACAGCTGGGAAAGGTGCAAGTGAACGGCTGCACATCCTCATGCACGTGCTTCGTCCAATCCGACGGCTTCTGGAACTTCTTCACCTTGAAACAGATGGGGCATTCGAACTCGGCGGGGAGTCGTTTGACTGGTGGAAGCAGCACCCTGGGGAAACTGGGCCGCGGTGACCGCGCCTTCCCGAGCTCGCGCGAGTGATCATCCGTCTCGTCATGGCCGGGGATTTGGAACTGAGTGTGCGTCGCGTCTGTGTCCTGGGGATTGGCCCGGGGAGCCAGATCTTCGCCTCGCCTCCCTGTGCGAAGCAGAAGCCCCCTGCAGAGCACGACTTTTGCCGACGACCTGGGAATGCTTGGTCTTGTACTCGACCAATTTCCTATAACGGCATAGTTGCTCATGGGCAAACCGGTCCACCAACGCTGGGTGTAGCCGGGGATTCAACTGCATGATCTGCGTTTTGAAGCCCTCCATCGTAGGAACCGGTAGCCGTACTTGAACAGGGAACTCCATAATCAATGCTTTCTCATCTGCCATATCCTCATCGTCGTCATCGTCATCGCCGTTGGCGGGTCTGACTGCTGGCCCAGTTGGCATGGCGGGCGGGTCCTCCACGGTTTGAGGGGAGGACGTAATTGTTGGCAACCGGCGGCCCGCCATGGGTTCTCATGAGATCTATCAACCTGGAGCAGCGTTCCTCGGAACGTCACTTCGGCTTCTCCCCCGTTTGAAAGACGGCCAAGAAGGGCTGGTCGACGAGCTCGGTGAGGCCACTTTCATGGTCTCCTTGCCACCAATCGCGGCCATCTGGTTCGTGATGGCCAGAACACCCGAGCTCAAAGCTGGGAGACCGCGACGAACGCGGATCCCCAGATGTGGGAAGCTATCCTTTCGTTGAGGTGGACTTTTGGCTTCGTCTGCCTTATTCGCTGGGCCGTCGGAGCTTGGGAGCTTGCTTGAGAGGTCGGACAACTGTCGTTTCAAGCCGTTCGGCGGCTTGACATGCAGGAATTTTTTAAAGAGACTGTTCTGTCTCTCGTGCCTTTTGCCTCTCTTTTCATTCAACGAGAGACCCCGCATGGAGCTTGCATCTCCAACGACACTATCAAAGTCCGCCTGGCTCAGAGGTCGGGTGCCCCAGGTTGCCACACGGGAGAGATTATCGGTCTCCCGTGTACGGCGATGGTACTCCATGATCGCCTGGCTGGAGGTGACGGGTTGTCCGCGCACGGTGGTCGAGGGGGCCTCACTTCCCGGGTCCATCCACGGGGACCCGCGGAAATCGCTGGGGGAGACGTTCTCCTCTTCCGGACTGGCCTGCTTCGGGGACGGCACGCTGTCAGCCTCGTCGCTCTCCATCGGGCCTTCAACCGCGCTACCCCAGAAATCCGATCCGTTGTCGCTATCCCCTTCATCGCTGCTGACGTGAACCAACATCCCGGGACCCGGAATCCCCGCATCTTTGTTGTAGTTGAAGTAATCTTGATGGGAAGAGGGATCACCGGCACTCTTCGCACGGCGTCGAGAACGCACGGGACTCTTCCGACCGCGATACGGGGGCACATCACCCGCCTCGCTGTTCGCTTGGCTGACAGTTTCCGACCACATAAGGATATCTGCGTTGCGTTCACTCAGCTGCCGTTGGTATTCCATCTCATTTGGGCTCGGGACAATCATATTCCCGCGGGAGAGGGGATCGACCCAGCTTGTCCGGTGGTTGTGCTGGGCAGCCAAGACCCATCGTGGCTTCTAGCGAACCCCAGTCTGTTGTGGAGGAAGCGATTTGATGGGCCTTCGTCACCGGATTCACTGGATTGGTCTCCCGGCGAGAGATGCGAGGTTGAACGACCCCGTGAATAGAAAGACCCTCGATCCGGCGAATCGCCACGGGACACGCTGACCACTTTCACGATGGGGCTGCGGGCCATGGCCGAGTCGGGCGCATCCACCTGGAGGTTATCATCCGGGGGAGTCGTGATCAGCGTGAGAGGCTGCGGTGGGTTTGCACAAACGCATATCGCTGGCTCTTCGTGCTGGAGGACGGGCTGGGTTGTTGGTGAGATTTGGGGTGAGTAGGGATGGAGGATGCAGGGTGGCCTGGAGGGAGAGACCAGGTCACTGGTGTTTGGTGAATTATTCTGCACATGTTGTTGCCATCCGTTGATATCGAGATGCGTGTTGAGTTGGTGGGGATCGATACATTCGGGGCCGGGAGAAGTGTGCGTGCTCAGCGTACTGGAGAAGTCATCGGTGGGGCTGAGAAAGTCGGATAGAGAACCTGGGTGACCGTCTCCATTGGTGGAACTGTAGTCCATGGGTGATGGTGTAGGGATGGGGAGATGCTTCCGCGCACACTGTGGTCCTCGCCATTGACCGGGGTGAGCATGCGTACGGACGAGGCGAAGGATTCCTCTGGGTCGACGGGGGCAGAGAGGAAGGGGTCAAAGTTGGTGTCGCGGAAGGTCCTGTTGGAGGGGGACTCGCTGCGAACGAGTTGCGGCGAGGCCGACATGGTGGAGAAGATGGAGTTGTGGGTTGAAGGTATACTTATTGTCGCGGGGATGGGGGGGGAGGGGCTCTGTTTGTTCAGGGACACGGAGATGTATGCAGGAACCGGAAGTGCATGTCTAGGAGGGAACCATGGGTGCGAGTCGATAAGGTTGTCGGGAGGATATCGGATCAAACAATGGGTCACAAGGATTGAACTTTGGCTGGATACTTCGATCGACTGGAGGACTTGGGTGTCAGAGGATGTATGCTTTGTCGCACAATATTCTCCGAGGTGACGTCGGCACGAAGGTGGTAAAAGCAATAGTTCGGGTAGCGGTCTGGGCGGGCAGGGTATCGCACCAGACCGGAGGAGTGGTGGGTGGTGGGCTGTCGAGGGGAGATTGACGGGAAGAGGTCAAGACAGCAGTGCAGAGAGGAAGAAAGAGGAGGGAGAAGCGACGGGGACAGTATTAATTGGCAGGGCGAGAGGATGCGGCACGAGGGCGCGAGGAGGCTCTGCTCTGCCCGACAGTCAGGTAGGGAACACCAGCGAGAAGTCGGGTGGGGAAGCACAAAGCACACGACGAGGGGGGAGGGGAGGGGACAATAAGGATTATAAGGATTCCAGGGATGTGATCATGTGAGGGAGGGAGGGAGAAGAGAGAAAGAAGCAGGAAGAGAAAGATGGAGGGGAGGGAGAGGAAAGACGCCTTGCGGCTTGGGGGGGAGATGGAGGATGAGGGAGACGACTGAGCCACGCTGCAGGAAAGGAAAAAGAAAAGGAGAGCAGAAGAGGCTTGAACAATACACTACTCGACTTCTGACGGCGGGGCGCGTCCACAGCCAGTGAGCGGCAAGCGGGGTCGCTCTAGTTCGCGTTGGTGCGAGAAGGCTGGTCTCTCTTGCGCTCTCCTGCTCTCGGGCACCTGACGATGTTTATTCTTAGGGAGGACCGAACAACGGTGGTCAGAGAGGAGTGGGCGGTTGGTTTGGCCCGCCAGACGCCCGAATCCAACACTGCAATCCGGATCTCTCGCAGATCCCCCGTGCAGACTCATATCGTAGACCAGTGACTTCATCACTTGGCGAGCACCAACACCTTTGATCGGGCATTCGATATTAATTCACACCCGGAGTGGGGAGTCCATCCAGAAAGGAGAGAAAAAGGAACTCCAGGATGCGGATCCCAGCGAAATGGAGGACGCTGGAGGAGAGGAAACCGGATATGGATCTATATTTGGCCCCATTCTTCACCCGTGGGCTGCTATTCCTCCGATCCTTGAAGACGAATGAGTAATGATTACTCCATAATAGCAGAATAATCATCCCTAGACATAATTCCCTATCGACATCACTTATCCTGGCTGCTGGAAGAATGGTTAAGGCTGGAGAAATTGGGCTCGCGGTCTCCACCGGTTCCCCCACATCCAGACTCCAGTGTGATGATTAGGATCCTCCTGAGCACACAGTTTATGGTTGCTGCCTAGATCCAACTTTACCGCAGAGCACAGCACTCAACCCGACCACCAGAACAACCCGAGCAGACGGACAGACTCACCACCACACAATACATCATCGCCCGCCTCCTGACGCCAGACCCTGACCCCACCGGAATCAGCCACTGTGTGCGGCTGTGCAGACCCGCATCCACCCATCCACCCGGACTGGGAGGAGAGCACCGAGTCGCGTGGCGTAACCCCCCGAAACACGAGATTTAATGATCCTGAGTCGATCGGGCTTTCTCACTCAATCATGGATCGCTCACTCCTTATCTCCCGCCTCACACCGCCACAATTGAGTCCTCAGTCAGTCAGCTCACTGATGTGGCGCAGACACTTGGACTCAAGGAAAGCAGGGCAGGTTCTGAGGCTTGAGGCGCACAGGTAGGAACAAGCTTCGATGGTTCTCGGAGTAAGTTTCGACTTCAAGGGTCTCGCACGTCCTGTCAGTCTGGGTGCGGCTCCTCTGACATCATGTCGTGGCGGTGCTAACCCAGGCTAGTAGATTACACAACAACAAAGAGCGCGACGACGTCCATTGAGTCCCACGAGCTGGCGAATTCTAATACATCAAGATTAAGATCTCCATTTTCGAAGAATCAACCCGTTAGGAAGCCCCCATCGCTAGGATGGTCAGCCATGGTCGGCGATATCTGGTCTCAAACCTCACCCCCGCCCTGAACGCATGAACTGATGGCATGCTTAACCCACAGAATCAACAGTAAGACAGATATCCCATCGTAGCAACAAACGCCGACAGAATCGACTGCATTACTTCTCGTCATCATCACTCGCCAAGGCAGCCACGATAGCCTTCCCTTCATCCATGTCATCGAAATCCCATGGCTTCAACCCGTTAGGATATCATGAAATTGGTCCATCCGCCGTAGCCCTTGACAATGGCTCGCTCGGCAGGGTAAGAGGGGGCTCTATTGGTTTCAAAGAGGGTAAGTTATCGTTTGTTCTCTCCACCCCCGGAAGATACAGTAATAGCAGTAGAGTAGTGACGTACGAAGACAGTCACTGGCAGGCATGTTGATTCTTCCTCAGGTTTCTTTCTGGGTTCGTTTTGATGTTGATGGTAGTTGAAGAATTGATGACTTGCGGTTGCAGGATGTGTGATGGTGAGGAACGAAGTCAAGAGCAGCTGGCTGCGACGATTGTATTTGGAGTATAAAGCCACGTGATCGCTCTTGCCTGATCTGGATCATTCACCACCACCTGCTTTCCTTCTGCTGTCTACCCAGGTAGGGAGCTAGGGAAATAGCTCATATGAGATAATCTGACATCGTCATTCATTGTTCAAATCGCCGATCTAGAAATGCAGGCCAAGGACTCATTGGGTAAGGATATATATCTCCCACTCAGGAATTCTTCTATACAAAGTGAGGAACCAAAGTATCGTCAAGGGATTTGGGAACAGTGACAGGATTTGAGGAAACTATATTCAATATATTCGATCCAAGGGAACACAAAATGTCTGCATTAATACATCAAAGAGAACTCGCCAAGATACGACAGACAGACAGACAACATACAAAGTAAACAGCTAAAAAGACAGCAGGTAGAAGGACAGGCCCGAAATGCGACTCAAATGAAGACAGAAACAAAAAGCACATCATAAAGTTGAAACGACAAGATGCAATCAAACAAACCAAACGTCCAGCTAAAACCCATAGAATGGCTAAACCGCAGCACGACAATCAAGACAAACGAAAAGATATACAACCAACAGAACACAAACAAAGGAAATCACACAGCTGAAAGAATGAACGAAGGAATTAAGCCTTCACACAGACATTTACCTCTCCCCTCGGCACCTCTATCTCCTCGCCCCCGGCCAGCGCGTCAGTCGACCGTTTCGCCAACTCCTGCAACCGGGCCATCACGACCGGAGAATCCGAGTACAGCACATCACCCTTAGCATAGATAAACGGACTCGCCTTCTCCTTATCCTCCGCAAAGTCCTCATGCGCCGCCTCGCGCATAATCCGCGGGAACGTCCGAAGGATAACATGCCGAGTCGGGTCCTCCCGGAGCCATGCTTCGTTTCCTTCGGCGTGCCATACTCCTCCCACACATCGTTGGAGCCGATCTCTGCCTCGGGCGCAGGCAGCGACGCGAGGATCAGCTCCCGCTCCACCCGGGCTGTCGCCAGGTCTCCGCGGCCAACTTGACAATCTTCCGCACGCCAACCACCAGCGAGTCCAACTTGCGCGGGTCCGCGAAGTGCTTGAGGGGTCGACGATCTCGTCGACGATCACGGCTGCCACCACATTGATCGATTGCTTGGCGTCGGAGGTCGTGTATGCCGCTTTCAACGTCTGCTGTCGCCAGAATGCCTCGCGGCGGACGGACTTGCGCCGGATGTCCATCGAGAGCATCTGGAAGAAGGTGTCGGCTTTGTCGTACCGGCGGCCAAGGGTGAACAGGAATGGGTGGAAGACCCGGTACGTCAGGGTCTTCGAGACCACATGCTGCACGTATGCCGATCGAAGTTCGCGAGAGGCCGGTGTGTTGTCGAGGAACGATGGGAGCTCCGGAGGGAGCTTCGACAGGAGTCCTTTGGCGGGTCAATGGCGAGGTACGCGAAATGCTCCTTAGACAAGGTGACGATCAAACGAGAGAGTTGCCGAAGCAGTCCAAACTAGATTTAGAATTATTATCAGAACACGTACATTTATATCGTTATCCACATATCGTCATGATCATAGTTCTATCAAATGCAAATGACAAAAGAAATGGTAATGAATGAAAGTCATGCCAGAAGATGCAATGAAAAGAAAGGGCCACAAATGATAAGAAATGGAAACAATTTGGGATGAATGAAAATCAAAACACTCTCGATGCACTAGTCACTTACAAGAATGAATCACCCTTCGTGCTCTTGAGGTCTGTGGCTTCCCCGAGGCTGTGCAGCGTCTTTCGCAGCCTGTCACAATCCTTGTCCAGGTGGTCGATGGTATCTCGCATACCCTCCACCGCATGCTGGAGCTGCTGCTCCTTGACAAGATTGTCCTCCTCCAGCTTCTTGTCTCCCGCTCATAGCGGTTGCACTCTTCGATCTTGTCCGTCAGGCGCTTCTCCAAGTCGTTCTTTTCCTCTGTCCATCGTTTGTCCATATCGGCCACCTGTGCCTCGTGGTTCATCTTCAGCGAATCCACTCTCGGCGCTGTGCTCCTGCTTCATATCCTCCGTCTCCTTCACATGTTGTTCTTTGGCGTCGTTCAACTCTTTTGACCGTATCGTCGAGCGCGGTCTTCGTCGAATCCAATTCGGCCTGAAGCGCATCATGCGACTCTTGCATCTGCTGCTTTTGGCCCTCGTAGTCGGCCTTCATCGATTCTTGCTGACTCAGAGCTCTCTCTCACGAGCCTCCAGATTCTCAGCGGCATTCTTCTCATCCTCCGCCTTGATCTCTTCGAAGAGCTCGGTCAACTCCTGCTTCTGCGTCGCAAGAGCCTCCTCTCTCTCTTCCTTCCGCTTTTCGAGCTCCTTCTCGTGAGCCTCTTGCGCATCGCGAATGTTGTTGCTCAGCGTCATGATTTGTCCTTCGAGCTCCGACTTCAGCATCGAAAGTTCACCATTGGACTTTTCTGCGTCCTCGAGCCGTTCCTCAATGTCTTTCCGCTTCTCCTCAAGATTGCCTAGCTCCATCCGGAGCTCATTGATGGTGTTCTTGAGCTTGGCAGATTCTTCAGCGGACTCGTTGGCCGTCTTTCGCATCTGATTCTGCAGGGCTTCGATATAGAAGTCCTTGTGCATCAGATCCTGTTCATGTTGGTTGGACATGTGCTTGAACTCGACCTCTCGTGCAGTCAGCTTGCCCTTGGTGTTTTTTGTAGCTGTCCAGCAAGCGGTTGATATCCGGAATGGCGTCTTGGATTCTTTGAAGAAGTTCAATGGGCTCGTCATGATCGGGCGGTGAAATCGTTCCCTTTCGGTTCATGGCATGCCCATTGGCGTAGGCTAGATCACGCAATGCCTGGAAGGAGGCCGCCGAGTTAGGTTCGATCGAACCCCGAGGAGTTGGCATGTTAGGCGGCGGATGGTGATAGTATGCATATTGAGGCATGTATGGGGTCGCAGAGCTCATCACAGGAGAGTGATACGCGGTCCCATAGCTATGTGCTACAGATGGTGGCGCAGGTGGAACAGGAGGAGGTGGTCCCATGGGCGTAGCATGCGGAGACATCACAGGCGACATGTAGGCTGAGCGGGCCAAGGGGCTGCTGACCTTGGGTACAGGCGACGCAGGCTTTTGCACAGGTGAAGTAAACTTCTGTTTTGGAGAGATGGGCTTCGGAGTTGGTGATGCAATCTTCTGCACGGGGGAGACAGGTTGTTGCATGGGAGAACCAGCTCGGGAGACTGGAGTAGCAACCTGCTGTGGCGGTGGGAGACAGGCTTGTCCATTGGCAAAGCTGCCTCCTCCTGTTTCGGCGACAAAGGTTCTGCCATGGGTGATGCTCGCCGGTTCAGAGGCGATGAGACCCGGGGTCCAGGCGAAGCGGGCTTGGAAAAGGGTGAGGCCGCTCTTGGAGTCCCTGACTGATAGGGAGCAGGCGAAGCAGGCTTAGAGAAGGGCGAGGCAGCTCTTGGGCTGAACGAGGAGTACAGAACAGGTGAAGCAGGTTTAAAGACGGGTGAAGCAGTCACTGCGACAGGCGAAGCAGCGTGCGGGACGGGGGACGCCGGCTTAGATGCAGGCCTAGACGCAGGTCTAGATGATGGTCCTTCCTGTATAGGCGAGCGAGCACCTGGTTGGAAAAAAGGGTTGGTTGGGGTCTGGAAGGGTGTATCCCACTCGTGATCGTTGGTGTCGGCGTCGGCGTCGGGGTTCGAGCGAGCAGAGGTTGCGATGAATTGAGTTTCAGTCGGGGATGGTGAAGGTAAAGGAATCGAGGCCGGGCCAGTTTGGAATAATGGAGTCTGCGGAGCTGTGACCGGGGTCCGCTCGGGAATCTCTGTTGTACCACTTGGTTCACAAGGGTCGTTGTCTTGCGGAACAGCTTCAATGTTCTCAGGGGAGGTGCAGAGGTATTTATCTCCTCCAGGTGTGGTTCCTGAGGTGTGTTGGACTCTGGCTGAACATCTTCTGTGTCTTGGGGCTGGGGCGTAGGAAGGTGAGACTCGGTCACGTCAAAGGGATTGCCTTGATGCACGCTGTCCCAAGACTGAGGCGGCTCTTGGACGTCAAGTGCTGCAGGCTCTTCCTCCACCGAAGGCTGAAGTTGTTCCAGCACGGGCTCTTTCTCTAGCTCCAGCTCCGCTGCCGGAGTAGGTTCTGGCACAGAGTCAGGGACAAGCTCTGGAGCTGCCGCTTTGGCTTGCTGAGGCTGGACGTCTGCTTCTGCTTCAAGCTGCTGAAGAGGCTCCTGTGGCGGTTGCTCTGGTTGCTCTGGTTGCTCTGGCTGCTCTGGAGAGATTTCTGGCGGCGGCGTCTGAGTCTGGGACTCTTCTTGATTCTTTCCCTTCTTATCCTTCTTCTGCTTACCCCCGGCCTTGCCTTTATTCTTCTTGCCTGATGCAGGCATGGTGGGAGAGTGATGCGTGCCCAAGTTTTTGCAAGCAGACCAGACGTGTTGCCGGTGGGCTGGGACTTTTGTTAGCAGTGAGTCGATTGGATGGTTCCAGAGGGGGCAGCAGTTACATTTTTATGTGCGCGGAAAGCACGGAGAATAAGATCGCAGTCGATATGAGTGTGTGAAGAGGTCTAGAAGTGGGAAGAGCATACGATCACAAGATCATGTCTCGGGCGAAGAGGAGAGAAAAATAGAAACCAGAAGATGACGACCCTAACCAGGCGCCCTGCACGGATGCACAAATCGTAGGAATCCACGAAGACGAATGGGCTGATGTCAAATGGAGTGCTGGGACAAGCAGACACGTTCGAACCCACGGGCCTGGTCGCTACTGTCAAGCTTGGGAGCAATTGGGATTCTAGGAGATAGTATGGAGAGAAGCGACAGGGAACAAGAAATATGACCGGCTAATAAGCTATCCCCAACGGCGCCCAAAAAAAGCAAGTGAGAAAAAAAATAAAATAGAACAAAATATAATCGACCAACACTAAGGGACCACATCCAGCCTCGAGGGGGCTGGAGAGCGGATCGGACCGTAGAAGCGAATTGATACCCATTCAGACTCGAGGAGACTAGCAGAATGGGTGGGAGGGCACACATGGAAACCAAAGGAGGGAAACCGAAGTGGATCTGAAGCCTTCCATTTCGAAGCTGCACAAGACCAATGGCAGTGGGTTGTTGTTGGTCGCCCGGCATTGGGCATCAATGGCGCTGGTTTGGGAGTGGCAGGGAGGCCGATGACACACGTCCATGAAAGGGGAAAACACCGACAAAGAACACCACACCCAAGAATAAGTGATCGCTGCTGAAGCACCACTCGTTCGTCGTCGCGGCGGGGTTCAAACGCTGGGCGAGAGGGACGGGGTGGTGGAGTCAGCAGCACTAATTCAGTCACGATGGATGACATGTCGCATTGGACATCCAGACGTTAAGCAGCGACATGGGTCGGCAGAGGAGCAGCAAGCCCAATGGAGAACCAGCGGAGCCGGACAGTGGGGAGTGTGGTTGGAAGTGAGGCAGTTAGCAGCACTTCCGGTGCGGTGTGGCCGGGCCATTCTTCACTCTGATTTTGGCGGACAACGCAGCGACCCGCAGTCAGTCGCCTGGCGATGCGGTATGGAATCCTAGGCATCGGACATTCTCCCCCACCGCGGAGGAGTCACAGCATGGAAAGCTGGGATCCTTGCATGGTAGCGAAGCAAGCACAAGGTGCCATCATGTGTCTTGACGTTGGGCAGATGGCGGTTGAGAGGAGAAAGCAACAACAGAGGAGCGAATCTGGAAGTATGAAGACTCGGCCGCTAAACCCAAACGGTCGACCGCCAGTCACGGGCGGCCCTTAGTAATGGGCCACCGCACTATCCCCCATTGATCACATCATGTGATCTCCGTCTGGAACCGCTCCTCGCGCCGCATCCAACGGAACCTCAAATCCCCGGTGGACGGCATCATACCAGTTCGGCGCTGCCAATTGTACCCCTCCACACCATGTTCTTCGCCAGGCGATCGGTCGCTTCCACGCGGCTGCTGCTGCGCAACCAGCCTCCCCGACGATTCGGCTCTCACGCCGCTGACCACGGCCACCATGCCGAGCCTGTGAGCGAGAGCTTCGGCGTACGTTCAACCGCCCCTCTCCCTTTTTGCGCCTCGCGAGAGCGACAATGTCGGCCGGGTTGACCGCTGCCATGTGTCAATGCCTGGGGATGTTTCAGGAGGATCGCTAACCGGGTTCTTTTTGCCGCCGTACAGCGCAGTTTCTACGTCACCGTTGGCTCCTTCGCCTCGGCCTACGTTCTCTACCGCCTGAGCAAATCCAACGAGGAGTCCGGCTCTCCGTCGTGGATCTCCGGCCTCATCGACAAGTACACTCCCTCCGAGAAGGTGTTCGAGGAGCGTAACGCCATTCACACCGTTGCCATGGAGAAGGCCGCCAGCGACCGCCACCTCTTCCAGAGCCAGGGTCCCCGTGTCGCCTACGAACTGAAGCAGCCTGAGTACGTCCCGTCACCGTCTCTTGAAGACGTTGTTACCGTAATTCTCGAACTAACCTCTCGTTTCCACTAAATAGGGTCAGCTTCCATGCCGTCGCTCCGTACAACGTCCCTGCGGGCTCCGATGTGGACCTGAGCCATGTCCAGGCTCACTACGCTCGCGAGAACCAGCAGAAGGAGGAGTCCCGTGTTGGCCGCATGCAGGATGGCAAGGTCGTGTCTCTATATGATTAGATAAAATTTATTCCGTTATTTTAGGTTCCAATGTCGGTGATAGGCATGATGCAGGGCGTGTTGTACATATAGCAGAATGTCGGGCTTTCTCTTCATTCGAACATGCAATTCCATTTGATTTGTTGACTGTCTGCGCTGGTAATCTCTTTGAAAATATACGCCATGTATCAAGTCTCTAGACACTTCATCTTATATTGAAAGATCAACCCCTCCCATGAGCAATCTCCAGAACAATCCGTCCCACACCCTCACTTCACATCCACTCGTTCCTTCACCCCCATCGCCTTACCACAAACTCCCTTGAAAACAGCAAGGAACTCATCCACCCCACCCCCAACACCGAAATACACCTTCTTCGCCGCTACCAACGCCCGACTGGACGCAGCAGACCGACCGAGCAAAGCCACCAACGTCTCAGAGAACGCCGCCAGCGAAGCAGGCGAATAAATCGTCTCACTCGCCAGCACCAGCGTCTCGCACGGACCGGACCCAACAGACGAAAAGACCAAGTCCACAAAGGCAGGGGACCAGGCACCTGAGACGAACTCGACGGATACCTCGGGCGACGAGGTCTTTCTCGAACGCCTCCAGAAGTTCGGGCGTGATGTCGAGTTCTTCCTCCTCTTGCTGCGGTTGCTGTTGCTCTTCCGGTTGGTCCGGAAGACGACGTGCCGATGCGTGACGATATAGTTCCACGTTAAGAGTAGATTCGGCAGCGTGACTAGCCGCAACACGGCGGAGTTGTAGTCCGCAAAAGTGAAGTGTGTCTTTTTGTTGGGTGACGACGGTTCAGTCTGAGAGATCAGCTGCGCAAACAACGCCAAAGATGGTACGGCTGTTCCAGCTCCGAGCTAATATCTTCGTTAGGTTCCATGAACCATCCAGAGAAGAGACAGACGTACCTCGATAACATGGAGATCACCTTCCTTCGAAGTAACACCCTCAGAGGCGACCAATTTGCCAAGATCGAGGGCACACTCCCACGTCTTGAACCCGCCTCATAGAAATTGGGCTTGATGTCGCCCTCCTCCAGGCCAGATCACTCCTCGTTCTCATGATCGGCTGTATCCTCGCCATGAGCTGCGTGCGGATATCAAATACCTCTCTCCGGCTACCGTGAGAGAACTGCTTCCGCCCACTGCATTTGATACACCAAGTGAAAGCTTGTGTATGATATTTGAGACGGGAATGTAGATAGCTGGATGTCGTCAGTTCAAGCCCACTCCACTCCGTAATACCATAGTATGCATCCCATTGGATAATTAGTTCGATTTAGAAAGGAAGGGTGCTTACCCATTCTTTCATCTGATGTTTCTGAGCCGGCACCAAGGCAGGAAGGGAGTCATCTTTACTCTGCGCAAAAGAGCCAATTCCTTCGTCCTGTAACTCGGTATCGTCCATGTCGATGTCATCGCCGGCAAACCCGAAGCTGAACGCCATTGTCGAATGGTCAACCTGTTACGAGACCAACTGGACAGTTAAATTGAGCACAAGATGACTGGAGTGTCCAGACAAGATAGCAGAATTATGTATCCTGTCCTCGCTGTCGTGTAGTATCTTTGGCAACGTGGGGTGTATAGATCCTACCCCGCGAGTGATGGTGGGATAGATGAAAAACCGTCGTGAGGAGTAATGTAGCTGCAAAGGTGTAAGAAGGCCCCGAATATGCCTCCCCTAATATGTATGTAAGAGAGAATCTCGAAAGAATACACGTGTATCTCCCGTCCGAGTATCTTCGCTGGTCCATTTTGTCTTCGAGGTTTTTTTTTTCATCGCCCACGGCTGACTCAGCACGCCATATCCGACTGGATGATGCTTCAGGAACAACGAAAAGACCAGACATACTACCTATAACCTTTGGTATCATTTACGAAAGTAGATTCCACCGATGCAAATGCCAACGTGTATTTATCCAGGATGCTACTAATGCATTATGTACAGGATAATTAAGACGCTATCTATCGCCATGTTTTCACCTTCACCTTGGGGTGCTTTCCTATGCCCCTGGTGCCTGTCCAAGAGCAATGTTGTCTACGCCTTCTACACGAGGAGCACTTTCGTCGGCACCGTCTTGTGGATCATTGCTGACAGTCGGGGTCTCCAACAGTCCGTTCTCTCCCATCCACATGATGACTTCCATTGCACGTCGATTTTCGTCTTCCTTCTGGCGGTCAAGAAGCTAGATTCCATCAGTCAGCGTTGCGAAAAATATTACATGACACCCAAGAGAGAAACAAGATAAGACTCACCGCTTGAAGCAGCCCTTTTCGTCCTGACTTCTCGGTATGGCTTCGACTTGGGGCCCCGCTCAGGTTTGTCAGGTTTCTCATGCAAGAACTTGCACTTGTCGCCACGGGTACACCGACCGTTCCGGGCGAAATGTCGGCATATCCGCTTCTTCACTTCACGTGGAGGCGGTGCGACCCGTTCGGGTCCCTCACGGCGAGAAGTAGCTTCTTCTGGGCAGAATCATCATCATCGCTTTCATCGGAGTCCGAAGAAGTGTCGGAGCCACTGGATGATGTCCATCACTAATGTCTGAAACGTCGGACGAGGATAAAGCCGCATCAATATCGTCATCTTGGGGTTCTACATCTTTATGACTTGATGTTGCGGTGGGTATATCCCCTGCAGGGAGAGAAGTCTCTATCAGAGCAGGTTGCTGTGTAGGCTGAGCATCTTCTGTCCTCTGGTCAGGTAATGGCTCAGCGTCATTTCCGGCGGGTGGCTGTGGTGTTTCCTGAGCTGATGACGCTCGTTGCAGCTGTTCGACTTTCATTCGAGCGCGCTCCGCATCAGCTTCAGCCTTTTCCACGCGCTTCTGCTCCTTCAGAAGTTTTCGTCGCAGCTTATCAGCCTTTTGCTTCGCCTTTGCAGCCTCGTTTACCGGATCCGCTGCAGGCTTTGCGGGTTCTTTTTGTGTCCGCTTCGCTCATCCTGCTTCTTTTGCCGCAGTGCCTCATCCCGTGCCTTCTTCGCCGCTTCCATCGCACTCTTCTTCTCTTCTATTCTGGCTTTTGTCGGGAACCGTTTCTTCCGCTCCGCAATCCAGGCGGCAATCTCTTCCGGATTGTTCAATGTGGACGTCCGTCCTCGATAGGTGATCTGAAGAGCGGCCGCCGCAGCGGAACCACCTGAGGCCAACTTCGCTTCCTCGTCTGCGTCGTCTTCCTCTTCGCTCGACTCATGATCCTCCGTCTTGGGGGTGAGACCCAGCTGATTGTGCTTTCTCTTCTTTTTCTTCGGCTTTCGCGTCGCATCGGCAGGCGGGGGCGGCTTGGACGGCAACGGGTTGCCGAAACTCGGGACAGCAGGCGGCGCGGGAACTCGAGGACCGACTGAATGTGGCTTACCGAATGCTGATCGGTGGTCCCGTTTGTTTGCGTGAGGATTGTGACCTCCACCGGCGGCTGGGTTGCCGTATGTATTAATTGGAAGCGGCGGTGCTCGCGGGTTGGCCTGAGCTCCCGGATATGACCCCGTTGGGTTCCCATCTTCGAACCCCCAGCGCATGGGCGGACCCATCATCGGCGGCTGTGTTGCTTGCGTGGGTTGCGGGCTGGGCATCACCGGAGGATAGGCGTGTGCTGACTGGGTCGTGGACGGCTGTGCATACGCTGCGGCAGCATTGTATCCCGGCTGATGCTGGTAAGATGCTCCTTGGGTCGCATACTGGTGGGCAGTAGTGTAAGGAGTCGCAGTGTTGGCCGTGTTCTGGTAGCCTTGGTGCTGCTGCGGCGTGTACTGCGACGGAGCGTATCCAGCGGCATAGTTCATCGGCGCGTAGCCGGTGGACGAGGGAGTAGCAGTCGCCGTCGAGGGCATGAAATGGCCTCCTCGACCACCTCCGCCTCGATTCCCGTAGCCCCTACCGCGACCTCGATGATGTCCACCACGCCCACCACCACGCTGGGCATACGAGCCCTGTCCATACTGAGACGGGTAAGCGGCATGTTGTTGGTTATTGTTGTAGGGCTGCTGGGGCTGAGCAGACGATGACGGCGGCGGGGGGGGAGGGGGCGGAAAGGAAAAGCCCGGGGGCTCATGGCGAGAATGAAGATCAAGGACCTCCAAGCAGCGACGGCATCAACGCCATGCTCGTGGCAGCGAGCGGATCTGAAAGAGCTCTGGAGACGCTCGGGCCATCGAGTTCTTTGGGTCTTCCTTCCGCTTGGCTTTTTCTCTGCCGCCGCTTCTCGACCGCCAACCGCCCCGTCACGTTGTTCCGTTCCGGCTGCTATTGTCACGTGAGTCACCGTCCAGCCGGGAGAAAAAGTCCCAATTTGGCAGGCGGATCGACAGGCTGCGATTGGCTGGTGGGCGCGGGCACTTCGATTCTCAGGTTGATACTCCAGCTTCTCTTCGGTCAGACCTCACGGCGCGGACATTCTCCAATGGCGTAGTCGCAAACGTGCATCTGCAGTTGGCCTTTTCGTCGGATTTTGAACATGGAATTCATGTCCTCTGATCCTTCCCCCGACTCCACAGTATTCCGATAGACAGAATCTTCCATCCGCCTCGCGTGCGACTGGAATCGCCATGTTCATCCTGGTCCGTCGCATCCAAGAACTCTGTTGCAGCAGTCGCTAATGCCTCACGCAGACTACCATTTCCGATCTGATCCAGATCTCCCCAGAGGACTTCTCCAAGTACAGTTCGGTGGCCATTGAAGACAATATCAATGAGAAGTATGCCAACAAAGTATGCATCCATCCGGTTCCTCGGTGGACGAGCTGTCGCTGACGGGGATTCTATTACCAAGGTGATCCAGAAGATTGGCCTCTGTATCGGATTCTATGACTTGTTAGAGTCATCCGATGGTCTGATTGGCCATGGCACGGGTTTGGTGAATGTTAACGGTAGGTTGGAGCTGTTCTATATCTTTCAAAATCTGATTGCTAACAGACGGATGCAGTGAAATTCCGCTTAATTGTCTTCCGGCCCTTCAAGGGCGAAATTCTTCTGGGCAAGATTTCCAGCGCTACCCAGCATGGCATCAAAAGTATGTACGCAGATTCCCGTCATGGTGCCACCATCTGACTCATAGGTTGCAGTTGGTGTTGAATTCTTTAACGACATCCTGGTCCCGCCCAATCTCCTTCTAGATGGCGCTAGATTGTAAGCTTCTCCCGGATGCGCTGGTGGAATACCTTGACTGACGAGACGCAATAGTGATTACGCAGATCAGGTGTGGATCTGGGAGAATGAGGACGGATCTACGTTCTATTTCGATGTAGGAGAAGTGGTGCGTCTCCGTGTGGAGATGGAGGAATGGCACGACCAGATTCCTAATGCGCCGGATCTTGGGGATGGCGCACCCAGCGAGCGCAAGCCCCCTTATTCCATTATCGTACGTGACGCCATCTGTCCCTTTCCGAGCTGTCGTCAGGCATGTACTAACCTCAGACAGGGATCGATGCAAATGGCCGGTCTGGGACCGATTTCCTGGTGGTGATAGCCCAGGCTTATACTATGATGAGCCGGTGCTTATGGTGCGAATGGACATGTGATATTTTAGCGGATCATCTTCAAGCTTTCTTGCTTACCCCGTCATGCTTATTACCTTGAATGAAAAGATACTTTCCGACATTGGGGTACAACGGAGCCTGCCAAGGTTCCATGGAGAATTCTAGATGGCGGATTGCTCAGCGGCAAGGAGGAGATGGCGACATCGATGCACGACGTCTTCGATGGAAGGCTGTTTGTCAGACGGGAATCCGCCGCTTTCGTCGAGGTGCAGCGATCTACCAGTAGCGCCGTAAGGAACGCTTCCCCAGATTACTTGACAATATAGAGTGATGTGTAGGAAGACATACTCTGTGATGCAAAGTCGGCTAGTGACGGAGGCGCGGCGGAGGCCCAACGGTTGGCGGTGGAGTCCGGCTTGTTCTGGAAAAGGCCCCGATCGGGCGCTGCCCTATGAGTCTGCAGCATCCGGACTCTGCAACGTAAAAGAAATCCCAGCGGCCGAAAACTCTGCGTTCATACGAGGGGAAACATAAATAGATCATAATCTTAAAGGATTTATCATCCAGAACTCTACTCATCACGGACCTCGTGTTGCATTATAATCAGCGGAGGGCGTCATTGTTCCGATAACTTGACCCAATTCCTAAGGGTACTTAGATTATCGCCCGCGCACTGTGATCTCATCGGTACCTCTGCTGCTTTCTCCTTGCATCTCTCCGCTCTCTCGTCTTCACTTAATTGACCTGCTTGAACCCTCCCCTAGACGACTTCAATTCCCCTCACCTTCAATAACCGGGCACCAACGAACACAAGAAACCATGACCGGCCACGAGAACCCCGCCACCAACGGAGATCTGGCGCAGGATCGCCGCTTTGGCACGCTGGCGGTCCACGCTGGCGCCCCCCACGATCCCACCACTGGCGCCGTCATTGCTCCGGTATGTCTTCGATCTTGAAATACCGTTGATGTCTCCATGGCCGACTAACCAGCCCATAGATCTCCCTCTCCACCACTTTCGCGCAGACCAGCGTCGGCAGCCCCGTCGGTCTCTACGAGTACACGCGTAGTTCCAACCCGAACCGGTAAGCTTCATCCTCATTCACACTAGTCATACCGTTGTGTACGTCGCTAACAAGAACAGTGACAACTTTGAATCTGCCGTCGCCGCCCTCGAACACGCCAAGTATGCGCTCGCGTTTTCATCCGGCTCCGCTACCACCGCCGTCGTCCTGCAATCCCTCGCTGCCGGCTCCCACGTTCGTCTCCGTCTCGATGTCTACGGCGGTACCCACCGTTACTTCACCAAGGTCGCGTCCGCGCACGGCGTGCACGTCACTTTCTCGCCCAGCATTGAGCTCGACGTCGAGGAGCTGATCCGTCCGGGCGAGACCAAGCTCGTCTGGATCGAGACCCCCTCCAACCCGACCCTGGGACTGGTCGATATCCGCAAGGTGGCTGCCATTGCGCACCGCCATGGTATCCTCGTTGTCGTTGACAACACCTTTATGAGCCCTTATGTTCAGAGACCCGCTGGATCACGGCGCGGATATTGTCGTTCACTCCGTGACGAAGTACATCAACGGACATTCTGTACGTTTTCAGCTTGCCACTAAACCCACGCATCTACCCACAGAGAAAAGAGAACGCACGGACTAACATGCTTGTAGGACGTCCTCAGGGTGTCGCAGCCTTCAACTCCGACGCGCTTAAGAACGCCTCGGCTTCCTCCAAACGCCATCGGCGCCGTCCCCTCCGCGTTCGACTGCTGGCTCGCCCACCGCGGCCTGAAGACCTCCACCTGCGCGCGCGCGAAGCCTCCACCAACGCGACTAGCATCGCCCCAACGCTCTCGAATCCTCCCCTCACGTCCTCTCCGTCAACTACCCCGGTCTGGACTCCCACCCGCAGCGCGCCGTCGCGATCAAGCAGCACCGCAACGGCATGGGCGGCGGTATGCTCAGTTCCGCATCCGCGGCGGCCAGCAGGCTGCCCACCTCTTCTGCAAGTACACCAAGGTGTTCCCCTCGCAGAGAGTCTGGGTGGTGTCGAGTCGCTGTGTGAGGTTCCCTCTAGCATGACGCATGCGGGCATCCCGGGGAGCAGCGTGAGGCTGCGGGCGTGTTTGATGATCTTGTTCGGATGAGCTGTGGTGTGGAGGACGCGGAGGATTTGAAGGCGGATGTTTTGCAGGCTTTGGAGAAGGCTGTTGCGGGCCCAATGGACAGACGAATGGATCTGCATAGAGTGGATTGGCGATATGGTTGATTAGAAATAAAATAGAGATGTCAGGCTGATCGCTAGATAGATCGCAACTTAATGATGATATGTTTTACCCATACTTTATGGTTCCCGTTTGGACGAGGTAGAGAGGAAAAGAGCGCTTCCGAAGATACAGCATTGAATCTGCAGGGTTGATAAGATCATGCATGGTGGAACAATGGGTGAGACTATCTGTTGGTTAATCATCGGGGCGAGATAGCAGATAATAAGAGCCCGTAGCGTACCCCGCATCTCTCGCCCTCTCGGTTCCCCTCTGCATCTACATCGAAAGCCCCCATGGCAGACGACACCCTGGCCCTACCAGATGTGCTAGATGGATTCGGTCTCAACGTTATCGGCTCAGGCATTTGGACGCCCCCTTCCAGCTTCCTGACAGACGCTCTTCGTTTCCCATTCAACCCGGCAGATGGCTTCCCCTCCGCACCGAATGAGGTGTCTGATAGCAGTCACCGGACGACGCGGAAACGGCGGGGAAAAGCGTATACAGTGAGTCGTATTTCTGCTTGTTGTAGACAGGACGATTAATCCGGGCCCTAGGGTTGTCTGACCTGTCGTACGCGAAAGATCAAAGTACGTCAAACCCAAGTTACGCGCGGGTGCTCGAGAGTTGGGACTGATAAGGATACAGTGTGATGGTATTCGGCCGGTTTGCAGCAACTGTCAGCGATCTCGACACTACGTCTGCCATGGATACGTTGAGCCTTTGAACGAAGCCACAGCCGGGGATGACACCGAACAGAGGAGCAGGCCGCGTAAAGCGCCGAAGACAAGAGTCCCTGCATCTGCAGATCAACTACCAGGCAGTATCCATGAAAAAAGACCCAGGACTCCCCAATCTCAGTCATATCATGAGCTTGCTCCTGATCAAGAGCCTCGAGACCCAGCCGGCGGGGATAGACCGGATATTGACCTGAACGTGGGAGTAGACGTTGACGAGGACCCCGTCTCTTTGTCAACCGAAACGTGCAATTCGTTATTTGCACATTACCAGAACGTGGCCTGTCACCTGCTCATGCCCACCATCGACCATTCACGCAATCCGTACCTACAGGTACTCGTACCGATGGCCCTGCAAGACTCCCCAAGCGCGTCACAGCTTGCTCTGCGATATGCCCTTCTCGCAGTGTCTGCCATCCACGCCAGCGGAATTCCCCAACATCCGTCGGGCGTGGATCAAGAACTCGCGCAGAGGCTGCAGAAGAAGGCCAAACATCTTATTCTGGCAGCACTGGACGACCAGCAAGCCGATGGTATTGATTCAGATACTTTGGACAAATGTGCCTTGCTTGGTGGCGCCACAATCTTGATTTCTGCTGATGTCTTCAGCGGGGAATCTCGCGATAGCACATCCAGCATCAACCTGGCTAAACATGTGTTTCGGAAGACGGGTGGAGATGCCTTTTGGAAACATAATCCTGAGCCAAGTGTGCTCTATCAGCTGCTACGATGTCATGATATTATCGCCAGTACGGTCAACATTGACTCTCCTGGGTCGGCGACGGACTCGTTCATATCATCGCCTGTACAACACGATGTCGACGACCCGGGGTGACTTTATCAGACGACTTGCAGGAAAACGCTCTCCTCCCGCTAGATCACTATATCCTGGACACTTCCTTTGGGATCAGCATGCACACCATCTCTATACTCGGCCAGGTGATCCATCTCTCATCGGAATGTGCCCGGTCTCCATGGTCATCGGGCATACAAGCTACCGCACGATCCATCCAACAACGTCTGCACAACTTCAACGAGAATACCATCACTCTGATCCATTCCGAATACAACTTCACCGCGAAGAGTAGCAGCAATGCAACAACGCTTCACCCCGCCCTACCTTCTCTGCCCCTCGTCCCTACGCTCCCCCCGGCCGTCCGAGACGAGCTCCTCCACAACCATCTCTGGGCCTTTCACTACGCTGTCATCCTATTCTTTTATCGAGTCATACATCCCCACCGCTGTATGATAATGAGACCACTCTTCCCAGCACTACATCTGACACCATCTCGACAGACTTCAACGGCCAAAAATACGTCGAACATATCGTCGAGCGCCTCGAGAACATCGACGCACTCACCCACGGCGACGAGATCTGCCCAGCTAACACCCTCTGGCCGGCCTTCATCGCAGGCTGCGAAGCGATGAACACTTCACTTCGTCGACGGGTGCTAATCTGGTTGACGAGGGCGGCAGGAAAAGGGCTGAGGAATGTCCTTTCTGCGAAGAGGCTGATCATGGAGGTTTGGAGGAGGGTGGATCGATATGCTCCTTCTTCATATGTATCTGGGTCTGGGTCAGGCTTTGATTCTGGGAATAAGGCTGGGTTAGGGGTATTGACTGCGGAGTGTGATGAGGGAGATGGGGCTCTCGTTTAATCTGTGCTAACAATTCCCTCAAAGGACTATTCAATCGTTCGAGATGAGACAAATTGCTGGATCGGGTTCGCCGATCCTGCATTATCGTTCGTGGCACTGTCACCGAAGGCCTAATAGCCCGACATAACACCAGTACATTGGTCACTGTTGGGCATACTCATTAGATATGCATCTTCGCCACCCTCAAAGCCATGGTAAACTCGCTTGATATAGAAGTTCTTGCTGAGATCTTAGTCCCTCACCGCATCCGTACAGCTTCATGATCATTGGAGAAGACTGCTCCAGTGAGGGCGAGGGGAGATATTCATCGATCAACTGGAACAAGTCCGGTCCAAATGTCTCGTTCTTGTAGACGTAGACTGCTGCTACGCGACGGATATCTCATCTTTCAGATAGCGTGATTCTCCGTTGGTGGTCAGTAGTATGGTAAGGGTCTGAAGCACATGGGTAGAAGTTTCACAAAGGTGATACACAATATAGAAAACCCTTAGAGTCATCATAGCCACCCCCGGCAAGGACCTTAACCTCTAGATCTTACTACCGTAGCATCGCCCACCCACCACCGAATACCTAGGTAGGTGGTGGGTGGGCAAAGCGACGGGGATTCCTATTCACTCTGGGACTGTTACCCCTTATTCGGACAGATCTAGTTCTCGCTGTATGGTGGTTCCGAGTTCGCTCCGAACTTTTCGGCGAGAAGTGGCCTGCGATATGCGATAACACTGCGGGGATATACACGAGATGCTATGACTCATTGGGAGGAGATTACAAACCTATATCCCCTAATCTTGTTATAGGAGACTACGTAGTTAGTATAAAGATATCAGAAAGATGATGTCTTTCGGTGGAGGATATTTACCAGGCGGCTTAGGGTCCATTTTCAGGTTACAAGTATACAACCACGCCTTCACAGTACGCAAAGCCATCCTATAGATCAATTCTTCCACAAACAATCCACGTCTACAGATACAACTCCCTAGACATCCACCTCTTCCACCCCCAACACATCCTCCAAATGCCGCCGAAGCAGCTCCTCCCACAACGGCTTATTCTTTTATACCTCGCAACATCCGCCGGATAACTCCCCACACTCGTCCTCAACGCCCTCGCAACATCCAAATCCCGCGTAACCTCCACAATCGGCGTGATATACGTCCGGATGGAAAACAGCAACCCCCTCGTCCGCGGAAGACGCTGGAGGAACTGTCTCTCAACGCGAAGATGCAGACTCTCCAGCTTCAATGGCTCACTCAACTGATCAGCCGTTAGGTTATGATGAGAGTGGATATGGAACAGCTCATCTGAGTCATCGATCGCGTAGTTGAAGCGGGATATGGGGCTGCCGACGGGTAACTTGGCGAAGAATCGGTCCATGGACTTGGCCAGTTTGGTTTCGTATTGGGGGACTTTGCCGGCGTGGATTTGCCAGAGGGTGTGGCCGATTCTTTCGGAGATTTTCCATCCTGCTGTAGTATGTATCATGTCATCGTCAGTTTCTAATAAGGGGACGGTAAGTGATGGGTGGGTAGGTAGGTATCATTGCTTACCCGGGAAACAATTAACACCTGCCCGAAGAGTAGTCACTCCATTGTCGTCCGTAGTCAGGAGGAAGAAATCATCAGTGGCCAGAAGAGACATCACTTCTAGCGGATGGTAGTCGTTCCATGTATCAGACTCCCGACGCAAGTCCCCATACATCACCGGTCACCTTGTTCTCGATCACATCAGGCTTGACGAGACAAAACATGCTAGGATAGTGACGGATGAGAAACATCCTTTAGCAAGTCCAATGCTTCAAAAGCTTCTTCGTCACATCCGGGAAGAATCTGGGTTACTTCCTCCCAGTGTTGTTGAAATAATTCCCGTTTCAGTTTATACTTGTCAAGATACGTCCTGTCCAGTTCGATCCAGTCGGCGATAATCGGTGTTCTTCAAGCCTATCCGATAAATCAGCTACGCCCAAAGGTTGATTTATATGTCATGTCATACCCATAGTAACGTGATAAGGCCCGTTATGCCATTGACGATAGGGAATTGCGTCTTGGTCGCTGCCATGTCCAGTCGGCTGGCTTGGCTGTGATATGATCGAGGGAGAGATCGATGGTTCATCTGTTATATAACAGTGAGAGAGGTAAGTATATAGGAGACATAAATAGCGACAAACCCTTTTGCTTAAGTTTTCGGTTATGTGTCATCTTGACATCTTGCTTAATGGATAACGCCAACGGAGGATGAGAAGAACCCCGACTACGAAAAGGAAGACAGATGGATAGAGCGTCATGATCATGTCGTGGGGGTTTGATAGGAATGTGGATGGTGTTTACTGCTGCTGGCCGTAGACAGAAACTTTAATAGGTATAAGTCGGTGATGGTTGAAGTGTTTTGTTTGCCCGAGTTTATGCATGTTCGCTGCGAATTCTCGCTCGGACGTTCAGCCGATAAGAGGGAGCTATAAGATAGTATAGCAGAGACAGACCCACTTTTGACTGTCCACCTCCACTTGACAGCCCTGATCCAGTCTCTATCGTGATAGATAACAATAATGAGTCCCGCGGCCATAGGCATATTGTCAAACTGACTCATCCCAAGCTTAATCGTCATCCCATTGCATGTCATCATATCATAAGTTCCCATTGCATAGGATCCCATTCCATGAATCTCTCGAGCTTTCCCTTGTCCAGCACATACGAAGTACAAGAATCGTCCTGACTGCGCTGGCAAAACTCGCGTTTAAAGAATTGCTTATGCAAGAAACCCGAATTTCGGCGGGTGGTCCGAAGCTGCCAGCCTCCAGCCTCTACAAACAGAGTACGCGCCTCGTTTGGCCCAGGGCCTGTGGCGTCAGGGTCGCATATGTATGCTTGGGCTACAAAGACTGTCCCATTTAGGGTCTATTCTGTCAAACCCCCAGCCCAGGTCCACCCACTTGGTGACAACCACCGTTTTCTCGCCAAATCCACTGCCCCAGATGCACAGCTGGAAGTCGACATGGCAGTGGTGACAGCGGAACACAGGGGGGCTCCGGAAGTTCTGCTGGGCTACCTTGATGTGATATCCCGGGCTCAGATCAATATGCGAGCAAACTTGGATCGATTTAATCATCGAGAGTATCCCTTCAAAGTCTAGATCCGGTCGACGGATCTCAGCCCAGTTTTGTATCTGCAATACTAGTGTGGGCTGGCCAGCCGAGTCGGTGCAGATGCGCGGTTCGACGGAAGCAAGGGTGATGAAGCCGTTGGGCCGGATGAACACCTCTGTATGCATGAGATCTTGCTGGAAATTCCATGCGGGGCCCCATAGGCATGTCTTTTCATGGCCAGCGCAAGATGACAGAACTTGAAATTGTAGTAAGAAGCGTCATCGACATGGACGCGGAATAACTGCCGCAGACTAGTATCGCATCGACGTTTGCGGTCGGAAGACTGCTCTGAGTATGTCTCTATTGGTGTGGGCAGGCTGTCCGTCTGAGATGGAAGTGGAGTTGTAGCCGTTGAGTGGAGGGTCTCGCAGTAGACGCAGTAGAAGTGGTCAGGAAGATCGCCGGCTAGCCGCAGGAGAAAGTCTGTCCGGCGTCTGCCGTGGAGTGATTGCCATGCCATCGTCCCCATTTTCTCCATCAGTCTGCGATTGGAAAAGATAGACAAGCTTTGTCTTCCAGGCTGACTTGTCCAGCGATCATTTGAATGGTCTCGGGGGGTAACACATCTAAACTGGCTTTCGGTGTGTCGCGTTCGGGCATCCCTGAGGAAAGGACGGGCATCCCGTGAGAGATACTGAGCCCCATGGTGTGGGTGTCTTCCGGTGGGTAGATGGAGCAGATTTGCAATTCATAGGAAGCTCTGTTGGGGAGGTTCATATGTATGCCCGATGAAACCCAGCCCAGGTGCAGGAGCGGTCCCTACCTTACGTTTATAGAGCAAGTACCAGGGCATCATAAGGTACCGTCGAGGCACCATTCCATTGGAAGCTGTAACATGACTCGCCAGCATAAGTGTGCGTGCACGATGGTGGTTGGTGATGATATGCTTGGTACAGATGTAAATAGTATGCGTAGAGCAGCGGTGTTTAGATCACGAAGAGAAAGACATAATCATACCAACAAGTACTTATATATTCATTGGCCATACATACATCAAAGGATGGGATGAAAAAAAAAAAAAATCCAGGGTCCTCCGGGTTATGAGCCCGGCGCTCTTCCCCTGAGCTAACATGCTGATTAGATGTTAAGTTCCAAACTTAACGGAAACACAAGGCAGTCCATTTACATGCGCCAACCTCGGTCCAATTCGGCCATGATCTCCGCTCCACATCAACAACCAATGTACATACATATTTATCGTCGATGGACGCCTCTTGCATGGTTTTATTCAAATTTTCTCGCTATTATCCAGAGTCTTTGCCGATCTAGAATAGAGTTTGCTGTCCCCTGGAATCAACCATGTTCACCGTCGTCGAACATGTAATCCCCTGCCAATTCGTGCGGGAACACCCCGCGCCACGGCGAATGGTCATGATACGGGGCTCTCTCTCGCAATCAAACAGTACACGCCAACCAAGGTGCCAGATGCATCCTTCCCACGAATCACAATCATCGGGGCGCATGGAAATGGCTTCCCGAAGGTGACTTTTATGTCTTCATATATATTTACTGCCGTACGCAGCTAACGCGCTAAACAGGAGCTCTATGAGCCCCTCTGGGAGGAGCTTCACGACGCTCTGTTGGACAATGGCATCGCGATACAGAGTGTCTGGATGGCAGATGCCGCCCATCAGGGGAGAAGCGGTGTCCTCAACGAGGATATCCTCGGAAATGACCGTATGATCAACCCTCCCCAAGCCCACTCCATACCGAAAGCCTCGACATCCATGGAGCCATGTTGAATGATATATGCTAACATGAGCAGCCTCTCTATTCGACCACTCTCGCGACCTCATCTACATGATCAACCACTTCCGATCCCAAATGACCCTCCCAATCATCGGTGTAGGCCACAGCATGGGCGCCGCGCAACTCATCCACGCAGCCCTCTCCCACGCACGGCTCTTTTGCGCTCAAATCCTCGTTGAGCCAGTCCTCTACGACATGCCCCCCAACCCAGCCTGGAAGGGCCCTGCACATGGGGCCGCCGCCCGTCGCGACCGTTGGGCTTCCCGTGACGCGCTGGCCTCCTACGTCGCGAAGAACAAGCTGTACCAGCTGTGGGATCCGCGGTGTTTGCAACTCTGGACGAAGTACGGGGTTCGGGATGACACCACAGACGAGGGGGCCGGGGGAGTGACCCTTACGACGACCAAAGATCAGGAGACGTTTGCGTTGACGAGACCGACTTACCTATCGACAGCCCCGAAGCCCGCTTCATCCCCGAAAGAACACAATCACACAAAGCTCGACGCTACCCTGACTGAACATCCCGAATGGGCCTTCCTACAACCTGAACCGATCATCATCTTCCACAACCTTCCCTTCTACCGTCCTTCAGCCTTGTACATGTACGGGGCGTTCTCAGATTTCCTCAAAGGCGCGGGCATGCGCAAGCGCGCGATCGAATCTACGGGCGTGAGTGTCCTCGGCAGCGGCGGGTTAAGCCAAGGACGAGTGGAGGGAAGTCGATTGAGAAAGCAGGACATATGGCGCCGGTAGAGCAGCCGGGGATTATTGCGCGCAAGTCGGCGGGGTGGATTGCGCGGGAGGTGCAGAGATGGCGGGAGGAAAAGGATGCGGTTGAGGGGGAATGGCGCGGGAAGGTGGGAAAGGAGAAGAGGTTGTTGGATGAGGAGTTTCTGGTTCGGTTGGGAGTGAAGGGGAAGTCGAAGATTTAGATGTCTTTATTTCAAAAGGTATAATTGGGGGGGAGGGGGTGTATATGCAGGAGACTATGCTTGGACAATTGTCCATTATGTCAAACGCAGAGATGGAGACGTATTGTCCGTTTGGTTGTTCGTCGATCAATCGCTTATTTTGACTCACACTCGCATACTAATAGAATACTCGAGGGAGAAAATTGAGCTACTCGTCCCTTAGTACGGATTAGACGACTAGTCAGAGTTGCCACTTGGGGGCCGTTCAGAATCGAAGACTCCGACTAACATTCTTTAGCCATAGACTAAACACCAAGGACCATCGGTGTAGAAATTTCAGATCTCCGAAAGAGACCCTCCGAGATCCTACCTACCAATCAGTAGAAATAAGCGAGGGGTGCGATTCAAGCAGCATAAAAAGACAGCTAAAGAGACTCCACCAGCCGTGAGCCTCATTAGCTTATCCCGTCTAAGCCTCATTGGCCGAGCCGTCAGCAAAGCCATGCATGTCTCAGTCTCAGGGTTTTCGAGCCGACAGATCATTAGTAGTATTAATATTCCACGTTGCCGTTGTGAATGAGTCAGGTCGGTCAATTCTGGAATTCTGTCATGGCAGTCCACGGCAACCCTCTCTCTCCGTCGGGGCCACCGGCAGAGGTTGAACTTGAAGAGCTTCAACTCATAGACAGAACAGGAGAATCCGAAGATGACAACTCCACGGGGTAAGACAAATTGACAGTCATCATAATGGAAGAGTGACTGATGGGCTGCTAGGTACCAACTTCTACTCGAAGCGGATGATTTCGTCGCCCAGTATGCTCTGGATGATATCCGAGACCAGATCCACAAAGCCGCTTTATTAATCGATGACCCTGATGATCTTGACCGAGTGGAGGGATTAACACAAGAGGAAATCAATGCTTTACAAGATAAAAGCAACGGTAAAAAACGGTCGTGTTTCTCCAAGTACCTGCTTCAACGCTGGCGGTTACCCACATATCTATGCCATGTGGGAGGGGCCTGTCGTAAGTTCCCTTAAGCATCAATGGCTCAGACTCAATCCGTGTTAACCGCTGCATAGCTCCTGTGCAGAGATCTTCGCAATGGGAGGGTTCGTGACTGGCAGTAAAGCGGACATATCCCCGACGCGGCTGTAAGTGTCTCCCACAGCGATGATAACGAGTATTATTCATTGATCATCTTGAACCTGCAGGATGCTATGGTTTGCGATCAAATTCGTTGGATTCTGGATCTCACTTCTTGCCAATAAATACTTCAGCCGACGTCGAACGCTCTGTTTTGCCGCCATGACGATGATTCCCGCGAGCATTGGCGCGAATCCAGACGGACCACGAGTCCTGGGATACATCACCACGCCGGTATTTGCGATCGCAGTGGGGGTGTTTGAGTATACGGTCGCCCCGTATCTGGCTGAGCTGAGTCCTGCGCGTCAGCGGGGTGCTGTGGTATCCAGCTGGGTTCTGTGAGCATATACTCTCTTCTCCAAGTCGAGCAACATACGTACACAATGGAACTGACAGACCGGCTAGTAATCAAACACTTTCGATTCTTTTCATCCTCAACCTATTCACCGTTGTCGGTCTCGTGGGTATCACAATTGGTCGTTCCTGACAAATGCTGTCTGCTTGCCTGTTGCTGGTATTCCCCTGAATCTCCGTACGTCTCGTTCAGGACAGGACAAGTGCGCGAGGCGTATGAGATATTGTGTCGATCCCGGAACATAAGCTCCTCGCCGCGTGCGATCTCTACCGCATGCATCTCTTCTTCTCGCGTCGACAAGATAAACAGAGCCTCAAGAGCAAGGATTCCCAGCCTGGTCTCATCTCTCATATCATATCCATCCCGAGGAAGCCAACGGGCATGGTTGCTTTGGGCATCGTTGTGACAGCACAAATTGTCCCCAGGGCATTGATCGAGTACATGAAACTAGACCTTGACCTTGGATTTACCGGGATTGTGCTCATCCTGGTGATAATGCTGTTCGTCGGCATCCGACCAATTTCTATGCCAGTGCTGGACTTGATCGGGCGACGAGGGCTGGTCCTGGGTGCTATGATCATCACACCGCTGATCATCTTTCTGGAGTGTGTCGGACGACAAGTCAATAATTGGATCGTGGTAGCATGTGCGCATTTGCTTTTTATTGGTGCCTGCCTGGGTACAGACTTTGCTTCCGGTTGTGTATGCAGCAGAGGTATTTCCTTTGGAGTCTAGAGGTGAGTTCCTCCTATCATCTACCGACTATTGTGGTATTGATGGAACTCTATTCAAGACGTCGGAATGTCCATTGGCGCCTCCATGCTATTTGCAAGCAACATGGCCGCTCGGTGGATCATCGACCATCTCAAACAGCCGTCGGATAAGAGCGAGCAATTTTCGGATTCATACTACAGCTTGGCTAATCTTGTCAGCTTTGGGTATATTCATGCCCTCTACCTTGTCTATGATATTTGTGTGATTGTTCCCATGCTGACTGGCATCGCTGTAGTATTGCACAAGGCCTCGCGATGATGTTCGTCTATCTTTTCATGAGAGAGACTGTCGGACACCAATTGGAGGATATGGGTGCAGTCTTTGAAACGAGGACGAGAGATCTGGTGCGGTATCACATCATGATACATCTTCCTTACATGTTCAAACGGTACTTTCTCTGGAAGAGGGATATACAGCTTTGTCCGTTGAGCTGTCGAAATACAACTCTCACTATGAGGGGAAAACCATCGACGGAGAGGATATGGAGAGGTTACTTGCGGGAGAGCCCTAATCACCTCGCCATACCCAGAATATATATGGGTTAGACTGAGTATCTCTCTACTTACCCTCTGCAGACCAATTTAAAGCATCAAGAAATGGGTTTCGACAAAATGAAAATAAGACAAGGCATTCGGGATATCAAGACTCCAATCCAGAAAAGATATGTAATAGATAGCTGTAGGCTGATGTTAACAAGCTCAGATATACTTCGTATTCCGATCGGCTGTTTGATCCTCCTGGTGGGCCGTATCACGCAATCGCGGAGGTCTATGCTGACACAATGATGATCGGAAAATTGGGTTCTGTCAAAGTGCTGATCAGCTGGGATGTCGAGTCTATTGAACCCTGTAAGAGATGTGTAGTAGTAAGTTACACGAGTGAGAAATAGTACTGTATGCAGTTTGCCAATTGCATTACAAATGACGTGTGCTGCATATCATATGTTGGGACGGCCTGACAGCATGCACCCTGACATCTCTTGCAATTCTGCAGGTATGCACCGTTTACTGTCGTCACTTAAGGTGTAACTGTCATTGTTTTCAAGAACGAATGATCCATACTACCGATGGGGTTTGGATGATTAACAGACACGATTGTGTCTGTAGTCTACATCACTATATATTCCACATGGTCGCTGCACATATGCCCACTCGGACTTACTGTGTGGCTATTAGGGTGATATCTACGGAGTACATGGAAGGCAGGGAGTAGATTGTCCAAAATAAGCTTGACCGTTGTTCCGCAGGTTTGGCATCTCATGTCAACATGAATCGTTCGAAACAACGGTCTGGAGACGTTGAGCGTTGGAGTGCTGATCTCCTCCGCATCGAGTCAGCGGATGTCGATCCTAACGGAAGAGTGATGGGTCGGGGTTGTGGGGGACAGACGTCAATAAACATCATCTCATATGAAATGACCAGGGAGAGAAGATGAAACATGAAAATGACGATGCTCGGTTGGGTAGGGAACCTCGGTGGAATGTGGCAGAGACATCTGATGTACCTACCTGCATACTGTATGCAGGATGCACAATTAGGATACCTCATGCTCACTCCATACAGCTCTATCCTAAGTACATGTCCCCAGTAAAAGACAAAGTTCTGACTATGGATACGGCAAGAATGAGTCGAACTGTCCATGTCTAATTTCTCCCCTGACCCAGACCTCAGGAGAGGAAAGATGGCGGGTGATTTAATTAAACAGGAGATCACAATACCCTGCCAAGACTCGATCTCGGTAAGCTTCAAGGTTATTCCACTGGATCCGAGACATGCCCACGAGCGGTGGGCATCTCCAATTCTAATCATCCTGGCGCTTTCACAACCTCTACGATGTGTACTGCTTGACAGTCGATGATATCTCCATCCCCATACTTATTCTTGTGTATGGACCGATCGCAGGAATTCTCCGATGACGGCGGCTGGAATGTGCATTGCATGGGCCTCATTCCGAGCGCCACTGTTGAGAGGGATTTTGTTTATTATGATTCCAGCCGGGATTACTGTATGGTACACCCACGCTAGTCCCTAGGTAAAATAACCACCATCAGGGCTCATCCATGGACGGCCAGTGCTTGCTCACGATAGTCGCCCTCGTCCCTAGGTAACGGATGCTAGGTACAGAGTAGCAGATGGAGATATTAATAGCCGAGTCATGGGATGGGAAGAAAAATGCGGCTGAGTTTTCCGGTGTGTGTGTATTCTTAGCATTTGCCTCCCGGCCATCCGGGAAGCAGAGGAACGCCTGGTGTGAACCGCGGACACACGACTAAAAGGAGGCTAAACAGAAGCGAGAACCATGGGCAGCTCCAGGCCCCGTCGACCGACCACTCACGGCCGGACTTTTGCCGGCCTTTCATTACGATACCGTCGGTAATAACCTGTAACGGAGATACGCTCTGCGCTAGCAAATGTCAAGATTACACGCGATATACATAAGGTCCGTTCCCATTCGCCTCCGTCGGCCTCCCTCCTCTTTCTCTTTCTCTCGCCATCCATTCGTTCCCCCGTATATAACGCCTCCCCAAACCCTCTGGTCGGTACAACAACTTTGTTATACCCTCCGTCCATTCATTCCCCTGTGGTTACCTACTGTCGACTTCTCTTCACCCCTCTTTTCGAGTCATTCTTACTATCCCACGCGATAATATCAGCCATCATGCGCTTCTTCTACCTCACTTTCGCTGCCTGCGCCGCTCTCGCGGCCGCCGCCCAGAAGGCCAACCCCTTCAACATCCCCAAGGATGGCTACACCTTTGAGGCCGGCGAGCCCACCACCCTGACCTGGAACCCCACCACCGACGCACCGTCACTTGCGTCTCCAATGGGGCTGTTCTCGAGCCTCAGGGCGGTACCACCATTGCCAGTATGTTTCCTTCCTCATATGCTCCTACGACAACACTAATAAGAAACAGGCAGCATCTCCAACTCCGGCAGCTTCACCTGGACCCCTCCGTCCGGCCTCGCTGCCCAGCCCGACTAACACACATCGAGATCATCGATGACAGCAACAGCAACCAGGTGAACTACCTCCCGCGCTTCACCGACCTGGGTGCCACCGGCGCGGCCACCACCTCCACCGCCGCCAAGACCACCTCGACCGAGGCCTCTCCACCACCGAGAAAGTCCACCACCGAGGAGAAGACCACCTCCGCCAGCACCAAGACGCACACCACCCTCTCCTCCATGACCAGCCCCAGCTCGTCGGCCGCCACCACCACGGAGAGCGCCTCGGCCACCGAGACCGCCTCGCAGACCACCACCGGCAACGCCTCGGGCACCTCCGCCAGCGCCGCCGAGACCACCGTCCCCAACACCAACGCCGGTATGGCCAACCGTGTGTCGGGCGGCATGCTCGCCGTGATCCTCGGTGCGTCGCCGTGCTGTAAACGGTTTTCCGTTTGATGGAATCTTTGTCGCTTCTTGTATAGTTTGAAAATATTCTTCTTTCGTTCTCTTCGTGGAGCTATTTTTTCGACCCCTTTTGCATTGTCCTCGGACTGTTGATACCCCTGGGGTATTTCTGTGAAGAGCAAAGGATCTGTCCCTTCTTCTTTGGTTTCCGCCGCGCAGTGGAAGCACTGCCTGGCTCTACCTAATCATTTACTATTCTTGTCTTTTGCTCCTGTCTTCTGACGTGACTTGATTACCCGATCCGATGTTCCGCGTTTTGGCCTGGACGAGACGGTCGTGTAGATATGTATTTTCTAATGAACGACTTATTGATTATCTTATCTTGGGAGTAGACAGAGTAAATACGGAGTACATGGTGGAGTCAAATCTCCTAATATGATGTGTAAGATATGATACCGAGATGCACGGCAGGTCGTGTGGAGTGCCGACCTCGGAGATAACAGGTGAGGTATCACGACTAACCAGGTCGTTAGTTAGTCTATGATGTTGGGGTCCATTGCACCAGACACATCCATGGATATAGGCAGGGACTATGGTTAGGCAGATGAGGCAGACCGTGGCCTCTCCTATCTTCCGCGGTGGTGCCCCAGCAAAACTCAGAAAAAACGAAAGAAAGCCAGAAAAGAATGCACTGCCCCCGCCCGTATGATTGGCGTGTGGGGACGCAAGAATGAACACCGTGTTGGTGGACCCACTCTTTCCCTCTGTACACCAATAATTCGAGGTGGATGGGAAATTACCTTCATTTCACCCACTCAGCGTCGTCCACTTGCGCCCTCCAAGGGGGGGCTGTGTTTTCCACCTCCAATCATCCGTCGATGGATGCTGACATCCATTATTGCGCTGCTGATTACCTTCTTACCTGTCTCTTCGCCGCAGAGGGAAGAGTTAAGGTATCTCCGATAACGCACACTGTCATCCCATTGATCTAGACATATCAACGAAGGGGGAGTACAGTACAAGGAAGAACGAGAAGAAGACAAGGAAAGGTCAAAGGATAGTCGAGAAAAATTTACTCCGAAGAAGATTTAGGCACGGTGATCGTCCGATGGATTGGCCAGGAGGGCTGGATGACTGCCGACCCCGAGAATCATAATTTGGCCAGCACCATTCACCGTCAATTGGGTATTTCAATTGGGTGTTGGATGTTGGGGTTACTTCGGCACGAGTCGATCAGCGTATCTTCGCTTGATCATCCTTTCCTTTCTTCGAGGTCCTCGTTGCTCCATCTCGAGCTATTTATTTCTCGGCGACTTGGATGGCCCACTATCAAAACTATACATCTTTCTTCTCGTATCACAGTTCGTGATTCGATCACAAGCTAGCTGTGGCTAGTTTTAGTATCTTGACCCAAACAGTGGAGATAGACTACAGCCAAGCAAGGTGAAGAACCTTTGTGTATACCTCGGTGTAGACCCGCGAAACATTCCACATCCAAAACGGGAACAAATGCAAGGGATTTGTTTGGGCCCAACGTTAGACATCTCGCTAAGTACCTAAACCGGGATACTCTTCACGCCTTCAGTAGTAACGCAAGTAGGATTTTTCCCGGTCTTTCTTACTCAATTGCCGCTTCGACAGGAGCCAGATGAGTGTGTTTCCTTGCCTTTCATTACAGTACAACGCTACTGGGACTAGACACAATAAGACATCCTTTGGGATACTTCCCGTCAATATCGATTCTATTCCCGCCCTCTCATCAACAGACGTGACAATATTTGCACTCTGGTGCTGACCAATCATGAGCAAAACGGTACCACGACAGATTATCTCTGAGACCAGCAATATTCATGTAGAGAATTGCTCCACCTCCTTGGTAACTTGCTTCAGAGACATAGCCTCTGCATGCCCCATAGGTACCGCATTCGCCCTCGTGCGTAGCAGATTCACTACTGCTTTATGGCCTTTCTCAGCCGCGCAGCTCAGCGGTGTATTTACTATTATCATCCTTCAAACATGGGTCTGCACCTTCCCTGAGCAGCAGCTTGACCAACAACTCATGACCAATCTCAGCAGCGCAGTGCAGCGATGTTTGACCACTGTCATCTTTCGAGAACAAGTCTGCACCCTTATTGAGGAGCAGCCTCACCATTGCCTTGTGGCCATTTTGGGCAGCCCAGTGTAGTGGTGTTTTCCCATACCAATCTTTCAGGTGTAAGTCAGCACCCTTCTCCAAAATTAGCTTTACTACCGTCCTTGCCACGCTCAGTAGCCATATGTAGTGGTGTCTGATCATGTCCATCTCGAGGATTCAGATCACTGCCGTTCTTGAGCAACAAATTCACCACCGCCTCATCGCCCTGCCAAGCAGCCCAGTGTACCGGAATCCGACCATGTTTTATCTTCGAGGTCTGATTTAGCCCCCTGCTTGATCAGGAGCTTTACCACTGCCTCGTGGCCATTCTTAATTGCCCAATGTAGTGGTGCCCAACCAAGATCATCTTGAGCATGGGGAATCACGCCTTTCTCGAGCATAGCTTCACTACTCCCTCGTTATTCTGTCGAACAGCCCAGTGTATGGTGTCCAGCGATCCCCATCTTAGGACACGGGTCAGCGCCCTTCTCAAGTAGTAATCGTACCACTTTCTTGTCACTCTTATAAGTAGCCCAGTGTAATGGTGTTAGACCATCCTCATCTCGGGTATTTGGGTCAGGTTCCTTCTCAAGTAACAGCTTTACCACTCCCTCATGACTCTTCTTGGCAGCCCGGTGTAGCGGTGTCTGGTAACGTTTATCCTGAGGGTTCGGGTAAGCACCTCCTTCGAGAAGTAGTTTCACCACCATCTCGTGGCCCTTCTTAGCAGCCCGGTGCAGTGGTGTTTGGCCACGCTCATCCTTGCGGTCCAGATTAGCACCCCCTTCCAATAGTATTTTCACTACTCATGCATAGGCACGGTCCAAGACTTTGGATCGCTTTTCGTCGTTTGATGCTTCAGATTCAATCTTCAGGTCATTCAAGGCTTTCTTTATCTCCTTCAGTGTTATCTTGAAAGCTGTGCAGCATATCTCTAGCAACCACTGCGGCAGAGCATAAGCCATATTCTCCACCAGGCAAGACAGCGATGACAACATTATGCTCCCCCATTCTGCCCAGGGTGTACTCATTGCTGTCGTTGGGGGATACCGAGCCTGGTCTTGTGTGGTATTCATCGAGGAATGCTTGTGCGGCCACATATTCGGTGTTTATGGCACAGATCCAGCCGACGGTGTAGTCTGAAGCGTTTGGCATGTCGGTCACGGCATTTAGAGAATATTTGCAGCGTACGATATAAGTATAGGTCAACCCCCATTTTTTCGCGATATACTTGACCGGCAGACCGATGAAGGTTTTGACGAGGCCGGTGTAACATGATGCAGATAGGGAACTCGAGTTGGGTCGCTGGTTGCTGCTGGGAGAATTCAGCCTCGCCAGCTGATCACGAGCTAATCGTGCCAAGACCACCTCCTCATTGAGTCTCAAATAGTTCGGTATCAACAGCGCTGGAGCTTTAAGCATGCATAGGAACATGAGACCCAATGAGTTTGGCAATCCAGTCGTTTCATAGACGAACAGAAAGACCATACATAGAGCCCTAAGCCATCTATCAATGTAAACCGGACTTCTCCAATACTTCAATACCGATTGTTCACGATCCTCGAAGTTCAAGAAGCCTCCTTCCGATCTCTTTCATCTTCTCCTTCTGATGCTTTCCACTCCCAGTCTTGGGAAAGTCCTCGCCAGTGCCTTTATCCCCAATCCAGAGAATCACCTCTGGAGCCTTGTACCCTCCGAGCGCGTCCCGCACCCAAGCCCGGACGTGTTCATCGCTTAGACGTGCTAGACAACCATTCTCAAGGTCAACACCCTGCTTGAGGAAGCAGGCAACTCGCTCGCCGTATCTCTCATCCAGAAGACCGACAACGCTTGCTTCGTGGATTGAGGGGTGGAGAGTGAGTCGTTTTTCTATCTCGGCGGGGGAGATATTCAGTCCTCCTGACAATCGAGCAGTTAGCTTTACTGCATACGAATAGTATAGTATCTGGTACATAAGAGGGTTCTTACCTCGGATGATGATATCCTTAATTCGACCCGTAAATGGTGCAGAGTCCATCTTGTCTGATAACGCACTCGTCCCCGTATGCAGCCACATCACCCCAACTGTACTGGTGTGACTACAGATGGCATGTTTTTGCTTAAGTCGTTGTGTCAAGAAGGAAATCGACTCAAGAGGAAGTATAATAGAGTAGCAAAAGCTGGGACTCTTCTCTCGCTTGGACAATATTACCTTAACCAGCGGACACTACCATAAGCACAACTGTATCTCCCCTTACATCTCTGTGTTTTTATTCGTAGCTTCAAGAATATCTTACTCGCGGGTTCGGACCGAGTCCTTAAACTTGAGTTAAACAAGACTGGCCGCTAGAACACCAAAAGTGTGGTCACACCTACCTGGCTGTAGGCATAATATCGTCAGGCTAGTATATCTCATATTCTAACAACTGTCTTACTTCCCTTTCGGGCCTTCTACGCTGCACGCATTACCGGTTCAAGCAGCGATAGCATCCATGCATCCGATCGGGTAATGCTATCCTTTTCAGTAATGTTGCAGAATATGCTCTGCAGCATGACTATTCCGACTCACAAAGATTTCGGGAGCCTCGAGGTAAGGGACCTCAACCTGGACATCCGGGACAAGTTGTGTCTAGCGTTGTCGCACGAGCACTGTTTTAATGTATTGCAGATGGCTTTTTCAGGCCGAAACGATCGCTAGCGGCGGCGGTAGATAATCAATATGCACTTGCGGCTACGATAGGCAGGTGATAAATCCCCATTGTAGTACACTAATACCCGGTGAGGAGCTAGAAATGACGAGCTTGGAGTTATCTATATCCAGCCATGTACATAATTCGGTGAGTACTTGCCTATCTTAATACAAGGTATTGCTATAGTATAACGCAGGTCTATTGGATGTCAATGTTTTCGGATTGATATGAGAAATTTATTGGGAATCGTTCCTTATTTCACACTGCTTACAATATACTATAAACCCAAGAACATCAATCCCTCACTGTGATACAATTGCGAATATCGCTGCAAGGCTAGATAGCAGTTTGTGTGTGGTATACTTTGGTAGTCGCACTGACATACTGCATGCGACTAAAAGCGTAAAGGTGTTGGCATCCTGCTATCATTAACCCAAACGAGAGTCATATACCCCCCCAATTCGGCCATTCGTTCATAGCTATCCAACCCATAGCAAAGGCAGACGGTTGACAGACAGTATGGCAGTCCCTGCAAAGCCATCTGGAAAAGCACCCAGCAAGGCCAGAATCCTCATGCTACACGGTAAGTCACCCGTTGCAATACAATTCACCTAGCCTCATACTCCATCAGGGAACGGCCAGTCAGACGAAACCTTCCGTATCAAAACAAGGTCTCTCCGGAGGTCTCTAAAACGGATGATGTCCATGCATACATGCACCAGCCGAGACGAAACGCCAGACGACATCGAGTTCGTATACGTCGATGCCCCCGTGACTGCAGCGGAGATATACTCCAACTCTTTGCCCTATGATACCGCTATCGAGGCACCAAGTGCTTTATACCCCGACGACGGCAGTCGGGTGTGGGCGTACGGCGACCCCTACGAGGACATCCACGGTATCGACGATTCTGTTCAGTATATCCTCAACATCATGCACAAGCAAGGGCCGTTTGATGGGGTGGTAGGTTTTTCAGTCGGGGCAGCAATAGCAGCGCTGGTTACTCGGCTGTTTGAGAAGTCCGACCTTTTGGATGGGTTTGTCGGGTCTGTACAGAGTGTAAGTCGCAATTCCAATCACTTCATAACTCAACCAACAACCCACTATGAAGTAATAAGAATCTAATCTTCCATTGAACAAGACCAAAATCTCGCACCCCCCGCTTCGATTTGCAGTCTGCTTCAGTGGTTTCCAAGTCCCGGCCCCCGGTTCCAACATGTATACGACTCCCCCATTGAGACTCCCATCTTGCACATCTCGGGGACCTGGGATACCATGATCCCGTCTGTTCTGACCCGACAGTTGGCCGATGTATGTGCCAATGGCACGTATATAAGCTTTATGGGAGCGCACTTTGTGCCACAGGATGGGAAGATCACGGATTACATTGCCCATTTTGTACTTCACACTTTGCAAGGATCGTGGTAACGGTGGTCGGTGGTTCGTCTCGCGCTGGAGCATGATGATATAGATGGTCGATGATGTTCTGTAGGAGGTTGAACAAATTCACTTGATGGGTAACTATCGGTCATTAGAATTATCTTAGACTGCAGTCTGGGTATACATAGGTGCAGAATTGTATCTTGTTTAGACGTCAGATCACTGGAAATAGAGCCTGCGCTGTTGAATATTCACGCAGCTACTTAAGACCATCATTCACACCGGGGCACAGATTACTACAAGACAAAGACAAGCAGTATATATAGGTCATCATGCATTAAGGCTATACTAATAGGAATAATCCCACCTTCCAGAGGCAGAAGACACTAATAAGCGACCAGACACCACCGCAAGCAGGTTACTCCAGCGCAACCCACGATGGAGACACTCTCCTGATAAACTTCATAAACTTGAAGAAACCAACGGCCCTCTCAACATTTCCATACGGATCGACCACACGTTCCGGGAAGGCAATACCAGCCCCATACAGCCCAGACACAGCCGTCCGGTCCCATCATGGAACCCGCCAGAGATAGGATCAAACTCTGGCTCCAGCAGATACCCATCGACAGACAGCTCCGGCAGAGGGTCTCTTGTAAAGCTACTGCCTGAACGAGGTGATCACACTCCGGCAGATGACGTTGATACTGCGCCGGCTCCTGGCCATTGCTGCAGTCGATCTTGGTGATGAAGCGGCCTGCTTCGGAGGTCGGGAGAGCTGCGTCTTCGAGCTGCTGTTTGGCAAACTCGGCGGCCCTGTCCCTTGAGACCAGTGTTTGTCGCGGAGGATCCACCCGTCCTTGTACTCTGCGTAGCGGAGGGGGTGACGGGTGAACCATTTGATGCGAAGGTTGGGATGAGAGGTCTTAGCCAGGTCGAGCAGGTTCAACAGGGCCAGGATGGCGCTGTGAGAGGCGCCGATCACGCCGACGGTCTGGGGGGTCTTTGGGAGATACGACGTGAGGTCACTGGGTTTGAGGACGAGATCCAGGTCTAGCCTGGCGATCTTGTGCTCTGACTCTGGGAGGGCCGGCAGAGGAGCCTCCGTCGGGGAGGCTCCGTGCAAAGGATTAACCGGAGTGTATAGCTCGATCTCCCGGCGATCCTGCAGTTGGACGCGGACAGTCCAGTAGGCAGTCTAGGCACATTACGTTAGTCGCTGCGGACGCTGCGAATGTACACATATACATGTACTACGGGTAGACAGAGGAGGAACGAACATGTTCACTCAGATTGGCCGCCGTAACGGCTCCCCGACACGGCAATACCTGCTCCATCTTGACGATGCCATCGGTCAGGGCTCGGACCACATCCGCCGCATGATGCAGATGGCAGGTCTTCTCCTGATCGAGCTTGGCCATCGTCGAGAAGGCATTCGGGATGCGGGTGCTGTTGATGACGTTCCGGAAGGGCTGGACCGCCGTGGCATAGGCCTGGAAGAGGGCGACTTTGGTGTTGCTATCAATCCCGGCAGGAACAGGTCAGTTGAGGGTTCTTCTTGCTCCGTTCCTACGCCGTCTACGACGTACGACGCGAGGTGCTGGTGTGGACCAACCTGGGCACTTCACGGTATTTGCGGTTTACGCGGCCGCCTGGAAGTAGGGGTCTACCCAGGCGATTTTCCCGCCGAGTTGCTTCTCGAGGAGGTTGCCCATGACGGCCAGTCCGGCGGGACCAGCGCCCACAACGACTGCGGCACATCTCTGGGGAGGGCTCATCGTGGGAGATTGGCAGGAATGGCAGGGCGACAGAAAACAGGGGGTTGAGGACAAGGGATGTGAAAGTCCGAGATATCAAAAAGGCGGTGATTCCGGCTCAGCCTGTAATGGAGGGAAATGGGAGCACAGAAGCCGCGGGAGTGACCAGGAAATGGGGAAACACCGCCTGGGGACCTGGCGGGCTTTATGGGAATGCGTGCGCAGCATCGGGCTCAGCCAGCAGGAGCGCAGCCAGACGTCTCGGGGACATTCTCGGCGAAACACGCAAATGAGGCGAGGGAACCCCCTCAGCGGTTGACAATCGGGGACAGAGTGGGACAGGCACATGGATGCTCTGTCTCTCGGGCGAGACGGTAGGCGTAAAGGATGGGCACTGCGTCACTGCGTCACAGCGGCCGGCGTGATAACCTCAGGCCCCGTGGTCTTCGCCGAGTGCACATCGTTGGCTGGATCGAGCATAGGCTGGCAGTTGCGCAATCATTGCAGATGCCCCACTCCCTCTCGCAAAGGGAAACCACTTCCTCACGCGGTTGGAGTCGGCGTTCGTCTGCTGCGCTTCAATCGGCGACTCATCGGGGATCGCGACACAGGTCGGCGACTGGCGAGGGCGTCCTTTTGCCTGGGGAGCATCCTGGGGGAACATCCTGGGAGGACATCCTGGCGGTGTGTCGGGGGTCTCTGGTCGTATTAGAGACAATGTCAGGTCGAACAAAGGGCATCAGAGAGGAGAATGGTGGTTGAGGACGAAGCGATCCTTATATTGCAGCGCAAAGGTGGTCGCCGTAGTGGGGCTTGGCGGAATTGCGTGATTTCGAGAGAGAATGAGGTGAGTGAGGCCGCTCGTTCAGGCAGCTTTCAGCACATTGCCCTTTTGGGCGATCCCTCTCGATCACCTCATTTCCTGGCTCTTCCATAGGACAGCTCTTCCCTCAGCTTGCATACCCTCTACCTACGACACCTTCTACCTAGGTAGACTACTTAGGTATAGGATACGGTTGTACTACTTAACACATCAGACGGAGATGGTGCTACCCCTCACTTGCTAACCTACCTCATCCCGGACTCGTCCAGTGTACACATCTGATATAAGCCTACTATTATAGAATTGATTTGTGGTGCACAAAAGCTCCCAAACGCCTAATCTGATAGCTCGTTATACTCCTAAATAGCCCAAAACCCTCACCACCACTTCATCCACATGATTCGACCACCCCATATACCGACACCCGTCCCCAAATCGAAATCGAATCCCCCACCTGCAACGACCGCACCACACTCCCATCCAACGTCGCGGCTCCCCGTCCTTGCGTCTGTGAGATCTCCTCCGCCTCGGGTGAGTCCGCCGCAACACGATCCAGATAATGCCACGCAAACTCATGACACTGCGTCTGTCGCACCCGCGCCTGGTTCGACTGCAACTTATGCGGTGATGGGTTCAGCAAACGGATGGTCCGGTCCAAGACGTTTCCCGTCGGGTCCGGGCTCAGGGACACACTGTGTCTCTGTTGGGTGCTCTGGATCCTGGGCGTTGGGCACGATTTCGGTGTCGAACCAGGTGAAGGAACCATTGTAGCGAGCGGGACCAGCCCGTCCCCACCACCTTGGTCGTGGGAGGAGATGGAGAAGGTGATTTTGCGGCAGGGATGGATGGCGCGGTGGGGGAGTAGTTTGGGTGCTGGCCTTTCTAGTGTCTATACGTTCGTAGTGTGGTTAGTATACATGCAGTCATGGACGAACATGTAGGCAGACAGGCGAGTAGTAAGATGGAAGAGACAGGTATAGACACACCTCCGGATCATAACATAATGGCACCGTCCGCACCAACACTTGATCACGATCTTGTCGAATCACTCGCGTGGGGCCCTCCATCTTGACCTCCGCGGAGGCCCAGTACTCGGCCGCATCGATGATCATGTCCACGATCTCCTGCGGAAGTCCCTCGGCAACGATCTTCCATCGCAGAATAAATCGAACTTTGAGTACATCCGCGACGGATGGGTAGAACGTCGTGAGCGAGCTACTCTCGCTGGACGAGGATTCGGTATCGTCGTTCGGCGGCGGGGTGGTTGTTCGGCCCATACTCAACCGCTGAAATGCTGAAGAAACATGGGAAACATGCTTGCTCCGTTTGGATCTGATGGTGCTTAGGTTGGACTATCCCGATTGTGTAAAGGAGAAGACAATGGAGTCAAATGAGTGGACTGTGGGGGATGATGATGCTCAAGTATGGGTCAGGCTGGGCTGTGCTTTGGCTGAAACGACAGTCGCAGGCACCAGCGACGGGTACCAGCATGAAAGACAAGCGCACGATCTAGGAGCTGTAGGGTTGATATGCCAGTGTTGGTATCATGAAGTCAGAGCCCAGGTGAATCTTTCTGTCACAGAGCCTGCTCATAGATGCAGTCACCATGAATGAAGTGTGTTGTGCCAAGAGACTCGTCCTCCGCACCCCGCAGAAGGCGGTGATCACCAGATGCGTTGTGTTGCGGCGATAGAGACCCTGGCAAGTAAGGAGTCAGCGAGTTCGATTGTTACACATAGAATGACTCTGAAGAGATTAGACAAAGAACCATCCCAGGGGAAACAAACCCACCAGGAGTCAACCTGTCAACCTTCGGACGCAGGCGATGTTCCTGATGACGTCACCCGTACGAGGGGAGGCTTCTGCCTCAGGTGTCTTCCGGCCACTACCTAGGTACAGGACTACGATGACTGACGAAAAACTAATCCAAGCAACATGTAGGTAATATATGCAATGGTATTTTCCCACAATGCCCACAGGACCCTTTTTAAATTACATACAACCGTGAATCACCACCGACACCTACTGAGTCTTCGCCTTCTTCCATGCGCCAGACTCCCGGTAGGCAGCCGCACGCTTGCTGCTCCGGTTCTTGGCTTACCCTTGGAACCACGGCTCTTCGTCTTGGTGCGAATGCGAGAAGATCCATCATCCGTGGCACGGTGGCCTTCAAACACCATGGAGTTCCCGGAGATGGTCCGCTTGGAGTCCGCCTTCAACTTCGCCGCACCCGCGCGACCGAAGAGCTTGCCGGCACGGCCGTGCAGCGTCTTATCAGCCTCCCGAAGAGACTTGTCCGGGCACCAGAGGGCTCGCGCTTCTGCATCATCTTTCTCGCACGTGTCACACGGAGCTTGCGAGGGAGCATGGGGGGGAACTTCTTCTCGTTGAGCAAGAGCGCCTCCTCCACACAATTTTGGTCATAGAACTGCACATAGGCAAAGCCCTTGCCCACACGAGTGGTGCTATCACGGATGACCCGAACGGACTCGACGTTGCCTTTCTTCGCATCGGTGCCTGTCTTGGCGCTGCCAGTGTTGGCATTGAACGTCCGCCAGAGACCTTCCTCCACGTCCGCCGCGGGCTTATTCTTCTTCTTTTTCTCCTCGCCCTCCGCGACACTTTCGTGATCCACGAAATCGAGGTTGCCAACAAACACACAGCGCTTGTTGTCAACCTTGGCCGGATGCGCCACACTGTCCACCCGGAGATGTCTGTCCAGGACCACACTGCCATTCAGGGAGAGCGCCTTCCGGCACCCTTGCACCGTGCTGTAGACAGCATATGCGTTGGTGCTGGGGGTGGTGTCGTCCAGGACCTCCCGTCGAGCAAAGGCAGCCCGCTTGGGCACCTTTCCAACCGCTGGCAAAGGCTGTAGAGCGGAAACGGATCGATTCCACCTTGTGCGGTCCCGTAGACTCGGGCAGCGTAGACAGTACTGATTCCAGATGCTTGATAAGGGTCTTCTTGGCCGACTTGGATTTGATCGCCTCGTTTGACACATTCCCCAGGAACACCGTGCGGTTGGATCTCTCCACCTCACTGGATCCGGCGGAGCCAGATTGTGTCTCGTGTTTCGGGGCCTCCACCTCATCCTCTGAGCTGGAGCTAGCATCGTCTTCCTCTTCCTCTCTCGGATTCATCCTCGCTGTCGGCCTTCGTGCGCTTGGCTTGTTCAGCGCGGCGCTTCTTCTCCTCCTTCTGTTCTTCCTTTGCTAAGCGACGCATGTACGACGCCTCGAGGTCGTCGGTCACCGCTCGCTTCCGTTTCCGACTGGGGGCTTCGGTCTGCTCTTCCGCCGACTCACTTGCCGCCTCCTCAGCTGCCTCTGGGGCCTCATCCATTGACTCGTCTCCGTCGTCGAGTTCCTCATCCAGTTCCGACAGCACTTCATCGTCTTCTTCCGCGGTGGGCTTCTCCGTCTTGGGGGGTGCAGCCGGAATCACGGGCGCTTTAACAGGACCCGACTAGTGATTGAGTTAGCGATAAGCCTAAATCCGAACACAGTAGCATACGCACGCTGTTTGCAAACAAAGACGCCAATGTGGGGTCCACCGAGGTTTTTCCGCTAGGAAAGGCAAAGAAGCACCAGCCTGCGGAGAGCTCTCCGGCTGCGCCTGGGCCTGCGACTTGGATTTCTTTCCATGTTGATGTGAATTTTGTGGGAGCGCCGTCGCTAGAGGTAGAGAGCGGACAACTCGGCAGAGTCCAAATGCGACGGACCGGACAATGGGAGGGGCTGTTGTTCGTTCCCTCTGTCGGGGGAATTTTTCGGAGATTCTGTATCTTTTTTTTCTCTTTGGGTCTTGGCGCCGGACGAGCTGATAGCCACGTCACGTGGCTGCGTCTCGCCGATTTTGGGTTTTCCCGGGCGGTCAGGAGGCTCTCGGCGCGACAAAGGCACCTTGTCGAGCGGAACACACGGGGGAAATGGCGTCAGGGGAGTTGGCACTGAATTGGCGTAATTTCTCCATTTGGCCCTCCGTCCATGAGCTCTCCTGCGCGGTGCTGCACGCTGGCAGGAGAAATGCACCGGGTCGAGGAGCGGGCGGTGAGGGGGCGCAAGTCTGGATAGGGCCGGCAGAAAAGCAGACTGCAGCGCACTCCACTGGCAGTGTGACGCTCTCTCGCTGTCTCCGTCTCGCTCGCTCGCCGCCCTGATCGGTCTGTCTCTCTTCTCCTCTCTGGTCTGCTCCCCCCCAACAATCGCCCGTCCAATCCTCCCCCCACGACAGACACCGACCCCCGCCTCTGGATGCAAGCTGTCGTTCGATTTCCTCGTTCAGTGTTGCTTCTGCTTCTTTTGACGTCGACCCTCCTCGTCTATGCGCCCATCCTCCCGCGCTGCTGTGTCGTGTCGCCCGCCTCCTCCAGTCCCCTCCACCTCCCTCCCTCGCCTCCCTCTGCCTCCGACGCGCTCGAGGAGTCGTTCCTACCAAGGACTAGGGTGCGCCCGTCGGTCCCTGGGATCGTGATAGTATAACTGCTTTCGTGCAGCGAGTTGTCCCTCCTGTCGTCGGACTTCACCGCGACGGGCCAAATCCCTGCTCGGTCGCTGGTCCCCACGGGTTTCGCAATCGGCGCATTGTCGAACGGTACGTTTGTGCAGTCCCTGTTGCGTCTCTTATCCTCTCGTCCGATTCCATCATCCTATACTCGAGGTTGGCACTCGTGGGAGGCCCTTTGCGCAGCTCCAGCGCTGCAGCCGGGAACGCCAGCACCAGCGGCAGCCCGTCAGTCTGGGGTGTGATCAAATCTCCGCACCGCCTTTGGTCGAAACTCTCTACCTCGCTTTTTCGCTCCTCCCCTCGTCCCCCCTCAGAGCCCTGGATGCAGTTTTTGCATGTCCTGAGAATTTACCTTTCTCGATCATTATAATCATGATGGCTTCAAATTTAGGTCTTCGCTAACATTCCTCTTCCCACGTTCCCAGACCCTGAGCCGACTTCGCCATCCGAACTCGCCTCCCCCCACGAGCTCACCCGTCCGCTTGACACCCGCCCCATTATTTTTCCCTCCCTGCCTTCACCCACACCCTTCACATATCTACAATATCTATGGAGGTCGCCGAGAGCACAGAAGGCCCCTCGGTCGGTCCCTCCACAGGGGCGGACTCGGGCGTCTCCAATGGCGCGCAGAACCTGCTTCTGGATCACCAATCCTTGATCGACGACGACGATGATGGCCGATCAAGCAGCTTGAGTGAGATTGATGATATACCCTCCGACTATGAGTCTCCCAAGCCCGATAAGGTCGGTGAGAATGATTCCGAGGCGGAAACTGAACGCATTGAGGACTCTCCCAATCGTTTCCGTCCGGGAGCCACCAACATCGTCGTGAGTGCATCGGGGGTCAACCCCAGCCCCAGCAAGCTCGCCCAGTCGACCACCTACGATGATGTGGAAGACGATGACGACCATGTGGCCGACGACTCGCCTTCCAAGCCCCGTCCCAAAAGCACTCGCCTCATGGAGGCGGCAGACGAGACCCCCGGTTTGGACGACATGTCCCTTTCCGAGGTGGAGAAGCTGGGCAAGAAGCGGAAATGGCCCGGGTCGGGCGATGACGCGGGAACTGAGTTGGACGAAGAAGACGAGCCCCTCAGAAGCGTCGCGGCTCGCTCAGAAGTGAGTTGAGCGATCCTCCCGCCGATGACATCGCCTTGTCGCCCGAGCCCATGGAAGAAAACCGCCAAAAACCAACGACGAAGAGACGCCCGCCGACGATATCCCGGAATCTGATCTCCCAGTACCTCCCGCCAAAGGCAAGAAAGCTAAAAAGAGCAAGCGAAAAACGCGGCGACCCCGCGACGCCGACGAGGACATGGACGGGACTGAGAATACCGGTGCAGAAGGCGGTGATGATCAGGCCGGGGATGAAGATGCTGCTGAACGGGATGACGCTGATGATGCTGAAGCGGCGGCTAAACTAGAGGAAGAATGTAAGTCGCGACTGTCCGTACAGCTCGTTCCACGGTGCTAACCTATCACAGCAGCTAAACGGGTATCTGCGATGGAGTCGCTCGCCGTGCTTGAAAAAGAATTCGCGGCGCTTCGCGACAAGTAAGCCAGCCACCTTGATAAGATCGCTTCGATGTCCCCATACTAACGCATCTGGTGATTAGAATTTACGATGAACGAATCTCCAAACTCAACCGCGAACTCGACATGTTGAACGGTCCCAACCCGACGCATCCTGAATTCCTTCAGAGCCTCGAGGTGATCAAGCAACATCGCGATCACAAGACCAAGTACGAGCATAGACTATTCCAGTACCGGATCCAGGCCTTGATGAACAAGAGCATGGCCGAACGGGCACAATTACATAGCACGACTTCCAGCGGGTCCGCGACATTCGAGAACGCCACTCGAGCTCCATCAGCAAACAGTTCTATGCAATCCAACACGACCGCTTCAAGACGGATGAACTCAGTCCTCAGCACTACATCCCCTTCCCTACCCGCCGTTCGCAGCAGATTGCCCAGCAGACTGCATACAACCAGGAAGTCTCCATCATGGCTGGTTTGCGAAATACGTTGGCTTCCCTGCTGCGCCCGCATTGTCCGCCGCACGACCGTCCGAGCTTGAAGAGGACTTGGAAAAGATGGGCGTGAGTTCGTTCCACTTTGCTGTCACCAGATTCCGAGAGCTAACCCATACCTGATAGATAACGGTTGAAACGAAAGCGCCCGCCCCGCAACAATCACAGAACACCCTCCCTCGTGGTGCAATGCCGGCCATGTCATCATCGAGCGTCTACCGAAATGCTGCCGAAGAAGCGTTCCTCGAACAGACACCCTGGGCCAACCCCTTACATCCGATTCACCAGCACCAACAACGGCCGCCAGGTCAGGTGTATGAGAACCCCCGCGCGCCGCCGTTCACGACGCCGGCCGCACAAAAACGAGTGGTCGATGTGAACGCGCCCAACGGGTCGGCCTCGACTATCGCCGAGAACTCCTCCGCAAACAACACGCCCTACGATCAGGAGCACCAGCCCCAAGGTCTCGGTCAATTCACCCACCCGGATTACGAGGCTGACCGACGATCGGGTTTCCGATCCCTCACCTCCTCCCCACTGGACATGCGAAAACCTCAACCCGCGCCGTATCACGGACACGACCACCGCTCCCCGCAGCAGCCCGCCGCCTCCCGAAACGCCCCCGGCGCCTCTTCCGCTGCCGCATACTCCCCGCCGCCGGCCCGCCTGGGCCTCTTCCAACGACGCGAGTCATCGCCTCCGTCCATGTCCTCCAAACCGGTCAATTCCATCCACCAGTCGAGCGGGTTACTCGGCGGGCCGGGATCCTCGAATCAGATGGCAGCACGATAGACGACAGCATGAGAGGGTAATAAGGCAGGACGGCACCCTCATGGATATCTAAGGTACTTGTTTATTGTTACGTTTTATACCTCATCGGACCGGACGGGCGTGTTTTGTATAGGTTGGTTGGTTGGGATGTTTATGGTGTTGTAGAGAGTTTGTTTGTTGTCTTTTGTCTGTCGGTCCAGTAGCTTGTGCTATTATATTATTCTCTTCTATCTAATGTATGTATACATGTGTGTATGCAGGGACGACATACTTCCTCGCCATGGCTTATTATGTCTTTATTCTTTTCCGTCAGTCGGTACACTCGACGTATATATGGAGACTACGGATGACGCGTTCGGGGAACTCGGACACTACCTAGGTACTTTTGCGCTTTGTTACTTAGTTAAGGCCTTAGTTTTTGAATGATGAACGATACCACGGCCCTGTTGGAATACTAAACTTCAAGTCCCAATTTCTCCTATAGTAGATAAAACTATCCTAAGCTAACAAACGGCCCTCGACCAACCATACCGGCACCCTCCCACTCGTCTTCCCATGATAAGCAGCATCAACACCATCCACAGATCCCAACAAAAAAATCTTATCACCGGGACCTGATCCTGGATCGATGATACATACTGTGACTGAATGGTTTCCACGGTAGGAACTAGTCCCATCAGAATCAAATAGAGGGCGATGTACCTTACAGCCGAGATGACAATTCTACTCAATATGCTGGATGGGCATGACCATGTACGTCTTACTACGTATAGTAATTATCAAGTTCCTCGCAACTTAAATCAAAGGAAATACCAAATAGACATCAGAGCTAGCTCATCGATATTTCTCCTTAAATACTACCTAACTGACAAATACAAGCGCTAAGTCCACCACAACAAAACCCATAAATCACAGATACATACAAGCATGCAGAGATCAGATGCTATGAAGCTGCAGCGGGGGCCTCTCCACCGTTCGTAGCTGCAGCGCGGCTGGGAAGTTCCTGCGGTTGCTGTGCCTGATCGGTGGCAGATTTCTGAGGGCGCCAGCGGGCGAGGATCTTGCCTGCTGAGGGGCGGGATTCCTCATCTATGGGAGATCAGTATTGGATATTCTTGGAGTAAACAGGGGGAGGAACATACACGTCTGGTATACATCTTCCAGGGCATTGAGGCAGATTTCTCGTGCCGGGGGACGGAACATGACCAGATACCTGTAGACAGACATTAGCATTGGCGTGCTGGAAATTTCTGAGGATGTAGGTATGAGGGAAAAGAAACATACAGCAAAGACTGTACACAGAGATTCACTCTCTCCGGATCCTTCGCAAGACTCGCCACCCGTTTCGTGATCGGGATCGTAACTTCGGGAATCTCGCTCAAAAAGCGAATGAAGATCTTCGTATCGCGCGAATCCAGATATGGGAGGAATCCGTCCAGCAACTTCAACGCCCAGTGATCGTAATGCAGCGGCACCGACGTCTCCTCGTCATCTTCACTCCGATGCGTCGCGACAAACTTCATCTGCACACGATCGTTGTACCACTCCTCGTTCAACCACATGATCCCACGTTCACACGGCCACGGAAATCCTCAAGAATGTACCGGTACAATGTCTCGCGGATGGAGTCTGATATCGCCGGCCGACGGGACGAGTCCTCGGCCTTCTTCCCGGCGGGTTCGAGTCCCGCCGGGGCCCGCGTTGCCAGTCGCGTGAGGACGGTCACCCATGCGTCGCGATCGAATGTGCTGCCTGCCAACCGGGCGAAGCCGAGTTGTTGTTGGCCTTTACCCTTGGCAGGGGTGGGTGTCACTTCGCTGGTTGCGAGCATGCCGAAGACGCGGCCTACAGCGCTGCGACCGATTTCGGTGGCTTCGTCTTCTGTCAATGGGGGTGGTTGAGGGAGGACGAAGGGGCCAAGGGAGACCAGGTCGGGTTCGATGTCGGCGATTTCATTGGCGACGTTCTCAGGTGCGGTGATAGCGTCTGTCGTGTCCATTGGTTGGTATTCTGGTTCGTAATCGTCATCTTTCTTCGTCCTGGGCTGCAGCCGGGGGTTGAGCGGCTTGTTGCTTTTTGAGGTTTTGGTAGCGCATGCGAATGGCCTGTCATTGGGGTTGGATTAGTGATTTCTGTGTGCATGTCAAGTTGGAGTACATACGTCGACGGCCTGGTTCATAGAGGACTGGTCCACGCGCGCCAGAACAGGAACTACAATCTTGACGAGCAGATCAGCGGGCAACTGCTTGACATCAAAGTTGGAGAGTCCAGCATCTTCCGTGAGGGTGAAGAGCTGTGAGTAACTGATCGGGCCCGCAGGCAAAGGAGGCACCTTGATCAGCGGCGGCGTTTCGGCATCAAGTCTGACTCGTTTGGAGTTGTCGAGACCGTCCGTCGGCTCAGAAGGTAGACCGCGCTTGCGCGACGACTCATCGACTGGCTCCAGGCGCGATTGCATCAGACGCTCGATGTATTGTTGCATCTTCCCTAACAGCGGATGGCTAGGGTTTCTATGCACTACATTAGCTCCTACTCGGTCTCTGTCCGGGCATCGCTTGTCCAACCTTTTCATAATATTGATCATCAACGACCTCGCGGTCCGCTCCATCGACTTGACTCCGACACGTATCGTGGGGGTGATCGGCGCGCGCACTTGCTTCGCAGGATGATGAAGTGATGACGGCGTTGATAATCTTGTTGCCGACGGATGGCCGCGTTCGAATGAGGACGGAGAGCGAGTTTAGGGTCGCATTCACTAGAAGGGGTCGCTGGGTATGCCAAGTTAGTACCATATTCACTATTCACTCTACAAGACCATTCGATACACACCTTGATTCCTCCTGGAAGACAGACAAGAGTCGGTCAAGCAGACCAGAAGCTTCCGCTTCCAGGTTCGGCAGAGACAGGACGGCATGATTTCGAGGGACAATGGCTAGGGAGGTTTCGTTCTGGTCCGGTCGCTATCAGGGGTCAGCATCGCACGCTACTATCTTCCTCTCCAGGTATACGCACTCTTGGATCGGAAATAGGCCCTTGGGTCTGCACTTGGACGACGCGCTGCACGAATTTGATGCAGCAAATCTTGACCGGGTATGCGAACGAGTCCCATCGCCGCAGGATGTCTTGCTTAAATCGTCGTCATATGATCCCAAGTGGCCGTATCCTCCGGGTGATTGATACTGCATCGTTTCCACGTTAGTAGCCGCGATATTTCGACAGGCGCCGTGCGCAATGAACTACGAGAGAGGGCTCCTCCGCCTCGTCCTCCGGGTGAACACCTACATATACCTAAAGATCAGAGGATATAAGCTGGCGGCCGTCTGGACTATGTATTTCAAGGTCACGGTATCCTGTTCCGGTAGCTCCATCGTGTCCCGCAGCGAATGCAGCACCGTCTTCGCCAACTCCGTCTTGGGGCCCGGGCGGAAGGCCGGGCTGGCGAAGGTCTCCGCGAGAAACTCCGCTCCCATCGTCGCAACTCCGTGCGCGCACTGGCGCCGATTATAGGAAGGACACCGTTGACAATCTGCGGGTAGAAGGCGGCATCGCCGAGGACGAGATTGCGGGCAGCATTGAGCTGGGCGATCTGGTCGACGAGGTGGTCGGCCGATTGAGCCATGGCGGCTGGGTTTTGAGGGTCGAGATCCGCCGATCAAGGGCGTGAGGAAGGGAGAAAGAGCTGGCGATCAAGCTCAAGTATATAAACGAGCGATTGGAAGCTTCTGCAGCTGTTTACTACGGCCGAATGAAGGTTGGATAGGACGCGACGAGCTTGACAGGTTGCAGGCAGCAGACACGCGATGCGAGGTTGTTTTCGGTGGAGTTTGCTAGGCGAGCCAGTCGTGATGGTCGGAAAGAGTCGAGGAAATGAGAGAGACGATAATGGGACGAAACTACGAGGGGGGAGCGGGGAGAAGAAAGAAAGCTGATGGGGGGAGTTGATGTTGGATGAACAATAACGGACCATCAATGAATGAGCTTGAATGGAAGTCCGCCAACGGCCCGGCAGTTCGCCCGAGCCGAGCGCCTTATAGTACAGACCAGACTCGCTCTCTACACATATCCACCATATGTTGATTATTTTGGTGAATTGAAAGGGTTGAATTTACTTGGTATATGGATTTTTCTTTCATCTAATTACTGACATTGTGGTAGCGATGATAGTGCTCTTCTAGCAAGATATATACTGGTACTGTTAGTATGTCACCTGCCAGACAGAACAAGTTCTCTACAGCTGAATTGCAGAACACCTATTCCAGTATACATGATTTAATAAATATCTCTAGAGATAGCAGTAGTACAGACTGTTCCATAATATTAAAAAAAAAGAATAATTAATGACAATATATCCATGTCCTACTCGAAGAGAAGTGTCGCATACACACGGAACGCCAAGACTCCCGACTCGTCCGTCTTCCTCGGATTCTTCCAGACTGGCTCCGGATCTCCAATTCTTCCTCTCTCAACACCCACTCTCACCCTCACACTCCTCACAATGGCTACCGGAATGTACGTCTCAATCTTTCCTCATGAACCTGACACCTCCGCGATAACCACACGACCCCATTTGGCCCCTCCCTCCCACCACCGACCCCCCCCGGATGATCATGGATCATGGCCTGATCGCCTGACTGGCTGATGGACTGACTGACAACCTCGCAGCTTCAACTCCACCTACTACGGCAAGGACTACCGCGCCGGTGCGGCCTCCTCCGTGCCCGTCGCCCGTATCTCTTCAAGAACGCCTTCACCGGCCTCGGTCTGGTGATCTTCACCATCGGTGTTTGTACGTCTCTCCGTCAAGACCTCTTAATGCGACAGAGCCCCTCCCACCGCTTGTCCAGTCAGACACAAGGAACGAATCACCCAGCTAACGGGTATCCCAATGAACAGACTCATACACCATCCGCGCCGTCGGCCAAGACGATTCTCCGACGTGAAGGTCCCCGACGCCCCCGCGAAGAAGCAATAAGTCTCCCTACGTTTGTGCAAGATGACTTTTCATTTCATGCCTCGTCCACTCTGGAATCCTGGTCGATAGTTTGAATGCAATGCTGCGACAGTATCCGGATAGGAGTTGCATGCGGCTGGGACCGGCCATGGTGTAACGGGGTAACGGAGTTTGGATCCATGCCTTTGGTGGCGAACCTCTTGGGGTTTGTCTATCGGCTTTTTCTGCTATTATGAGGGATCATTTTTTATCTGTTCAAGGGGAATTTAGGCTGGTGGGTTCACTTCGTGAAAGGTCCCGCCGGATATCTAGGAACGGAGCCCGAGTCTGTCCGATTGCGCTCGGAGGAGAAAAAGAGAAAAGAGAATGGTCCCCCCTCCTGAGCTTGTATTCTAAGCATTATGTATAATCTAGCGATGTTGAATATGCAAAGATACCATCCAACCATAAGCTGTCTCTACACTGGTTCCATTTCGGACATACAATATGACGGGGATACGAAGCAATATGTGATATGACAAGATGCAGATAAGTGTATAATTTATGAATGTCTACATTCGGGCCAGACCGCACATAACAGTACAAAGAGACAAAAACGAACAAACGGCGAAGCAAAAGAAGGAATCCAGACCCTCCCGAACCATCAAGGCAGGAACAAGTCATGTCCACCCCTTACTCGGTTCGCAGAACCCGCGTCCCTTCTTCTCGTCGCCCGCTTTTTCTTGCTGCCCTTTTCAAAGGCCGCGGCATTGCCGTGATCACGGCCGAGATTGTCGAGATCCTTGACCTTGTAGATGCGGATGATCCAGTTCTCACTGGTGAAGGCCTCGTCGAGGGTCGACAGTTGGGGACCCTCGGCCGCAATCGCGAACCACGCACGCGATCCATCGCCTGGCCGTGCTGAAAGAGGGAGTTGAAGTTGTAGTAGGACATTTTGTACCTATTTCCGGTTAGAGAGTGTTCCATACTGGTTGTCGGAACAGTATAGCAAGGGATACTTACATCAGACTATTGCGCATGGTAGGAGTCGCCTGGTCGTCCACGCGATACTCACCACGGGCAGTGAAGAAGTCTCGCTCCTTCACCTCGTCCGGCCAGATGCCCTCGGCAATCCGGACCATCCACAAGAACTTGTTGATGTCGTCGCCGGAGTACCCGAGCAGCCCACCAAAGACCACCAGCACATAGTCGACATCATGCTGGCGCAGGATGGGGTAGCTCACCTCCTCACGCGAGCTCATCGCCTTACCCACCGTCGCGATGTGAGTGTTGTTCCAGGTGTTGTTGTCCACCAGGGTGGGGCGGTCCGCCATACCACCGATCTGGTAGCCGTAGTCCCACCACGACATGATCTTCGCGTTCTGCGGAGTGTTCTGGCGGAGCCAGTAGTACGCCTCACGGTAGTCGTCGATGATGAATTGGCTGCCATCGGGGAGTCGGCTGGCCAGGACAACAGACGGGGAGGAGTAGGCGTTGGAGGTGACCCAGGTGCAGTGCGCAACGAAGAGGAGCAGGTAGACAACCACCGAGGAAGTCATGATACCCTTGGAGAGGTAGGACGTGATGCCCACAGTAGGGTCGGGGCGGAGCGCAGACCCTCCGAGTTCTCGTTTGCGGTTGTCTTGGGGTTCGGTCCCGGGGAAGCAAACACGTAGGTGTCAATGATGGACGAGAGCGCAACCGCAGCGGCAACGCAAACAATCGGAGTCAGCGTGAGCATCAGACGGACCATGACACCGGCGAAGTAACTGGCCAGGACGGAATAGATGATCACGAACACATGCTCGTCCTTGAGCTCCCGGAAGCACATGTAGACACCAGCGGGGAAGAGCCAGATCAAGAAGTTCAAGTCGAAGAAGAAAGCAGGCCAGGCGGTAGGCTGGTGCTCCGAGACAGACGCGATGATAGGGATGTGGATCTTGGCGTAGCCGGTATCCCAGAGCGAGTAGAAGCGACCACTCCAGGGGGCGATGACGCCGGACATGGACAGGATGGTAAGTCCGGCAAAGGCGATACCGGCGATGATGATGATCGAGGCAGTGAGAAGTCTCTGGAACTGCTTGCCGGGGACAAAGCCGCGGATGAACTCGGCGAAGGCCACGAGCTGGATCAAACCGAAGACACCTGTCACAACGTCAGTGGGATCGTCCTAAGTCAATTGAATTCGACTGCGCATACCCAAGGCAGACATGTGGTCACTGTTGCGAATAGGCAGGAAACCAACGAAAGGAATCTGCATGCTGGCAAGAGTTCCCAGAGCATACCACGTCGTGTAGCTGATGTACAGGCGAGGGCTATATCTTCCCATACAGAGCAGGACGAAGACATGCAGGGAATCAGGTTGGTGATGAAGACGTATCCACCCCAAGCCGACACCATGTAACCATAGAATAGAGCCGTCAGGGCTCCCCACATGATGGAGCCGTTCTTAACCGCCTTGATCCACAGGAAGAAGGTGAAGACAAGCAGGAAGATGGCGATAGCCTCGTTGTCGTAGCTACCCGCAACCGAACGGGAGATGTATCCGGGGGTAATGCCCATGAAAGCAGCCGCAAGAAGACCCGCAGAAGGCGAGTGGGACATCTCACAGGTGAGTAGATACATGGCGAAGGCCGTGAGCCCAGAGAAACCCGGCGCGAGCAACACACAGATGTTGCGAATGTCGACGGGGATGGTAAGGAATCGCAGGATGTGGTAAATCACGCCGCTGGTCACCATGAGACCGGGGTAAAGGGTGCCACCAGTGACACGACCCAGAGGGTGCCATGTTCCTGGAAGAAAGTCCGGATCAGCACAAGGCCCTGACCTCGAAGAGAGAGAACCTACGGTCATCGAACCAGTCCCAGAAGCTATAGAAACCATTCTCGACCAGGTATTTTGTTGCCCGGAAGTTAAACCACGGGTCGACTGTATAGATCGAATTCGTTAACTTTGGATTCTGCGCGAGGGAGACGAGGGTTGCGTTTGAATCGCTGGTCGACACGGCCGTATACACGGCACCGGAGTTTAGTTGATGGTAAACATACACTCATGAATGATACTTTCGAAACCTGTTCAGTCCCATAGTTAGCGATGCACTCAATTCGGCACCCGACGACACCCTCAAGCTTCGCACGTACGAATAACACTGAACAGACGACTGGAGATAGCAGCCGCGGCGATAGTAACGAGAATGATAATGCGTAGCAGGCCGCGCGTGTTCCGGGCGGAGTTGCCCTTCAGCAGAACATCGAGGGGTTGTTCGGCCATAATGGCCAGGAGAGAAGAAAAGAAAGAAACCAATGGAGAAGACAAACAAAGAGAGAGGGCTCTCGACCGGCCGTGGAAGCAGATGAGAGGGAAGTTGGGTGGTTCGAACGGGGGATGGGGAGAGGAGAGCTGCGCAAGGTGGTCACTTCGGGAGGCTTGGCGGTCGACTGTCATTGATTGTTCCGTCATTCAAGCGTTGCGAGTCTCCGACTGATGGTCCCCCGCACTCTTACTCCTCGATACGCTCCACAAACACGTCCGTTACTGCCATCGTTCTCGATTCACGACGATTCTCTCACTTGTGACTTGCGCTGCGACACCCCGTTCCATACGATCGAGAATGGACCTCCCTCCCCTCTCCACCGACCAGATCTCCGCGGTGATCACCTCTGCCCGTTCGCCGGTGGAGCTCTACGAGACGCTGTCAAATTATGAGTACCAAGCGTGTCTTATATCAACACCATCTGGCGACCACTCCGAACTGCTGAGCTTCTTCTATTCGACCTTTTTCTTCTCCCATCTTCTCAACGATCATATGTAATCCTGCCCTTATCAAAGCAGCCCTACCGGTTACGATCGGATAGCTAACACGTCATTCCCTCATAGACATGAAGCTCGTGCGATGACCCAACGTGTACCCGAATATCTCTCTCGGAACGATCCAACTCTACAAAATTGCCTCACCTTACTGCGCGCAGTTTGGCAGAGAAAGTACGAACAGGTCTATACGATACTACGGCAGCTGCCCTGGCCGGACGCTTTGAAGCCGGTAGTAGAGAGTTATGATGGTGAGGCATCCCCCCATCTCCCTAAGGATATGGCTAATACATATATGCGTAGCTTATTTCCAAGATAAAACGTTGAAGGAAGTCAGCAGAGCCTACGGAGCAATTCGACTCGCAGCAGCAGCAAGCTACCTAGGCCTGGACACCGCCGCCGCCGAGAAGGGCGATCCGAGTATCGTACAGAAATTTACTGCTTGTGGATGGACATGGGATGCGGAGGCCGAATTACTATACCCCAAGCCGATGCTCACGGAGACTGAAAAAGATATACCACTGTCAACGGAATTGAGCCAGATTATGGCATTGATCGGACAAAATAAGGGCTAAGGGGATCATGCTTGGAGTTTATGATGATTAGATTTCCCAAATACCCGATAATACCCAAGCAAGCGACGGACGGGATAGTTCCCACGCATCTGTGCAACTGTGGTAGAGTACCACGTGCCTGCTGTCCCATGTCGAATCCTGCATTGCTGCGCACAGATCATGGCGATGGTCACATCACTTGTCTACCAGGATGTAGACTTTCTTATGAATCCAGAGAAACGAACTGATCAATCTGAAGGAGAAGAAGAGAAGCTACCTATTTCTTACCCATAGATCAAGAATAGAATTGTTCACTGTAACCAAGACCGCCGACTGTCGGAAAGCAAAGTGGGTTCTGCCGGCATAATCGTATCATTAGCAAGGCGGTCACGGCAAATGAACAGCCAGGCTGAGGGCTTTTCCCCTGGCTAACCAATCCCCGCCAAGGCTTAGGCTATTATCCACTTGGGCCTCCCCTCCGATATCCAGCCTGGAGACACTGATGGCCAGAAACGTTATGGAATTGGTTGGAGAATCATACTTGAAACAGACGTGTCAGCGAAACAATCTATCTAATAGCCATCTTTCTGAGAGCAGCCTTATTCACCAACATCTGGCTTTCAGGCATATCAGGTCGAATGATATGTTGGAACGAAGGCTAAAGGACGTTAATAACTTATCAATTGGTAATGACACTACAAGCGCAGGCTAGATAGGATCCTTACGGACCTGGAAGTTGTCAAAATGCAGCTTCAAAGCACGTGTATCATAAACCCCGAGCCCAGGACCCAGACAAGGCAAACATAGTATACATAAAACTCGTCCAATGGCTTGCCCATTTACGTTAACATAGACCAGTCCGAGAAGGATGCAATGACAATATACCACAGGCGCAGGCAGCACAGGAGGCCAGAAGTTAACTGAAGCACACAACAGAATCTCTTGCTCTTTTGGTCCAACTGCAGTGTACAGGTGCACAACAGCCCAGGGTATGTACAAGTATCGGAGAGGATCTCTAAAGATAGTAAAAAGAAACATCATTCCTTTCGCTCGCAAAGGCACGACTCTGGAAAATTAGACCAAACAATAATACATAACCGGGGTTATCCCGAACAAGCTTCCGACCCCCGGGGGGTACGACCATCGTACCGGGATATTTGGCAATCGTCATTCTTCTTCGCTTTTTTGCCTCTATACCATCTAGTTCTCACCGGCCTTCATCTTCAGGTAGGCCTCCAGGTCGAATCGGCTGTCCTCGGGATCCGTGATCACTAGAGACGTCGAGTTAGCGCGTGAAGACGCCGAAAGCGCGGGGATTCTGCGGTCACAATGCGGATGGGAACATGCGCCGGATGGGAAACATCACGAAAGACAAGTCGATAACATACCTCCGCTGTTCTGTGTGGTGTCCTTGGGGCGGTCTTCTTCTTCCACTCGGCCTTAGCCTGCTCGATCAGGCGCTCCTGGCGGGAGTATTCACGCTCGGCATCGGCACGCTTAGCGGCTGAGGTGATGGACGACTGGTGGTAGCACCATAGACGAGACCGGCAACGAGAGCCGAGTAGCGGAGGACCTGTGGTGCGCGGCGACGCTCTGGTTAGTATCAAGGGCGTCGTCTATATCGTGGCCCGGGCGGCCCTTGCGGACGGAGGGAGGAGACACTCACGTTGACACCCTGGCTGGCCATCTTGAGAAAACCCTGGTCTCCGGAGTAGCGGGAAAATAATATAATGAGCGAGGGGTGCGAGGGCCGGTATCCGAGCGACCGTTTGGAGGGTATCGAGTGTCAATGGCTGGCAATCGGAGAGGGTATTCAGAAGCTTGTCAAGACGAAGTTCCTGTCGCGAGTTTTTCCGGACCGTCGGGCCCTCCTGTGCTTATGTCATCCACCGACCCGGACTCGCGCTGGGCGCGGGACGGCGAACGGGGGCGCCCATCGCTGCACCGCGCAGCTCGTCCGGAGTAAATAATACCAAGACCGACTCTCCTCCTTCCTCACCCCCCGCCCGTCCAGGTTGTCGTGGCTCACCATGTCGTCCATGCAGCAGCGGAAGGCGGAGATTCTCGCCAAACGCGCGAAACTCGCAGAACTGAAGCGACAGAGGGAATTGCGCCAGCAGGAGTTCTCGCAAAGCAAGGCCAACGTTGGGGAGGGTTCAGAGGTATGTGGCCCCTGTTATCGATCTCTCTCGATTCGTGAAACTCATAATTGACCAACATACAGACTGTCTCCCCCGTTCCCAGTCGCTCTGATAGCAGAGCCGAGCTCGATGACCTGATTTCCCGTCTTGTTGACCGCCCCGGGTCCGCCTCGATCAGCCACGCAGATGGCCCCTCACGAAAAGGGAGTCGACCGAACTCCGTTATCAGCGCCAGCCAAGTCAGTGGAGATAATACCGAACCGTACAGCGCACCTACGCGACCCGTTTCCCAATCCATTGCTGTGCAAACGGTGGGAGCGGAAACCTACCCCATCATCCCTGACGCAGCCCCGGTCTCCGAGCCCAAGCCGGAAGTTGTCACGTACAGTAAGGCAGTACAGACAGATGATCTAAAGCCCTTGGATGAATTGTCCGACTCGGAGGACGAAGATGCTCTGGACCCCTCCGGTCCTGGCAAGCGATTGAGCAAGAAAGAGCGTGAACGCGATGAAGAGATCCGGAGGAAGCTTCGCAAAGAGATTGAGGAGGAGCTCCAGGCGACACAGCAGAATGCCGATGATGGCGCTGCATCGGATGCCGCAAATCTACGTTACCCCCTCCGTACACTCGAAGAAGACGAGTTGAAGGCTGTCACCTCATCTGATGATTTTTTGGACTTTGTGGAGCGCTCGGCCAAGGTGATTGAGCGTGCGCTCGACGAGGAGTACGACGTGCTTGCCGACTATGAAATGGGAGGCATCGATGGCGACGTGGAAGATGAGGAGGAGAATGGAAAGAAAGAAGAGGCATCAAGGAAGTTTGCCAATTCTGGGATGAACGATGGAGCAAGAAGCGCATGATTAGCGACGTGAGCTTTTCTCCTAAGGTTAGTAAAGACTGTCACCGGGGTCCGCATATTATGCCGCCATTAACCTGTTCTAGTTCCCGGAGCTTGTTCTGGCCGCCTATACGAAGAACCCTTCTGCACCGCATGAGCCGGATGGCCTTGTTCAGGTCTGGAATCAACACTTGCAGTCCCGCCCGGAATATGTCTTCCACTCTACTTCTGATATTCTCGCGGCCAAATTCTCTCCCTTCCACCCCAATCTCATTGTCGGAGGATCGTACTCGGGCCAGGTCCTCTTATGGGATACCCGGTCATCCCGTGCGGGCGGTGGTGCGCCTGTGCAGAAGACGCCATTGACTGGCTCTGGACACACGCATCCTGTCTACAGCATCTCCATTATTGGCACGCAAAATGCCCATAACATTCTGACTGCCTCCACCGATGGTGTTGTCTGCGGCTGGACGGTTGATATGCTTTCCCAACCTCAAGAATACTTGGAATTGAACACTCCCCCACCGTCCAAGACCGAAGACCTCGCACCCACAACAATGTCATTCCCGCAATCTGACCCAACCTTCTTCATTGTCGGCACAGAAGAGGGAGGCATCTACCCTTGCCACCGCTATGATAGAGCGGGCGCCAAGGCCGGCACAGATGGCCGTCTTTCGTACCGCGGTCACGCAGCGCCCATCATGTCCACTGCCTTCCACCCCGCGCGAGGCCCAGTTGACCTTGGAGACCTGATGCTGAGCTCTAGTCTGGATTGGAGCGTGAAGCTCTGGCGCGTCCGACCCCCGGCGACGACTGCCCCTGCTACTTCGGCGATCACAACCCCTCAGGTCATCTCGCCTATCCTTGACATCACCCGCGAAGATGTTGTCTATGATGCACGGTGGTCCCACCGCCCTGGTGTATTTTCCCTTGTCGATGGTGCTGGTAACCTCGAAGTTTGGGACCTTTACACCGACACAGAAGTCCCTGTCGTGCGCACCAGCCCGTCGAAGGGCCGTGGTGGCATTCTGACACGAAGCCTGAACAAGGTTGCCTGGGAGGAACGTGAAGGCAAACGCATTGCTACCGGTGGACTTGATGGCGTTGTCACCGTCTTCGAGGTTGGAAAGGGTCTCAGCGGAACCCCTGAGGACGTCCCCGCCGACGAATGGACTGGACTGAAGCGACTTATTGGGAAGCTTGAGGAAACGGCCGCATGAAGTTAATAATGGATCTGATTTACATATCCCTGACGCTGGGGATTGGAATAAAGAAGTCGTTACGATCCCACTAGCTGACCTTGCTTCGGTGCTTTTCGTTCGGGCTTAGTACCGGGTCGGCTCAACTGAGCAAGGAATGCTTTATATTCTATCCAACCTGTACCAAATTTTCATTGTGTGGTGCCTTTTGCTTATCTTATACCCCGCGGGCGCCCAGTTGATGTATGTATGCATGTGTTTAGGTCAGGCGAAAGCATGAAGGCAGGTATGAATTGGACTTCACAGTGCTTGGAGTGACTGATACTGTAAATATGGACATAATATTTTATCTTACATGGTTATACATACGGGATCCTCCGCAAGTTAGCTGTTCTCTCCGGTCGGGATTCACGATTGACGAGTAGATGGATGTGTATATATCACGTGATATGATGAACAGGAACAATCACGTGGCCGCTCTCCGCCTTCAGCAGTTTGTTTACATTTTCCCGTTTGGGACATGGGGGCTTCTCCACCAAAACGACCACCGCCGCCGCCGACTGTGCGAGATTCATCACACTACAAACCCCACCAACCCCTACACCCAGACAGCCCGGCATCTTTGGAAACCTGCCGATTGACAAAGACATTCTACTATAATTGGAGGGCTCCAGATTGCACGATTATAGGCATGGCTGGCCCACCACGGCCTGCCTCCTTCCCACGAGAAGGACGGGTTTGCGCCAACCGACTCGACGAGCAGGGTCGACAGTACCCGGCAGAGAATCATCACCTGCCATCCAGCGAAGCCATCGGTACCGAGTTCGAGCCGCCTCCAGAGGCCGTCTCCCTCTGAGCAGCCCAGCGCGACGAAACGGAAGGAAACAACCGGTGGGCAGTTTGACCGCAAAGTAGCGACGACACGAATATTCATGTTGTGGTGCGCTGTCGCGGTCGAAATGACCGCGAGGTGAAGGAGAACAGCGGTGTGGTTATTGAGACCGAGGCGTCAAAGGAAAGACCGTCGAAGTATCGATGGGCCCAATGCCATTTCAAACAAGACCTATGGCTTCGACAAGTGTTTTCGCCGGCTGCGGACCAGGCGACCGTGTTTGAGGATGTTGCACTTCCTATTGTTAATGATGTGAGTTATGCGCTACGAAGCTCCGCCCCAGATAATGTTCTAACGAATTGCAGATGCTCGCTGGATACAACTGCACAATTTTCGCATACGGCCAAACGGGCACCGGAAAGACTTACACCATGTCAGGAGACATGACGGATACGTTGGGAATTCTGTCGGACAACGCCGGTATCATCCCGCGTGTGCTATACTCCCTGTTCAACAAGCTTCAAGAGACCGACAGCACAGTCAAGTGCTCCTTCATCGAATTGTACAACGAGGAGCTGCGCGATTTGCTTGCCTTTGAGGACAATGCGAAACTGAAGATCTACGAGAATGAGCGAAAAGGTGCCAGTGGAAGCACCTCGTCCAGGGAAAGGAGACCTACATTGATACTCGCGTCATCCGGTATTAAATGCTGCAACTGGGAAGTCATAAGCGCCAAGTCGCCGCGACCAAGTGCAATGACTTGAGTTCGCGCAGTCACACCATTTTCACCATTACCGTCATTACTAAGCGGTGACTGACTCAGGCGAGGAGGATGTCACTCATGGAAAGTTGAACCTGGTCGATCTTGCTGGAAGTGAGAGATATTCAGCGGAGTGGCGCTGAGAACAAGCGTGCCACGGAGGCTGGCTTGATCAACAAGGGTTTGCTTACTCTGGGACGAGTGATCAATGCTTTGGTGGACAAGAGCTCTCATATCCCTTATCGGTATGTTTGGATGAATGACGATGGTTGCGCTCGAAGCTGACATTAATAGGGAATCGAAATTGACGAGACTTCTCCAAAACTCCCTCCCGGAGGTCAAACCAAGACGTGCATCATTGCCACTGTTTCTCCCTCGCGGAGTAACTTGGAGGAGACCATCTCCACCTTGGATTACGCCTTCCGCGCGAAGAATATCCGAAACAAGCCCCAGCTCAATGTGATCGCCAAGGATAAGATGCTGCGCGATTTTGCTGCTGAGATTCAGAACCTCAAGAGCGACCTTATTGCTACGCGACACCGCAATGGTGTCTATATGGCAGATGATACGTATGAGAAGATGATGACGCAGAACGACTCCCAGCGTATTGTCAACGAGGAGCAACGGGCAAAGATCGAGTCTATGGAATCGAGCCTACGACACAAGGTGCAAGAACTTTCACCCTGACGAGTACTTTCAACGACCTTAAGCACGACAACGAAAAGACGCTTCGCAAGCTCAGCCAGACGAGCGACGTTCTTGAGCAGACTGAAATTGTTCTGAAAGATACAAAGGAGCAGCTGGAAGAGGAGGCGGTTGTACGACGAGCCCACCAAAAGACTGAGCAGAAGCTACATGACATCGGAAGCGGTCTTGTATCTACGCTGGACAGCACTGTCCAGGATGTTGAGGGCTTGCACGCCAAGATCGCACGCAAGCAGCTGCTGGAGAGCGACAATCAGCAAATCTGGCAGACATCCACCGCTGAGGTCTGTGATGTCACCCAGCAGATTGACGCTCGGATGGAAAGCTTCCAAACTCGTCACGCTGAACTGCTGGGCGATATGTCCGATAAGATCCGCCAATATGTTGAGAGCGAGATGGGCTCCCTTGAAGACACTCGCTCCCAGATGCGTGGCTTTGAATCATCCTTTGACAAAGTCGAGGCGGAAGCCAAAAAGCAGAACTCTGGTGCACAGGATGAGATGAACAATGTGCTGGAAGAGATCAAGGTGCTTCGCGAGGATATCAAGACGAAGGTTGGTGAAGGATTGAATGGTCTGTCAGCAGCTGCCGGGCGCATTTCCGATGAAGTGATTGGCGAGTTCGCCGACTTCTATGCACAGGTACGTTCTATGATGATTTTTGGACGAACCCAACTAACAGACGTAGCTCCATTCGTCTTATAGCACACTCGGCAAGGACTTTAAGTCCATGTTTGAGAACATGACTAAGCATCTCGAGAGCCAAAAGACTGAGATTGACAATCTTCGTCGTCAACTCCAAGAGGCGAACAGACAGACCGTGGAGGCCAACCGCAAGACTTCGTCCAACATCACTCAGGTACTCGAAGAGGAGGAGGCAGCTGCCCGAACCGAACGCGATGCTTTAATGTCCAGATTCGCAAACTTGTTGACGAGTCGAGCCAGCGGCAATCTAACCGTCTCAAGGGCAAGTGCGATGTCCTTCGGTCCGAGCTTTCCTCGTCAGGAGATGCTCTTGAGCAGGCTACCGTTCAACACGACCGACAGATTGATGAATGGATCTTCAAGGAGCAGAAATTTGCCAAGGATATCACTGTATCCAAGGATGACATTAAGACCCGGATGCAGAAGGATTGGGAGGTACGTTACGGCAAGTTGCGTTTACTTATAGCCAAGCTAATTGTTGGTTGCAGTCATTCGATCAACGCAATGTTACTATCAAGCGTGCGACGGAGTCTGTGCACCAAGAGACTGTGCGAATTGTTGATGAGCAGATGAAGGACGTCAGCCAACAAATGGCGGCTCTGGATGACTTTGTTGCGAAGGCCCGTTCCCAGAATGGACGTTTCCATGATGCTCAGCTAGGCAGTTTGAATACCCTCGCGACCAATGTTCAAAAATCGTACTCGACTATTCACGAGAGACTGGACGGCTTTGGTGGACACATTGAACAGCTGCAAGAGGATATTACGACCCAAACTGATGGCCTGGAGCAGGCGACTGCACCTCTCCACAAGGATGTTCGACAGCCTCTTCTGGATCTGCGCACGGCGATTCAGGAACGCCCCATGAAGCCGTATGTTCCTACCGGAGTGACTCCCCAGAAACGACGATACGAGTATCCGTCTTCCTTGCCTCGCACGGAGGGACACGAGGGTCTGCGCTCCAGACATAGGACTTCGAAGCAATTCCTTGCTCTTCCATTTGGCGGAGAGGACGAGCCAACCCCTCTGCCCAGTTCGCCGGTTGCCTCGCCGCCGAAGGCCTTTGTATACAACGATGCAGCGGAGGCAGCAGCCCAAGCAACACCACAGACCACTAGAACATCAGATATCGGCTTGAAGGAGACGGAAGAAGTCATCAAGCCGACAGAATCGGGCGAAGATGCTCAGTCATCTCCCGCTGTACCAAGCCCAGCGGAGACCACCGGCAAGACAGAGTGTCTGCAGCCGCCTCTGAAACGGCGCCGCTCGACTTCCACGAATATCGAGAACAAAGCCGAGACCAAATTGCCACAGAAGCGACCCTCCAAGCGGATGACGGGATGTGCGAGGGTCGCGAGAACATGCCTCCTGCTGAGATTGCTGGAGGACAGAGATTCCGGGGCCGTACGCCTAAGTAGGGACTTTGACTTTGAGGTTGATTTCTGCAGTCTTGACGTGATACCCCTTTCGTTGGTTGCACATTCATTTGCATACTTTTCTTTGTTTGGATTGTATACTTTGAGGTATATGACTGGTTGGGTTGGTGTTATGGGTTGGGTATCAGGTCGAGAATATGATTTCATTCTTACTTGCTATTGATGTGGTGTTTACTTTTGGATTAGTTTGATAGAATCAGGTTTAATCGTTCATCATTCCATCGTTCCATTGTCCCAATCTTCAACGGAATTGTAAATCACTAGATCAGGGTCTCATGGGTCCGCCGGATCTCTGTTGCCAGAATGTTGCGACCCAGCCAGCAAGCCATAGTCAGCATCTATTGCCAGCTTCCGTCGAAAGAATTGATGGGGATGGCCCTTTCTATGTGCCGTATCCTGTGCGGGAGAGAGACAGCCGACCGCACATATGGCCGAGGCCTATCGGCATCCGACACTCAACGGCTGTGACTTTGCCGCAACTGCTCGGTTTTTTCTCACGGGCGTCAAGACGAGGATGGTTTTTTGCCAGGTCATTTTCTCCCATACCTTGTTTACACCTCGGTCCCAGGCGTTCTCCTGGGAAAAGACTCATAGGCTACGAATTTGGGTTTTCAGACCTTCGGATAAAATCCTATGGGTTTTAAATAGCGAAGCAGACTAGAACCATTGCCGTAAAGATCAGATCCTAGACGGGGTATTCTGGGAGTGGAGTATGCACGAACGAGCCATCATTCGCGCTCAGTTCGAATCAATTTCTCTCAAGTAGCTGCCCGTGATGATGGGTACCTGTTGTCTCTTTCATCCATTCCTACTTAATAGGACTCTATGTGCCATCGGGGTAGGCGTTTGGTATGGGAATTTGCGCAATTCGAGTTGAGACGAGAGCAAACACAAACTGCCAATTCCTAAAGCAACGTAATATATACAATCTATACAATCCGCTCCGAGCTATCATGTCTACTACGACTTAGTAGCAACAATAATCCCCTCCCCAGAAGGAGGCTGATGGAATGACACATCCGTCAACCCAACCGACTTGAGTAGAGCGCGCCACTGCTTCTCGGTGCGTTCAAACGCGCCAACCTGCACCATCATCATGACGCTGATGCATGCGGTGGCGAAATCGCAGTCCCTGTCGGGGATGATTTGATCGTTGATGACGAGTCGCGAGTAGCCTGGTTCCATGGCGGAGACGATATTGCGGAGGATGTCACGGGCTTGTTCGTCTTGCCAGTCGTGGAGGATCCAGTGCATGAAGTATGTGCGGGCTCCTGTCATCTGTTATTATTTGTCGTAGATAATGCATCATAGAATTGATGGGAAACGCTGGACGAGGGAAAAGGGAGGATGAAGTAGAAGGAAGATATCATACCTTTGACCGGCTGAGGTGTAAAGAAATTACTCCATCAACTCCGTCTTCGCGGGAATATCTTTCACTCCAGCCACTACAGGAGGCAGATCCTGCAAAAACTCGTCGCCCCGCAACATCTGGGAACTTCTCATTGAACGCGTGGATATAGTGACCTTCACCTGCGCCAATATCCACCAGTAAACATCCTCCGGCCCACCCCGGAACCCGTCGAACAGGGTACCTTGGACATCGAACCAATCCACCCAGTTCGGGGTAGTAGCTTGCTTCAAGGCCATCCATTGCTGGAAATCCTTTGCGAGAGAGGGATTCTCGCCCAGCCAGTCGAAGTAGGTGAGGGAGGTGGTTTTGGCGAGTTGGAAGGGGGTATCTGCTGCTGAGGGGGGAATTGGTTGTTGTTTTTGTGGAAGTATTCTGGTCCGTAGGTGGTGCAGAAGTTGCCGATGTCGAAGCTATCATATGTTAATATTCTTTACTTTCAGGTGTCCCGTATGTAGTAGATGTTCATCGTAGGGTCATGAGACGTACCATGCTCGAGTGGTGGCTTGGAGGGTGGGATCGGCCATGACCATGGTAAGAGGAGACGGTTTGTATGTTTGAATGTCGGTTTCAAGGACGTAGCCTTTAGCTGTGAGGACTCTCATTATTTGGTCTGGAAACTTAGGTTAGTATGAGAAGAAGGTTTGATATAGACATGTTCGATGAACGGTGATCGACATCGAGTGGGACCACGATCATCCCCCGAGACTCTAGACTGATAGACATACCCACGACAATGACACTTGCCCCAGATTTCTCTGCGATTTGCTGGGTGGTTGTGCCCTGCGTTGCGTTATCGCGGACTGCCTCGAACACGCCCAATTGGACACCCATTCGAAGGGCCATGAGCACCACATTGTTCTGATATTCATTAGCATCACTCCATACTCCATAATCTATTCTAAACCCTAGAGTCTAGGTGAGTATGTAAGTAGAGGGATGTATACCAACACCACATCCTGGATGACGGTCTCCGGTGGAGACCCCAGCGCCTCCACGAGGCCCTTTGCGGTCTTCAGGGCCTTGAGCCGAGTCGTATCGTCGAGTGACTCTCGATTGGCACGGACAGTCTCTGCAATTGAGGCAATCTGGTCCTCCAGCGAGGTGGTGGACCGAGTCATTCTGAACCCTAATCCAGCAAGCTTTCCAGGAAAGGGAGAGTGATGCAAACGAGCAACCTCAGAGATCCCAAATGCAAGTGACAGTCCAAAAATTAGACCAGGGACCCAGCGACTTTTGAAGTCTGTCTCCCACGACCATGATTCCGACCGATAGTCGCAAACCGGTGGAGACCGTTCCTAACACGTGGCCACGCGACATGAATCGCAGCGAACTCCTCCCACCGGAACGAAGTCGGGATGAAACGAATGCTCCCTAGTCTCCTAGTCCACAAGACGGACGATTCCTCCGCTGCTGAAATGTCTCACCCACTGGGGCCGTCCTGGGCCCAAGCAGATCGCTTATTGCGGTTCCAACCGCAGGAGTGGAGTTTGGCCCCGGTTAAATGGACGGCGAAGGTCCACTCGGAAGTATCCATCCTGCGCGATCCATGGCCATGGCGCGATCTAATATTCGGGGGGAGCGGTTCATTCTCGAAGGCCCCTCTTTAGCCTGTGCATCCTGGTCAGAATGGTGGACTGGGTCCGGGAGGAAGAATAGATTGACTTTACGCCTATACTTAAGGATGAAAACTCCGCCTCGGCGCGCGATCATGATTGAGCCCCCTGGATTGTTGCTGGAGCGTGTCTTTCTGCCCTCAGGTCCGGACGCACACACGCACAACGGATGATGGCGGCCCCGTCGGACGTCCTGGATGGGTCGTATGGTGGCGACTCGCTCATGGGCGTGTCCATTGCCCTTATCGTCGCCCAGATTGGGGTTGTCCTGGCACGGTTCTACGCTCGTTATGCGCAGAGGGTGGCATGTGCATTGGATGACTATCTGATTGTAGTCGCATTGGTGAGGACCCTTCTTCCAGCTCTGAACGTGGTTGCTAAAGAGTTATAGATTGCGAGTTTGGGACAATGCGCCCTATACATCGTTTGTACGTCGTTACTTATAGTTCAAGACGACCTATCTAACAGTATGACAGTATTGAAGGTCGCTGGACTGGGCTACCACCTCAAATATGTCCAAGAAACAACCCCGAGAAGCTCGTCGCATTGAATAAGGTCACTACTGCCCCTATTCATGAAATCTATACAGACTAACAAAAACCAGGGCCTAATGGCAAACCAAATCCTCGACTTCCCCTTCACCATCACCCCGCGAAAATCTCCATCCTCCTCTTCTACCTCCGCATCTTCAACACCCCCAAATTCCGCATCCTCGCCTACATCGTCGGAATCATCGTCCTCGGCCATGGGATTGGAGTGCTCTTCGCGGCCATCTTCCAGTGTTCGCCCGTGCAGTATCAATGGGATCAGACGATCGAGGGGGGAACATGTTTCGATCAACAGGCGTTCTATCGATACGTCTCGCCGCCGAATATTCTGACTGACGTTCTGATCCTTATCATGCCGATGCCGTTTGTGTGGAGATTGCATACTCGGATGACGCAGAAACTGGCCTTGACGGGAGTGTTCATTCTTGGAGGACTGTACGTGCCCTTCAAATGCCCCAGAAAGAAAGCCAGAAAGAAACTGACAAGGAACAGAGGAACCGTCGCAAGCGTGCTCCGCATGACCATCTTCTTCCAAGAGAACGCCCTCACCGATCCAACCTGTACGTTCTACCCTCTCCCATTCCCATACCCTCATACTAATAGAAAACAGGGGCATCCATCAACCTCGGCATCTGGACCGTCATCGAAGCCGCAATCATCATCATCGCCGCCTGTCTACCCTCCATCTGGCCGCTCATCGTGCGCATCCTCCCCCGCGGCCTCGTGAGTAAGAACTCGTCTTCGAATCGTGCCGGCGGCCGAAGTCACCCCCAGTATTACACGACCAGCCATGTCAAACCCAAGGGGTCGGAGGGGTTCTCGCGACTGGGAGAGAGTCGGACCGGGAGACGGAGACGGATAAGTGGCCTCTACCAGCTGGCGCGAGTCCGGTAGGTTCGATCGGGGGGACGTTGGTCGGGAGTGAGAATATCTCGTTACGGAGTATGGATGTGATTGAGGGTGATATGAGGAGGGTGGAGGCGCGGTATTCATAGCGTGTCTTTCGGTATCTACCTAATATGCAGTAATAATGGATAATAGGGTAATTTATGAGGTTATGACTGAGTACTACCGAACTCACAGTTGCTACCAATTCCTCATGGATAATGAGAAGAGGAAGATGAATATGAGTATGAAGTGAAGCGAGAAGGATTCCCACGACAATTTGACCACAATTAATCGGTAAATTAACTAATCTATTATATGAAACACTGTCAGCAGCTAATGTAGCCTACAATTTCCTTCACCACGACCTAGTCTAGCCCTCGACAGGATTGCGCGGTGCACTGTTAGTGCAGGGGCCATCATGTCCCCACAGTGGGTCGGGTATCATCGTTCAAAGTCTGGCTCGCCAGAGTCGTATGATCGGGTGGAGCGGATCCTGCGATTGAATCCGATGCGACGGCGACTGGGCTAAGCGAGATGAGCGTGTTTGGAGATCTAGCCGAGTCTTGTTTCTGATCTTGTGTTGCCAAGGTTAATACGTATAGCGGAAGCCGACCTACATACTCCGTAGTACACAGATCATTCTAAATTAGTAACGACCGGAGCGATATGAATGACAGACTATTAGGAGAAGAGAAACACATACAACATTCTGATTGACTCTTTCCCCCTCCGTTGCTGCCGATTCAATACCCAGAAACTCCCACTCAACGCGATTATCACCACAATCATAAACGCATGTAGGCTACAACATACAAATCAGCACATGAACACTCCCTCAACCCTTAGAGAAGCATGGAAGACAGAAGAAAAGGACATACCCAATAATCACCCACACCGCAGTCTCATACATCGGCGCCTCATCTGCCTTCACGATGAAACTCCCCGCTACTCCCCCGAGCCCCTTCGCCATCGCGAAACTCCCGATGGTGGTGGCCCGCTTCCACTGGCCGACCACATTGTTCGCGAGGTATGCATTCACTGCCGCCCAGTTGCAGACATATGCGCCGATTGCAATGAACGCCCCTGCGTACCGGGTTGCGACGTGGTCGGCGGGCGGAAGACCCAGCATGAGGAATCCGGCGATTAGGCAGAGGTTGTTGAAGATCATCATGGGACCGCGAAGGCGGAGTTTGTCGCTTATGGAGGAGGTGATCAACGCGGGGAGGACGGCGTAATAATATGGCTTTTTTCAGGTCAGTTCGTTCTCTACCTATGTAGGACGGATGACGGATGGTACTGAGTTGAGGTAGATGCAGGAAATCTGGGAATGTTTAGGCAAAGGAACTCACCGGAGTTGAGAGTAAGATGGATTGGTTACTAGAGAAGCCCATCCTGACTGAAGAATGATCGGGAGGAAGTAGCTGACCCCCGTCGTAACAAGACTGATAATAAAGCCCATACACGAGAAGCAGTACAGCTTCGGATCACGGAAGTTGATCACAACAGCGTACCAGGAGAACGGTTCGGCGATGACATCGCGCCGATCATCCTCAATCCGCTTCACAGCCAGTCGTGTTTCCTCCTCGGTGAGAAACCAGATGCTCTGCTGGGAATGCTCAGGGAAATCCACCATCCACCAGTACGTCGCGACACCAATGACGCAGGTGATAACGCCCTGAACGAGGAACATCCACCGCCAGCCGCGCAACCCAGCCCGTCCATCGAGATGATTCAGTCCAAAATTCACAATGCTCCCCGTTGCCATGATGGTGCATTCAACCGCCTGGAGAAACCCATGGCGCAATTGCAATTCTTCTCGCGTGTACCAGGCGCTGGTGAGGAAGGCCATCCCGGGGAAGAATCCCGAGGCGGAGATACCCTGGAGCACGCGCAGGGCGATCATCTGCTTCCAGGTGTGGATGAATGCCGTGCAGAGGGTGAGGAGGCCGAAACAGCCGCAGGTGAAAGCAAACCAGATGCGTGGTCCGAACCAACGCGTCGCCATGGTGCACGGTAGCTGGCATACGACGGAGGCCACGGTGAAGATGAAGATGGCGACGGAGTATCGGGTTCCGTAGAGATCGAGGTCATCGAACATGCTCGTTACCGACGCCGAGGATAAGATCCCCGAGTCGACCAGGTTGAGGCTGCACAGGAGACCGGCGATGGTGCACAGGCGGAGGTCGACTTTTCGCCGCAGCTTCTTCTCCAGCGCTTTCAACTCGGGAGTGTCGCACTCGACCGGGGGAGCTGACTCGAGCGCATTCTGTTTCGGCTGGACGGTTTTTGAGTCTGGGTCTGGGGGTATCTCAATCATTGTGTGTGTGTCGGAATTGTGAGTCCCACGAGGTGAGGTTCGTGGAGGGGCAGAGAGAATCACCGCTCAGCGCAATCAATAGTGCGCCGCCACCTGCAGGACTTCTTCCGCAAGGGACTTCTTGTGTTCCCTGCTCTTGTGTCGGTCATTTCCCTCCCTTTTACCTGTGGTGCGGGTGACCAGTTGACGATGTCAGGGGCAAGTCTGTGGCTGCCATTGGTGTATCTTAACCAGAAAAATGCTGTTGTTCATGGTATTGTCGTTGTATCCTGCTGCAGCACCCAGGGCGGAGGTGGGGAGGGAGTGACCAGAACGTCGTCCCTTATGTGGTGACACATGTTTTCTTCAGGAATTTGAGGCCCAATTCATACTCAAAGAAGAACGAGTGAGTAGGTGAGAAAGTGAGTAAAATGAGGTTGATATTGGCAGTGACTGGAGACGGATCAATGCGATATCACCAACCAACAACATACCAGTTTCGGGCATTTACGACGAAGAATCTAGACAACTGGAACTGCCCAGCAGACACTCATGATCAGTCATCTTCAATCGCAACCCAGACGAAACCTTATCCTTCGGCTGCAAGAGTTACTACAAAAAGGAATGCTCGACAACCACCACCACGGATCTGCCGGTCGGCCGAGCTTTTAGAAAAGAGCCGATTCATCACTCTAAAGACACACGAACAAAGGCAACAGCATTATAAGATCGTCACTGGGGATTGATGCACCTTGCTGACAGGCCAAGCTGACAGTGGAGCCGCGACGACGACCTTCAAAATCCACTGGTCATCACTCCTCGGAGACCGACAAAGACAATATCCAATTGATCAATAATCATGAATATGTTGTCTCCAAGGTTATGACGCTGAGATAGAATTACGGTGGCCGCCGGATGGCACAACCGGGGAACCCGCAAACCTTCCTCACCACAACCCACGACAGCCAAGCGATCCAACTCATGATTACCTTAGCCAAGGATCCGAGACTCCTCGTCCTGCTGCCGACACCGACGCCGATGCACGCGGCCCAGCCCTCTCGCCTATCTCCGAAAGATCCGCCACGTTCCTCCCTCGCCCGGTCACCCTGGACAGGACAGGACAGGACAGGACAGGACAGCAGTGGCTGTGCCATATGGTTGCTGGTCGTCAAGTGGGCCCCGACTCATTGAATAAGATAGGTTTCGCAAATGACTTTGTGCCAGATGCGCTCCCAGCATCCGGAGATGACGACGACGACTTCAACCAAGGCACGGCACCAAGCCTTTGCTTCTGCTGCTCGGATGAAATGGTTTTCTGTACATATTTCTCCGGGGAAGCTGAGACATAGAGTTGTATAGGCAAGAGGAAGAAATTGAAATTGAAAAAGTGAAAAAGAATAGCATTACGCTATATACATACAAGACAAGACGCTGGTCGTCTTCCTTCATGAACTCGTCGTGACGATCCCCTCCGGTAAAAGTAGGATACACTGGTTGAAATGAGGGCGCTGGATATAATCATTCTTGCAATAGCCACGATATTGGCCCTGTCGTTTCCAACACATGGTGAGTTATATGCCGTCCCGATGTGATATCGCATTCGACTAACATTATCAGCACGTTTCGAGAAATCCCCATTCCAGCTACAGAATGCCGTCATCAATACCCCGTCACATAGCATTGCACCACCCACACATTTCAACATCACAGCCGATATCACCGGCAAAGACCAGCGGATAGCATTCGATCTCGAGACCAACAACGATCTGACGACGCCACACACGAACGTGCAGTATCTGGACGTCCACGGCAATGCCAAACCACTCGATTCCCCAGGCTATCGCTCCACAAAAGGCTCCGTCTGGGTGCGGTCTGCCGGCCGGTCATGGAGAAATGTAGGCTGGGCGAGGATCGTGATCGTGCGCGAGGGCTCCGACCCGTTATTCGAAGGCACCTTCACCGTACGATCGAAGCAATATGAGATCAAACTCAAGCATCTGCAAGATGATGCAAGACTCACTGTCTCCCCCATTGCCTCCTCCAGCCTAACCGGTGTAAGCCACACGGACAGCTCACAATCCCGCCTGCAGCCGCACTGCATGGCCACGCCACACTCCACTCTGAACACGGGCGTCGGTATGGGGATCTCGCGGCTGCAAGCGCGAGAGGAGAGCTACGTCAACAGCATTGGTAGCACGGCCGGGTGTCCTCAGACCCGACAGGTTGCCTATATTGGAGTCGTGGCCGACTGCTCCTTCACGGCAGCATTTGACTCCGTCGACGCGGTGCACCGCAACATCCTTAACATCGTTAACACGGCCTCGGTCGTATTCGAGAACAGTTTCAATATCTCTCTGGGCCTGCAAAACCTCACCATCAGCGACCCGCAATGTCCTAACAGCACGTCCGAAGCCAACGCATGGAACTCTGCATGTACGAACGGTGACATAAACTGGCGTCTGACCCGCTTTTCGGCATGGCGCAGCACCGTCGCCGATACCAACGCTTTCTGGACGCTCATGACGGACTGCCACAATTCCGGGGCCGAGGTCGGGGTATCATGGGTGGGTGAGCTGTGCAACACGGGGTCGGGGAACTACTATAGTTCACAGTCAGGAATTGGAGCCAACGTGGTGGCTCATACGGGGGCTCAGTGGCAGGTATTCACGTACGTCAATCTTCCGTGGTTTATACTCTCCGCACTTTATCCCTCTTCCCCATACCTCGGTCTAACGATGGTTCAGTCACGAAGCAGCCCACATGTTCGGCGCCGTCCACGACTGCGACAGCAAAACATGCGAACAACTCGCCAACACGACCTGTTGTCCGCTTTCTAGCAACACCTGCGACGCTGACGGCGACTTCATCATGAACCCGTCCAGCAGCAGGGCAATGTCCCGTTTCTCCCCTGCACCATCGGCAACGTCTGTTCTGGCCTCGGTTTAGGCCGAGTCAACAGCCACTGTCTCGTTGCCGATAACCCTGGTATCAACACCACTGGCGTACACAACGGACAGTGCGGGAACGGGGTGCTCGAACGGGTGAGGCGTGCGACTGTGGCGGAAACGCTGCATGCGGTGAAGATGAGGCTCGCTGCTGTGATATGATGACTTGTCAGTGGCGGGGGGGGATGAATGCGAGAAGTTCAATCTGAGAGTGGCGGTGAGTCCTGGCTCGATAGGCATCTGGGGTTAGTGATCGGACTGTCTGTTGGGTTGGGAGGGGGGTTGCTCTTATCTGCGTTGTCCATATTGGGGATTTGGTGTTGGAGGAGGAGGAGAGTTGGGAAGAGGTTCAGTTCGTTGAGCAGCACTGGCAGTTGAGATGTTTATACTTTTTCCCTTGAATAGATGAGGAAATCTCATTCATGTACACTCATGGTAGGTAGGTACGAGTCCTGGAAGATGATGGTGAAGCTATTCAAAACCAGCACCTGTATAATCAGCACGCCAATAAGAAGAAACAGTATCTGGTCCTTTTTGGTCCCTTCAGCAGAAGTGATGGGCGAGGAAGGCTCCTGATTGGCTCGCTTGCCGGTTGTATACAAAGAGCCTCTCCTTTGCAGGAGACATCGCGCTTCGTATAAATTTGGCAGAGGAGCGATCAGATCGAAGCCTTCATTTTCAAGGTGACCTTGAGGGATCAAGACAATCGCCCTCCTATATTTTCCCCTCTCCCCCTTCCTCTTCTTCTTCTTTCTCTTCCTCTTCACCACCACTGTTGTCAGAATCAAGATATGCATGAAATACACCGTACTAGAGGCATCTAGTGTGTTCACACTTTTTGTGGTCTAGCGGTCATTTTCATTTGATACCTAGGTACTTACCCTATCCTGTTCTGTCTATAGTCCCTGGTCACTTTGACTGACAGGAATGGGCTTTGACAGCAGGGTTGATATGGTTCCGGGGTCTTTTTTGTATTTTTTAAATGTGCATAGATGAATTTCTTTTCCTCTCTTTCTTTTTAAAAAGGAATGGATCATTTCTGCCCGGTTTTGAGGCTTCTCGTAGAATTTACTAAGGCAACGTAGGGTACAAATATCAGGGACCATAGGAAGTCACTTGGGTTTATGTTCCTCGGAGATTTCTTCCAAGGTCTCAAGTGACGCATGTTCATCTTCTCCCCTCACGTCAGCTTTCAAACCAACTCTCTCAATCCACATCACGACACCTGCTTGTTTCTCACAATGGAAGAGAATTTCTTCTTCCCCGACGAGTACTGGACCAACAAAACCATCGAAGTTTCCTCTCCGTGGGAACATGGAAGCTCGCCGAGAAAAATCGAGGAAAAGGCGGCAATAAGGGATAGGAAAGATATGCAACAGTCGGGCAGCAGGTCCTATGGGCGCGCTGGTTCAAATGTCAAAATATCGCCGACCCAGACCAACAAGCTGTGATGACGGTCTACCTTCAGCTTCCACTAAAAGAGTCGATGCACGCGCCTTCTTCTGTGCGGCGCAGTTAAGCAATTGACAAACAACACCCTGAGTTCGAGCAACTAGTTGAGGCATACAAATGTCTAACGACTCATGACTGCGATTTTGCGCCACGATTTCTCGTTTTCTTCTCACGGGCGTCAAGACGATGACGGACTTGTTCCAAACGGCTACATCTCCTACCTTGTCTACACCTCCGTCCCGGGCAATCCTAGGAACAGGAACTATAGGCTGTGACTTCGGGGGGTTCGATGTGTTTGGCGGTCCTCGCGCGGTCCTCGCCCTTTCAGAAGAAGATCAAAAGTGCTGCAGAGAAACAAGCCACCATCCGACAGCAGTTCAAAACAGCCTTCACGTAAGTTACCTTCCTCAGAGCGTGATTATTAACAAGTGCTGACAATTCTACTTGCAATAAGTGTCCTATGTAGCCTCGGCGTCACGGTTTGGGAGGGTCACATGAAAAACTTGAGCTGGGATGAAACCACGGGGAAGCTGTCAGATCCCCTTTCTCTCGATCTTTTCTCGATCTTTTCTGCTATCATGGGAGTAGACTAACATTCTTTCTGCCTATACAGATACTTCTTTGGTGACTTCTGCCTTACCGAGATACGCACTACCTGGCCTCGGACTGAGCTTTCAATGTGGGGCATCGCTTTTCCTCCGATTAAACCACAAGGCATGGAGTTGGAGTATGAAGCTAGCGAGATTATCTTCCAAGGTACTGTACTATAGTATCTCCGGATATGGCATTTGTCGCTGAGATTGGAAGTCCCTGTTTCGCATATCCGGTACTGCGACAAAGATTATGATGGCTAGTTGATGTGATGGATTATGATGTTTCCTTTTATTTACCCTCTCCTGTACTTCTTGATCTTTACTAGAGTGTCCTCTAGCCTAGCTAGCTAGTCTTACCCTAATCTGACCCCTTCACGAGCTCGTCACATCGAGTAAGGATCAGTACCTGGCTGCTGCACGACGTACTCCGTACATAGCTAGCCACCTTACTATGGAGCTTCAGCTGCTCCATGACCGTTACCTAAACAGCTAGGTACATACTCCGTAGTGTTGAGTACTAGTAAGAGCTCCCTACCGAGGCAGTGGCAAGAGTCCGTCCACCAGCCTCGTGCATACTCCACTACGCGTCTCCACTCAACGCGGGATTCCACTAACTACCGGTACAACGTCGCGAGTCATGCAAGTGAAAATTTAACTTTGCCGGGCACCTTTTCCCTCATCCGCTGCCCCTTTTTTATTTCCTGGGCGTTTTGCCGAGAGTGGTGTCGTGGAGGGTGGCGATATGACTCCTCGTAGTGAATGGAAAGGAGCACAGGGAAAATGAGAATGAGTGTAGTGAAGTTTTCATGTGATATGATAGTCAAGAATATACATTATGACATTAAGGGTACATCGTTTATGGGTATAAATAACAATCCGAAAAAAGAAAGACAACATATCCGGTATCCATAAGCCCCTCGCATTCTGGGTGGGGAGTCAATCCGTACTATTTACAAGATAGGTGAGGTAGTTGGGTCGGTCGACCAGATCAGATCAGATGAATGATCGAGTCAGAAGAAGGAAAGAAAGGTGAGAAAGGAGAGAAAAGGAGAGGGATGAGGGCTGAATATTCAGCCTGGGGATCATCTAAACAGCCGACGGCATCGAATCAGTCGAGATCCGTCGGTTTCTGATGAACTTCGGCCACGTATTCGTCAGAACAAGGTACTTGATACTCTCTTCAGCATCGTCGAAGACCTTCGCGTCGAACATCTCCGAGACTTCACCCCAGTACTTCGGCGGTGCTGTCATATGGATCGGCCTCTGCGAGCTCTCCGTCATCGCCGGTGACGGGGGCGGGTCAAAGGTGAACTTGTCGAAGGGAGTGGCGGGGTCCGCCTCGGGCTCGTCTCATAGACAAGTAGTGCAGCGCGCTCGAAGATGTTTTCCAGCTTGCGCAAGTCCTGCGAGGAAATGTTGACAGGGAACTCGGCATGACGGACACTGATGAACTCGGCGTAGATGCGAAGGGCACGGTTGAACCGTTCGCGGATCAGCTCGCGCGTGTTCTCGTTGTCGGGGGCTGTGCCGTCGCGGATGCTCTTGGGAAGGGAGTTCTTCCATTCAGCGACGCTGGTAAGGAAAGCGACGTTCTCACCAGAGAGTCGTTGAGGGCGGAGAACTGCTGCAGCGGGGTCGGGTTGCGCTCGAGGACATGCTCCAATGCTCCCATGGTGAGGATACTGTCGCGAGCACTGCTGTTGGCGGTTTCGACAGATCCGTTGGTCGACTTCAGTCCGGAGAGCATCGAGTCAATCATGGTCGATGCTTCACTGATGGACTTGGCTTCGTTGGGGGTACCCTTGGTCTTAGCCTCCCATTGTGCGATCAGGTCGAGGGTTTCCTTCTGGAGGGACTGGTGGCGCAGTACCTCCCAGCAGGGGAGGAAGATGGTGAAGATTTCCATGACCAGGATAGAGAGACAGATCCTAAGTCATGTTAGAAGGATTGCGAGTATTGGAACAGAGAGAGGCTTACCATTGAGGAGGGATCCAGTACTTGTTGACTGGAGCCATGCCGGGGACGTACAGAGCGATGAGCCACATGGGAGTCGCGGGAAGACTATGATATATTAGTAAAAGACTCTTCTCCTGCTGAGAAGTGAACTCACTTGGCAATGACACAGCCAATCGTCTGGACACGCCAGCCTTGGGTATCATGGATGTGACGTGCCTTCCAGAGAACGATAGGAGCGACAATCCAAGCCCAGAAGAACTGTCCGACAATAGTCGACCACCTATACATGCATTAGCTATCTTATGACAGTCACCCGGTGCGAGAGCCATACCATTCCCAACCTTGACCCATGGCAGTCAACTGCTCCATTGGGGTACCATGGACCTCCGTACCGGGGATACCCCAAGTACGATGCCACTTGCGAGAGATAAGCCACATGAGAATAGTCAGGAACAGCTGGAAGACCATAGCGATTCCCACGACAATAAGCGTGCGGGTGTTGTAGTCGAGCGCACGGAAGCGAGCCATCAGGCTGCCCTTGCCCTTCGAGTCCAACGGCAGCGGCATCGGACGGAAAGGACGGTGATCGGGATGGGCATATTTCTTCTGTTGCTTTGCGACGTGGAGGAACCGTGTGTTGTACGCGTGGAACAAGGCAATGCCCCAAGGCAACCACAGGCCCATGATCCAGTACTGTGCATCTCCGGGCATAATGGCGCCAATCATAGTTCCGAACTGCACGGACGCCCAGTACAGATGCAGGAACACAATGGCCGCGAACGACAGCCAAATACCTCGAACCCGTAGGACAGGCGACTCACGACGGATGACGAGGAAGGCCATGCCGGAGGCGACAGCACACGTCCAGACAGCCGCCCAGGTTGCCCACCATATACTCACCGGGTCGTATGAGGCCTGCGGCTTGGAGTCGGGATTGACTCCCAGCTCGGACCCCATGATGATGGCTGTTTCTGTTTTTCTTGGGTTTTCTTGCCGGTCAAAAAGCACACACAACACGCAAAAAAAGCGAAAACAGTCTCAAGGAGAGTGATGAAGTTGGATAGATGATGAACAGCAAAAGACAGTCATGAAGGACCAAAACAAGCGGAGGCCTGTTTGGGGGCCAGGGCCAACTTAAAGAAAGCGTGCGCTAGGCCAGTGCATGTGGTGCCTGCAGCGAGATTTCTTCGGTGCTCCGAGCTGAGTACACGATCCGATGAGATATCGATGCAAGATGTGCTAAACCCAGATGGGCAGGCGTGGCTCCACGATTTGGAATACATCTCGTGGGAGGAATCTCGATCATCGGAACTATCGATTCATGCGCGATGCTGATTGCCTCGATTTCGGCTCATCGGCTCCACAGGCTGGCGCTAACAATCCAGTCTCGTGCTGATCACGGAGAATAATCTTACTTAGCGCCTCGTGCAATTATCAATGCAAAACTGCAGTGGAGCGGGAAGATTCTAATAGCTTCATGCAGGGCTGTTAAATGTCACTCTGGCGGTTGAGAGGAGACCAAAAAAGACTTGGGAGGATTGCAGCTGGCCCGAACGTTCCCACAATGGCATTGTGAAGTGATATGAAGGGAAACGGCCCCGTTCAGCCCCAGCACGGTCGCCTCAGCTAGCCAAGCGCAAGGTGCGTGACGACCGCCTTAGTGATGTGACCATAGCCAGGAACCCCTGGCGAGCGATCGTCTAGTTCTTTCGTTTGGCCCGATTGGTACTTGCAGGGTCCAAGATCCCGATTGCCAGGTCGTCCCACTCGCGCTTGGAGCCTGATGCCTCCCGATGCTCTGGAAATACGTAAGAACTGCTGGGTTTGCGCACATGGCACAGGTAGATCTTCACCCTCACTGCCCAACACAGAGATGGGAAGAACTTGGTGTTCAATAGACAGATTCGTGCCCCAGAGCTTGCACCATCAGTGGGGGCAGAAAGTCTGTGATGACGGCCGCCGGCACGATGCCAACCTTGTTTTGATAAGGAAGCAGGCGAGGTACCGAGGAAAACTCTCCCGGCACGGTGGGTAGTCGAGTGGATGCTGGGAGGGAGGCTACCTGAGGGCTGTCTCCCCCTGAGCTCCCCACGGGCCCAAACCTGACCCCCAGCACCGAATAGGAAGGACAGAGCAGGGCTGTGCTGGTCAACGATGATGCAAGCTGGATTGGAAGCGACCGTGACCTTGTGTGGGTACCTCTGCGGTCCTCTGGAGCTTCACCGGCACCCACGGCCTGGGTAGGGTTTCTGCAGACCTGTATGGTCTGGGCCACAGGCCAGTCCCCCACATATTAAAGCTTTCACTGTGCTCCGGCTATTGATAACTATTGAATAGTTAGAATCCGTATGAGACACTCTAAACGAAGTTGTCCTGGCCAGTGCCCGTCGCGTGGTTCTCTCGTGTCTGCTAACCTGCTCAGAGAGATATCTTCAATTTCACAGTATACTGTGTAGTCGAGAAAGACTGCAGAAAGTGCTGGGCTGAAACACCGCATTTTTGGGTCGCCGGAGGATCATTTTAGTTGACACCCCGACTTAGAACCATGTGGTCATATCCATGTGGTGGTCGATCCACCTTCTGGAAGGCCTCATATTTGAGTCCCCACAAAAAACTGCAACCTCGCAACGCTATCCAGAAAAGCTCGTGTGGCAAACAAGGCTATCGGGGGATCAAGCCTGGTTTTGGCCATGCGACCGAGCTCTGAAACTTGATTTTCCTATTATGTATGAAGAGGACCTTCGAGTGTACCTCAATGCGAAAAGGAATGTGAGCGTAGGAAAGGGGATTATGGAGGGAATAAACGACTCATGAATCCCCACACGATTCTATTCGGGTAAATGCTCTACAGCAACGCAGTATGTGCGGAATATTGTGTATCCGCATTATAGTAAATATCAGGGGTGCAATCTCCCCATCGGGCAAGAGAAGAGCACTGAGCCGCCATCAGCAAAGCAAGTCCGTGCTCCTTGGTAGATAAGCGATGCCCCCCAGGGCGTATATTCATCGATAAGATCACACTCAAAACACTCCGGGAGTAAAATCAATCACTTGCGCGGTCTCAACCACCCCTGACAGGCTACCAATGAATGCCTGGTGCACTGGGTCCTCCTTCACATAGTAGTTGCGGTCCTCGGCCGTGGCAAACTCAACCACAAAGGCATGAGTGATCCCTTTCTGTAGTCAATTGGCATTAGTGACGCTGTTGTTGATGATCGATGATCTGAGCCTATGAGGATTCGGACATTGGCCGAGCTTACCTGGATGCCTTCAGGGGAGTTATCGGCTCCGCCAGACGCAGATGTGATATATGGTCTCTTGGATGTAGGGTGGATGCAGGTCTCTTTCAAGGCAAGCATGCGGGCGCAAACCTGTTTCTCTGATGTTAGGATACATATGTGAGTGCTGTACGTGCGGGGAGGCGGGTTACATCTTTAATGACCTCTGGCGAGGCGTCAGGTTTGAATTGGAAAAGAACTATGTGCGTGATCGACATGGCAGATAATGTCGAGGTGCTTGAACTCAGGGACCAAAGTAGAGAGCAGCCAAGAATAAAGGCAAGTGCAAGGCCTATAAGCTGGTGTTTGGATGGCATTGCAGACATTGGTCGGGTTGGAGATATATAATCGTGTGGGACGAAAGCGGTGCGGGGTAGACAAACATAGTCAGGTGATATAGTGGGCAAAGACAAAGAAAGTCAGAGTTGCACAACTATGATGACGCCCCTGCTTATCGTCCATATGAACAACGACAAGTCTATATACACTTCTGTGCCTTTCCCCGAATCTTGGGTCTTTTTCCTTCAGAAACTTAGCTCCGCGGTAGTTGCAAAGTCGCAACGCGATCTGAGTCAAACTTAGTAAAATGCCGATCCCTCCGTAGACCTACACCAGCTAGAACGTCGAGTACTGAATCGTACCCCGTCTGTCGCGGAACAATCCATGGACTGACTTAGTACGAGAGTCTTGGAGTCCCTTTGTGTTTAACACGATCCTGTCGCCTAAGACAGGGAAGTCTCGCGCAGTGAAATACACGGGTCGGTCGGGTGGAATCAAGGTGGAATAAGACATTTGTTTCGCGATACCAGATGCCTCTGGCGGCTCAAATGTCTGGCGAGACAGCTTTGTAGATGGGCCTGACTGGCTGAATAGAAGGCGATACGATAGGAGCACTTCTCGAAGCAGTTGTGAGACGTCCTCGCTCTTCGCGCAGGGTCAATATTCTGATCGATACTGGCGGAGTACGTTGCTCCCAAGCGTGGAGCATGGCAACGCAGAAAGATGGATAGTTGAAGAGCGACAAGGTCCGACAGGACTTACCGTAATCCAGGTGTAACAGTAACGCGTCCACCGATCGGATCTGTATACGCAACGGGCTGTGGAGACACGCATTCATCTCTTTGGGATAGAGTGGGAGCTAAGAAGATGCCACTTTACTGGTTTCAGATGGAATTCGCACGATCTCAGATGGTCGTGCAGGTAGCAGATTGCCAATACTTTCCGTAGAACCCACAATGATCAGTCGGAAAGGCCTGCTGAGACTTTTTATGTGTCAAAACTCAAACCAGAGTCCAGACTGGGGTTGATTGGAGTCATGATGTATTGCTAGCTCTTTCGGTTGACCACACGTTGAACGCTGCTTGATATAGCATGGAGCTCCAATCAAGAACCGCGAATGCGATCAGCCGCTGTGCTCCTTGCCGCTCGTCGGCATCGTCAGATATACCTTCTGTCCGCAAGTACAGCACGATCTCGTCAATCGATGTGCCTTCGTTGGTTTGAGTATAGGCCTCTATCGCTTCCATGAGCGCGTCCAAGCCACTGTCGGATAGGAGCTTGGTATTCCCATCCCATAGTTCTCTCAAAGAAGACGTTAGTCCACCTTTCATACCAGCACATATCCACAACTGAGCTCAGGATATTGGACCTAGCACTTTCTCTCATCAAGAATGTAGCGGTTGCGAATGAATGGTTCGTTCGAAATTGCAAGCTCGTAACTTGTGCGTGGTCTCCATCTCCCTGTAAGACATCTGTATCAGCTCTCGGTCTTTGGCGAGCAATTTGCCCTACTCACGACGACTGATTCGTTTTGTACCCGGTCTTGGTAGCATCGCTTGCCATATACTCCGAGAGCGTCTTCGATGCTCTATCTTGGTGGCTCGGTAGATATCAAGAGCACACACCTAGGTACATTCCGCCACCCAGGTTCCAACTGATTCAGTCGGGGTTATTATCTCGCTGATTGGATGAATCCAGGAACCTTGATATGCTTAAGCTTCAGGAGGTCTGGGGAATTCCCGAATGGGCAGAGAAGGATGTTTGGAATCTCCCCACCGGCACGAGCGCTTGGCCCGGAGTTCTCCCCCGAGAGCCCCCGCAGCCGGCGACCCCCACCTCAACCCCCAAGCTTAACCACCTTAGTATCGGACGAAGGGAGACCAGCAGGTACGCTTGTCCCACGAGACACTGCGTCAGGGACGCCAGTTCCCTTCCCCCGTGATGCGACGCCGTTGTGGTTGCGTGGAGGCGCATTGTGGGGAGCACCTGGAGTGTGACCTCTACCCTCACCGCTGACTGAAAAGACGGTCCTGTTCCATCGATGTGATTCCAGCGGGTCTTTCTCCAACTCCGCCTTCCAGCTCTGAACCTCTCTTCCCCTCCTCTTTTCTCTCCCGCTCCCACGCCCCCTTCTCCGTCCTCCCTCACACGCTCCTCTACACCAACACCGGAGTGTCGACCAAACCTCCCGCAACAACATCATGGTCGAATTAATCACCCCTCCCGATCCTCAAACTCTCCTCCCGCCGTTGCTGGCTTGCATCCCCACAGCCTTCGTCTCTCCCCGCCCGCCTCCAGCGCTGCTTCCCCTCCTCTCCCGATCTTGCGCCAACGAGTTCAGATCTTCAGCGACGTCGCCTCCTCCCCCAAAGAGTCATGGCTGCAGTACCTCTGCTGGGACAACACGAAAGCTGAGCGCCTGCAGTCTCTTGTTGATGGCGCCAGTTTCGAGCCCCATCCGGTTTCCGGGGAGATCGAGCTACAGGAGGACACCCCCGTCTCGTATAAACGAATCGACGATGAGACTCTCCAGTCCCGGATCCTAGTTCCGGAATACAGTCTCAACTTCGTTTTTCTCTGGTGCCCGAACGACCAGGAGGGTGGTGGTCCTGGGTGGCGAGTTGCGGAACTCCTCCCGCTTGACAACAACGACAGCGAAACGTGGTCGACCTCGATTGGAGAAGCGAACTGCCATGCCAAAGAAAAGCTCATGGAGGATGCATTGAACGCCGCGGAAAAGCACGAGATCCCCGCTGTTCAGGAACCGGAGCAGGAGGAGGATGATGACGCCGATTACTGGGCCCAGTACGATGCGACCCGGACGTACCCCCTCTGTCAAGACGCCGGCACCCAACCCGATGCCGTCTTTGCAGCAAAATGCCTCGGAATCGTCGTACTTTTCGCGGTATGCGGACGTGCAGCCGGCCATGGACAACCACGACCCGGAGGAAGAGCAGCCCGAGCTGGGACCCTCGTCGTTGAATGGAGATATGTTGGCGAGCTTACTGCAGCGCCAGATGGACAATTCAATGGAGGAATCATCTGCCCATACCAACGGTCACACTGTAGATGAGCGCGGGCCATGGCTTTGAATCATCCCCGCCCCTCGTCCGCTTCTTCGACTGGCTCCGTTGCCAAAACTGGAGCAAGAGGCCGAGAACCAGTCGGCCTGCGAAATTGGCGTCAAGCAACACATCGGTTCAAACATCAAAAGTCTGTTCCGACTGGCGAAAGCGACCGGTCTTTCTCGTGGGGAGTTCCAAAGCCTTGTCCGGAACGAGCTGGAGCTGCTCAACGTTTCTGACGACGATGACTGAGCATCTTACTATTGTTTTATCTATTCATGTACTTCATATGAGCAGCGTGCGATATCCGGTCGTCTACTTGTGTGCATCATACCATCGCATTTAACTCGTCATTCAGCGCGCTGGGAATTTGTCTAGGGGTGTTTGGGAGTGTCTATAGTTTATGAGCATCCGGCCAGCATTATATACGCATCAATCGATATATTTCATACTCTGTGTTGGTTTTTGTACAGGAGCCTGAACAAAGTATTTGGGGCACCCCAAACTGGCCTAGACCGTTTAAGAAGGTTGATTTTACCAGGTAAAAAGGCTCAACACAGCCATTTATTAAAGTTTACAGGCTGAAAAATAGCTGGATACATAGACAAGCAGTCTTAACACTATTTGAACATAATCGTCCATATCAAATGAATGGATCTTGTTGGAAGAATGATAGGGAGGCTCGATTATGAGCTGTGAATTGAAAGTGGTACAACCGCACGGACCAGACCTCAAACAAAAGAGGGTGTTCCAATACTTTCTATCTCACTCACAATGTGCATGTATATACATGTCCTGTTAATAATAAGGACAGTGAGTGGTTTTTTTCTCTCCTGACAGCCAAAAAGCGTCTAATTATCTGTTCAGATTGACAAAAAGAGGAAAGAAAGGTCGTGCCCGGGTTCGAACCGGGGTTATCAGAATCAACTGAATTAAGTTAGCTCATTGCCAAGGGACAAGTGGGACGGGGTACCAACAATCTGAAGTGATAACCACTACACTACACAACCAGTGCTTGTGGTCTTGCTTTGACGGAAGGATTAATAGTAGCAATAACAAATGCTAGGCCTCATCACTACTTAGCGATGGACATAATACCAGATTATAGATAAGGGCCATGGGACCAGAGGCTTGACGGACTCAATCCTCTAGGAGGAGTGACCTATCCAGGCAGGTGAGGGCGTCAGTGACATGTCGAAGAAGCAGAGCAGTGAATGCTATATCCTAGGCAGGAGGCCAGATCCCACTACCTAGTCTCCCTAGAGTGACAGGCAAATTAAGGCATGAGTATATGGCTTGATATAATGGGATCGCGTTTGTACAAACTCGTAGGGAATAATCATTGGGGTGCGGAGGAAGGTGATGCTGAAGATGAGGATGAGCTCTTCCTATCTGCATGGTCCTCTTCAAGAGGAAGAACAGCTACATACAAGCAGGAGGGGCATGGTTATGTGGTTACTGCATTGCCGCCCCTGCCGATAGTAGTGAATGCTGTACATACCAACAAATAGTCATAGAGGGTATAAGAGGGTGGTGCCCCAGATTGTTGTTTTAGCATGGTTCTTTGAGTGTTTGGGGGTTTCCTGTGCTGAACAGCTGGTGGTAGCTCCGACTGAGACCTCTGGTGGATCCTTTGTCTTTGTAGGTGGTGACCTGATACAGACTGTCTGATTGTTCGGTTGGGGGAAATATTCAGAATGGTAGATCTCGCTTATCCTGTTTCATAGTGAATTTATCGCGTCTTCTTCTTTTTCTTCTTCCTCCTCCTTCTCCTCCCCCACTACCACCGCCACCACCATTACTACCCATTACCACAAGAGAGCCACTAGCAAAACCAACGCTTCTCTCTTAATATCCATCATATCTTCCCCTGAGCATCTGCCAAATTGGTGTTTCCTCCTGGTGATCTATTCTAGTTTCACTTTCCTCCCATTGGTCCCCCTCTCGGAATAGTCACCAACGGTTAGTGATGAACGTGTGTGAAAATTGCCAGGCCGTGGGACATACGTCCAGAAACTGCCATATCCCACGCTGTCATAGCTGTTGGGAGCTGGGGCATGTGGTGCGAAGATGCCCACATAACACCTGCTCCCTTTGCAAGGAAAAAGGCCATCTGATTCGGGATTGTCCGCAACGGATAAAATGTTTCGCTTGTGGGCAGTTGGGCCACATGAAGAAAGATTGTCCCAAGAACCAACGACATAAAGAACAGACGGTAGTATTTCTCCTTACGAACATTATGATGATGGTTACCTGGCTAATAGAGATCTCTAATAGACTGACCCAGAGGCGTTTATTTTCCCAGCGTGAAGACCATAGCACACCAAGTCGTGAAGGCAGTTTACGATTCCAATGATAATGAGATCAGACATATCCCATATCGAAGTATGTTTGATGCTTGTGGGGGGTTGATACTGTCGTAGATGCAATGGTTGCCTCTATAGAGCCTGACATTCGAGCGCTGGAGGGCAATGCAGTAACTAAAGAAGCGTGGGCTCCCTACTTTTCATATTTCAGAATGAAATTACTGACCAGGCGAAGACTGAACTCCATTCGACAGAAGCAATTCTCTATGCCAGATCCTTGGCCCACCAACAGTGGATACTTAGACTTTGTGACTGATACCACAGACACAGCATATCTGCGATTCTACGTGGGCCAGGCCGAGAAGACCATCTTTCGCATCAAGTTGCACATTCGAAACATCCTGCTTGGGTTGCATGATACGTTGCATTACTACGTGATCTGGAAAGGCAATGGGAACCGCGTCGCCAATTTTTTGAGACTATGGGTCTTGAATCTCCCTGAGGGCATCGACCATACTATCAAGCTTATTTTTAATAACTTGCTGGAAATGACAATGCGCTGCTGTTTCCAGTCATTGCCAACAAACCTTCTTGAGAAATGGTTCGAAGCCCCCCAGAAATCTGCCTACTGGGGAAAGGGTCTCAATGTTATCACCCCCTGGTTCAAGGCCTCTCTATAAGCCCTGCACTACGTACAGAGCAGCGGCTAGTGCTCAAAAATTCCCCAGACCCGGATATCCGGGTCTGGCCAGAAGTCAGACAGAGACAGATAGAAGAGGGAAAACCACGACCAAGACTCAGAAATCAACGGGTGCCACCATTACCTCACATGAGTGATTATATTGGGGCTTGGAAGAGGCAGTGCAGAACGCCATAGGACCCCATTCTGTGTTCAACATTGAGGCATGCAACGAGAAGAAATACTGCCTTCCTGATTTCGAGTCGTATGCAGAGCAGCTGATGAACCTGACCGGCACATGCCACGATTTACTCCCTCCATTTGGCGGTATTATCTTGGAACATGGATATTTCCGGACCAAAGATGACACTTCTTCAGTGATAGGCCAACTGGAACTTCCCTGGGGACTCGCAAACACGGGATTTCACGAAAAAAACTGCTTGATATGGCCCTTCAGACTCCAAAACAGCCAAGACCACACGTCTTTGAATCATGTCAAGTCTCTTTCCGCTGAAGAGGCTGATGTTCTTGGCCAGCTCAACCACCAGCTTCTCATCAACAGCGGTGTTCGAGTCGTTATCATGTCTGGGCAAAGTGTCCACGACAATATCTTGACAAGCTATCGTGGGAACACACAACTAGTCCCTACCACTCTTCATCTCCGTGGATATAGCATCCGAGCATACATAGAGGCAACCGGTCCAAATGTGGAGAGGATTTATATAAAGTCTCCCGGATTTATTGGATCACTTTGGGCTAACAAGTGGTCTGTTTCTATCCAATTAGGGGAGATTTTCCGTTTTGCTTCCGCAGTTACGCAGACACCCAACATAACCGGTTATTTTCTCAACTCTGCAGTCATGCATGTTACAATTTGTCGTCAATATCGCGCAGAAAGGGACAAAAAGTGCTCACCAATGACCTTTGCTTCAATTGATCCTGATATTAGAGCCTGGCTCTATACCAAAGGGTTTGAAAGGGATCAGGACGTTGCCGCACTAGAAAGGATCGGTGGTACTCTGACCTGTGGGCTTTCCATGCTGTTGCATGCACTACCGCGCTGCCCAAAACAGTATAGAGGACACAACTATCCTAAGAGAACGTACGATACAATAGGGTCTTTAGACAAGGACAAGATGTCTCAAGTCAAGGCCCTTTACGAGTCTTTAAATCCACCGACTTTGTCACAAACAGATGTTTCGAAACGTCCAGCAGGCCTCCCGACAGTCATCACTTCCAAATCCGGACCTCACCATGTTTCCAATGCCATTGATGAAGAACACCAGTGGGAGCCATCTATTACCGATCAGCATATCGAGGAATGTCTCGAACAAGACGACATTGAGCACGAGGCTCACACACAACTGGTATCGGGTGAAGAAGGGACCGACCAACTTACCCATCGTCCTGAAACTCCACATGAGTTGCTGAAGGGAAGACCCCGAAGAACCATAGCGACTCAGCTAAGTCTTCTTGTGGGTCGAACTTATGCAGGAAGCCGCCGCCAAACACAATGGCAAGATGAATTTACAATCTATGTCCATCACCTCACATTACGCATAGGAGAACCACTTGTGCACCAGATCGACGCAGCGGCAGGATTTACCGTCTATGTGGAGATTAAGCCCAGTGGGACATCGCATCCAAACCGTTGGGCGATCACTGCTCGTGCAGATGATAAAGCAATGCAACTTGGCTTTCGTGTTCGCATGAAGCTCAAAGATGGAAAGTCTTTTGAATACTACCCCACAACATCTTCTGATAGATCCCCGATGGTCGCGAATTCCTTTATTGACTGGATGGAGGGTTGCTCTGAGGAGGAAATTGTTCAAAGGCCAAGAAGATATGGCTTTGTTGATTATGCTGTGAAAGGAGTTCCTGCTTGCCTACGACCTTTTGTTGGGGGCGGGTATACTGATGATGAAGGTAATTTGGTTCCAGGAAAAGGAAGAGGGGCCCTACTTCGGGTGAACAATCATCATGAACAGGCAGGGACGTAAATGGTGATTGTTAGCAGATACCCATGTTGAAGTTGAAATGTACAAAACTAGACCTCGTAATCACTCCATCTAATGACAATCTTACAATCCATTATCGCCATCAAGGCGATTAACTGATTGTAACCCAACCACTCACATCCTTGTCACTTCTCTATGTAGGGCACTAGGTGGGTATAGATAGATATTATATGGTCTTGTCATGTCTTCTATACCTAAGGTATGTGGTGAAGGGACTTGGTGGAGAATATTCATTATTGCGGAGTGGCCGCAATGGCTTGCCGTAGGTTCCGTTCCGCGCGTGTGTTCGTGTGCAGCGACTGGACACGCAAGCAACGCCCCATCCGCGCGGAAGTTCCCCTCCTCTCACGTCCTGTCCTTCCCTGTCCGCTCTTTCTTTATCCCCTTCGCCTTCTCGTCCATTCCTTCTCCTTTGTCTTCTTTTCTTCTTAAGATTATGCTCTTTTGGTGATTCCGGTAAATCCCCCATTGCCCCTTTCTCCCCAGTCGCCTTCGTCGTCGCTCACTGTTTTGTTGACTCCGCAGCTGGAGTACAATCATAGGTGGTCTTTTCCTCATCCGCGACCATGTCGTCCTCGCCTTCTCTCCGGAAGAGAGGCGGTAAAGGAACCCCGGTTCCTGGAGACAACGTCTCCTCGCCTTCGCTTTCGTCGAATTCGGGTGTCACCCCCAAGCCGCGCTCAGAATGGGACTATCGGCTGGCCATGACCGTTCTGACCGTGCTGGCATTCATGACCCGATTCTACAAGATCTCATACCCCGACCAAGTCGTCTTCGATGAGGTGCACTTTGGAAAGGTTGGCATAATCTCGCATCCTTGTGTAGCGGCCTCATGATCGCTCAATTCGGAGTGTTTGGGGGACCCCTGAGCTGACCATTCGTCCTCTAGTTTGCCTCGTATTACCTTCAACGCACCTACTTCTTCGATGTTCACCCTCCGTTCGGCAAGCTCCTGTTCGCTTTGATGGGCTGGCTCGTTGGTTATGATGGCCACTTCCTCTTCGATAACATTGGTGACAACTACATTGAGCACAAGGTCCCCTATGTTGCTCTTCGTGCCATGCCCCGCTCTGGGTGCCCTGACCATCCCCGTGGTGTTCCTCATCATGTGGGAATCGGGCTACTCACTCCCTGCGTGTGTCCTGGCGTCCGGTCTCGTGCTCTTTGATAACGCGCACGTTGGCGAGGACCGCCTGATCCTCCTTGATGCTACCCTGGTCCTCACAATGGCTCTCAGCATTCTGTGCTACATCCGTTTCTACAAGCTGCGCCACGAGGCGTTTGGTCGCAAGTGGTGGAAGTGGCTTCTTGACGGGTGTATCGCTCAGCTGCGTCATCTCCACCAAGTACGTTGGTGTCTTCACCTTTGTCACTATCGGAGCTGCCGTCCTAGTCGATCTGTGGAACCTCTTGGACATCAAGCGCCCCAACGGTGCCCTGAGCATGATCCAGTGGGGCCAGCACTTTGCCGCCCGCTCTTTTGCCTTGATTATCGTGCCCTTCTTCTTCTATCTCTTCTGGTTCCAGGTCCACTTTGCGATCCTCAACCGTTCCGGCCCGGGAGACGACTTCATGACCCCCGAGTTCCAAGAAACTCTCTCCGACAATGCTCTGTCGGCGCAATCCATTGGCGTTCAGTACTACGATACCATTACCATCCGCCACAAGGACACCAAGGTTCTCCTGCACAGCCACTATGAGAAGTACCCCCTCCGCTACGATGACGGGCGGATTTCGAGTCAGGGTCAGCAGGTGACGGGATACCCGTTCAACGATACCAACAACCAATGGCAGATCATCCCCGCCACGCCTCTGGAGGATGTCGAGGGTGGCCACGACGTGCGGAACGGTGATATTATCCAACTTCGCCATCTCGGTACCGATAGCATCCTTCTCACCCACGACGTTGCGTCTCCCTTCTTCCCGACCAACAGGAATTCACGACAGTGTCCCAGGAGCTGGCCAATGGCGAACGCCACAACGATACCCTTTTCGAGCTCAAGATGGAGCACGGCAAGAACAAGCAGCAGTTTAAGACTATGACCAGCCTTTTCAAGCTGGTCCACGTTCCCACCCGTGTGGCCATGTGGACTCATACACTCCCCTTCCCGAGTGGGGCTTCAAGCAGGCGGAAATCAACGGAAACAAGAATGTTCTCCAGAGCAGCAACATTTGGTTCGCCGAGACGATCGAGTCGCTGCCCGAAGATAGCCCTCGGCGCACAAAGGAAGAGCGCAAGGTCAAGCAGCTGCCCTTCCTCCGCAAGTACCTGGAACTTCAGCGCGCGATGTTCTTCCACAACAATGCCCTGACGAGCAGCCACCCTTACGCCAGCGAGCCCTTCCAGTGGCCCTTCCTCCTCCGTGGTGTCAGCTTCTGGACCAAGAACGACACCCGCGAGCAGATCTACTTCCTGGGTAACCCCATTGGCTGGTGGATTGCCAGCAGTCTATTGGCAGTCTTTGCTGGTGTGATCGGAGCTGACCAGTTGTCTCTCCGTCGTGGTGTTGATGCGGTTGAAGAAAGTGAGTTTTGCTGTTCGAGTCATTGTTGATAACGTCAGTTTTATGCTAATATACCTTAGTCTGGGGAGTGGGAGCCCGCTCTCGCCTGTACAACAGCACTGGGTTCTTATTCCTCTGCTGGGGCGCACTACTTCCCCTTCTGGCTGATGGGCCGCCAGCGTTTCCTCCACCACTACCTGCCAGCGCATCTGGCGTCGTGTTTGGTGACGGGTGCTCTGGTCGAGTTCATTTTCAACATCCAACCCGTGCAGACTGCGAAGCCCGATGAGGATGACTCCACCGGCAAGTCCAAGGCGGCGCGTCCCCAGCGGTTTTATCACCGCTAGCGAGCGCATGGGATGCAAGTCGGTCGTTGCGGGCTGGATCGCCACCCTGGTGATCCTTGGAGCCACCGTGTGCGGCTTCTGCTTCTACGCTCCGTTGACCTACGGTACCCTGGCCTGGATGTGGCTGGCGTGAATGCCCGCCGCTGGCTCGGGTATGACCTGCATTTCGCCAAGTAGTGAGCTGAATTGCAGTACAAAACTTCTTTCCCCCTCCTTTGTGAGTGGATTTCAGGTATACGCCTACTTTGTATGATACTGTTTCGTATTTCTTTTCCTTTACCTTCTGAGTTATTATTGAGTGGTTGGGTTATCTATGGGGATGAGCGTGCATAGCGGTAATAATTATAGCCAGTGTACCGTAATACCATCTCTTTCTGTTTAGATGACTACCTAGATGTGCTCAATTCCCTATATACCGGTCATAGGGGCTTTGGGGACCTGCAGGAAAAAACATGGTGTTCCTTCTGTTCTCTTTGATCTGTTCGAAAAGAGAGATTGAGCTCATGATTACATCACCCTATTTTGTATCATTCTTGATCGTCCTTCTGTTGGAAGTTACGGGAGTCTCCAATCTTGTGTTGTATGAGTGATTCCTCCCAATCTTACTGCTCGGGCAGAAAGATGACCGAGATTACCTTGACATGACAAACAAATGGCTTGCAGTTGTTCTAACAGGATCTTGAGATTAAGCTACTGAAACAGGATACCGTCGCCGCCAATACTCCTGCCGCAGCATCTTGAGAGTGATACCCTTCTTTTCCTCCAAAGTCACATCAATCTCTGTACTCGTGGCAACCTCCACAGCCCTGGATAGTTGTTCTTCAAAGTCCTCAAAAGGAATACCCCGTGCATCAACCTCTCGAATCAACTCTCTGACGGCCTCAAAATTGCCATATTTCGCCGCAATAGTCAATGGACAATCCCCCTCAGCACTTATGTACAAGGGATTCGATCCTCTTGCGAGGAATATCTCAACGGCATGAGAATAGCTCCAATCGCCCGGTCTAAACAGAGATAGAAGTAGTGGCGTGCGTCCCGCGCAATTCAGCATGTCGATGTCGATCCCAGTAGAAAGTAGCAGATCTACCATCTCTGCTGCCAGAGTTTTGTCTTGGTTATCCGCTGCGGCGCGAAGGAGAGCCGCTGACCAGGCGAACCGAGGATTCGGTGTGAAGCCTTGTTGTAGGAGAAACCGGAGAAGGGCGAGATTACCGTGCAAGGTGGCTGTAAATAGTGCATGGCATATTTGTCTCTCAACACCGGGTAGGGGGTTGAATCCCAGCTCAACGAGCGTGGATAGTATTGCCTCTGTGTCGGTGCTTTTGGCCAGAAGGTCGAGAAGAGTTACCTTATTCGACTCTCATCCCAGTTCTCTTCGAACTTCCCTTGCTCATCTGCCGGAGCTAGAGTCTGAAAGAGATGAAGAGGAATTTCCGTCCCCCGCTCAATAAGCAGTCTGAGCTCGACCGCGGTGCCGAATAGTATGACCGCACCCCATAACGGCTCGCTATAAGGAACACTGAGTAGATGGCTACCTCCGGCTTCAAGGAGAAGTCGAAACATGCTCTGTCCCTTCTTTCCGTGGGGTAGACACATGAATAGAAGAGGACCTGCGCTGTTATCGATAAGTGTAGGGTCTGCGCCGTGGTGAAGTAATGTTCTCACGAGAGTTTCGTTTCCCACGCGTGCTGCTCCAGCGAGGGGACGTGCAACCTGCCGGGTAATTCGGAAATGTGCAATGTCGTCCCGTAGTGCATCTGAATAGGTGGGTTCTCCATTGGGATCTGCTCCATGATCAAGTAAGAGGCGTACGGCGGTGAGGTGGCCGCGCTCGGCTGCTATGGTGAGCGGCGTGGTGATGTAGTATCTCCCAGTCAAGAAGGAAGTGGCCATGGCGTTCAGTTCGGAGGGGTCGGATATAGTTGTCAGGAGGGCTTCCAACTGAGGAATGAGGTTCCATGCGGAGTAGATGGTAAGTAGAGTGATTGTGTCGAGATTTTTTTCTGGCCTTGTGTCTCCGTCTGCAGTTATAGATTCATCTGGGTGTAGAATATACTGCAAAATCAACTCCAGAGACCCCGCAACATCACCACTAAACGCGGCACGGAGCATACCAAACGTTGGAATGGCACCGTTCTCAAGCAGACACTGCAAGGTATCAGCGTGGTTCATAGCAGCCCATAACGGGGCGGTATAAGAATGCCCCTTGGGATTAGGATCCACGCCCTGCTCAAGAAGAAACCGGACTATATCTGTGTGTCCGTTTATCGCAGCTAGATAGAGTGGCGTGTCTTTATACGTGTCGTCGTACGCGTTAGAATTGTCTAAGTCGCAACGGAACTCTGCTAGAAGTCGCACAATATCGAGATGACCAGCTTCTGCGGCGAGGGCGACAGGGGAGCGCTGGCGATCTCCAGACGGGTAATCCAGAATCGCACCGTTGTCGATCAACGTGCAAACGGTGGATTCGCGGCCGCGGGCGACCGCAATACCAAATGGCGTGATTAAAGATTCGGAGTCGGCCCAGTCGTCCGGACTATATTCTTGTCCAGGAGCAATTGAACCATGTTGTCTTGGTCGTGGGTGATGGCCAGACAAAGGGTGCGCGCTGTGGGTTGTGTGCCTGCGGCGATGGCTTTAAGAGCGGTAGATTCGGATCCATGAATAGCGGCCCAATTCAAGGCATGTCTGTTATCGTTTCGCGCATCGATTTTGTAGAGGACAGGGTCGAGAATGCAATAGAGATTTCGGGATACTTGTGATAGGGCGTTGACCTCGTTTTGGTAGTCGAGGTAGTTCGCGATAGTAAGGACAAGCTCCGTGGGGAGGGTAGAAAGAGTGATCATCTTGTGGTTGTCTCAATAGTTTTCCAGAGGTTGTTATCCGTGTGGATTGCCTCGAGTCTGAGTTAGCTGCCTTGTAGTGGAGGGCTTGTTATGATGGAGGCCGAAATCGTCAAGTTCAGGCCGGGATTCACGCTTGTTGGTCGTCGCTGCCTGCTGGAAAGGTGATGGTAGTGATAGAGGAGCTCACTACGCTGCAGACAGTGAGGGTCATCTCCTTTAACAGAGGAAGCATTCCTCCTGTCTGCGGACCACCAGGTACCTATTGACCTACCTTGTGGGCAAGTGACGCCAGCGAGCGAGAATCCCTCCTTATCTTGACCATCCAACCCGTTACATGCATTTCTACAATACACAGTAGCTACGCGTAGAACAGAGATGCTAGAATAGAACTGAGTCAACTGACCCATGTCTACAGGCGAATTGGTTCAGAGATCTGATCCGATCTTTGATAAGGAGTGTCTGTGGTTAAGCTTGATCAGCCTGACCAATGCCAAGCCATGACGAGGTGCCCCTTGCAGTGCGACAATGCTGATTGGCTGGGTGCTGACGAGTGCTGACCCAATTCTGACCGAGCAGCCCTCCCACCAATCAGAGCCCGTCAAAGTAAGCCCCGGGTGTCTGCCTGCATTCTCAGGCCAAAACATACCCAATGCGGCAAGGCGAGTGCTGACTGGGATGTTGGTAATCACCGCATCACCAATTATTTGTCCACATCTATAAAAAGACAAATCCAGACGCTCACTCACAGCCTGGCACCGAATTTTCTACCACCTTCGCAATATCCCTTCATCAACTATAAAGACCCCTCATGCGACTCTTGCTCTCGTTCTGCATCGCTTTTTCTGCAATCTACTTGTCTCTCTACACATCCCACATCCAAAGCCTCTTGTCCCTTATCCAAGAGCACTTCCCCACATATCAAACGGACTCCACCTCCACCACCACAACAGCCATACCAACCCTTCAATACACCCCTAAGATCATCCCCGTCGGTGAAATGGCTCTTCCTCGTGCAATCCGCCAAGTCTTCCTCGCCATTGAGCAGGCCGAAGGTGCAGGCGCCCGTGTGCGCCGTTCCATCGGCACCGCCAAGCTGCGCAACTTCAGCCCCTTCCTCATGCTCGACCACTTCACTATCGGCAAAGGCGCCGGGTTCCCCGACCACCCACACCGCGGCCAGGAAACCATCACCTATCTGCTCTCCGGTGGAGTCGACCACGAAGATTTCGCCGGTAACAAGGGCACCATTGGCCCTGGTGATCTGCAATTCATGACCGCTGGCCGTGGCATCATGCACGCCGAGATGCCGCATGAGAACCCCGACGGAAGCCCCAACGTCGGCATGCAGCTGTGGGTTGATCTGCCCAAGGAGCTGAAGATGTGTGAGCCTCGCTACCGCGATCTTCGCGCGGAGGAAATTCCCCTTGCGAAGGTTGATGATGGCCGCGTTAGTGTGAAGGTTATCTCTGGACAGTCGCATGGTGTTGACTCCGTGAGAGACCTTGCGTACACTCCTGTCTGGCTGTTGGATGTGACCATCCGTCCTGGAGGACGCATTTCTCAGCCCCTCCCTCAAGGCTGGAACGGTTTCGCGTACACCCTTTCTGGCACGACGGTGTTCGGATCGAACGACTCCACCCAGATGGTGAAGGAGTTCCACAATGTGGTCTTCGAGCAGAAGGGTGATTACATCGAGGCTTCCGTGCCTGATATGCCGAGTCCGAGGCCCGGTTCATCCTTGTTGCGGGCCAGCCTCTCGATCAGAAGGTCGTGCAGTACGGTCCGTTTGTGCTCACGAGCCAGGAAGAGGTCTACCAGGCTATGATGGACTATCAGACTGCATCGAACGGCTTCGAGCGGACCAGAGGATGGGAGAGCGAGATTGGAAAGCGTATGGCTTTCTGATTGGCTGGAGCGGTATATTTTGATTGATTGATTGAATTTGTATGATACTCATGTCGGCGTTCTAGTTTTGAATATAGTAATAGACATCCATTGATTATTCGTTTTTCACTCTCTAAGTTGTAGTAGCTTAAGTAAATTTTCCCTGGAAAGGTTGACCAGCTAACCACCCTAAGGCGTAAGAACACACATCTACGAAGTGTCTCATTAAGTATTACATTTATCTCCATACATTATATACAACTCAGAAAGACTCAAGGCGTCCTTGCATCCAGCTCACTTCCCACTACCTCCCGTGCAGGCAACTCAGCAATCACCCTGGGACTCTCCCCCGACTTTTCAGCCGGCTTCGTGCCATCCAACTCCGGTCGGAACGAGTCGGCAGGTAATTCGGGCTTTCCCATGAATGCATCTTTATTATCTGGATCAACGTCTGCATCATCACCTTTCGTAACCTTTCGTCGCAGCTGTCTTCGCCTCCATAAGAATACAAGCCCCGCAAATATCACGACCATCGGCACCACCACAGAAGGCGCGATAATCTCGGCATTGTTCGAACCCGGTGAACCCGTTGGAACGGCCGTAATGGTAACAGGACCGGAGGCGCCAGTAGTAGTTGTCGTAGATAGTGTCGTCGGAGTAGACGACATAGTCGACGCAGTTCCCGTCCCGGTAAGCTCCTGCAGCTGAGAGTCCAACGCTGCCTTGCTAGAAAGAAGCTCCTTTATCTTTTGCGCATCGGAATTTGTACCCGCACAATAATCCAGCCATTGCTGGAATTCCGGCTGGACAGTATTGTTGTAGCTTCCACTGGACTGGTCGCTAAAGTTGGCAATGCAGGTGCGACAAAGATCCAGGGCCTGCTGAAATTCCGAGTCGGCTTTGCAGATTTCGGGGCTTTTACCCTTTGCTTGGACCTCCAAAGCGGCATTATCTTTGTTCGCAGAAGTTTGTTAGACGTCTCATGGTGAGAGAGGGACGGACGTGCTGGCAAATGGAAGAACGCACTGCAGTCATCGTAGCACATTCCTGGGATAGATTGTCTCCGGGCGAGATCTACCCCCGTAAAGGAGTCCCATAGTTTTCGTGCGAGGGCCATGGGTACTGGTTGTTGAGTTTTATCACTGCCGTCACTTATGAGATATTCTGCAGGAGAGAAGAGGAGTTACGACTGAAGATAAGAGTCCGGGGAAGTCCTGCGACCGGTCATGGGTTTATGTTGGGGAAATGGGGGAGCTTACTGGAAAGGTTTCCAGTCAGCCATTTCTCGTATTATGCTGTGTTGGACAGACTTAGTATCATTTTTGGCCTAGGGCGGTTTGATCACTGGACGAAATGAAGGGACTAAGGTGGTTTTGGGGAATGGATGTTCAGGTGGCTGTCGATCTATGCAAGGCTGTGGCCGAGTTTGTTTGCCATTCTGGGGGCATTTGGACCCTGAACACTATGTGCAGAGAGATATGCATAAGACTGTATATGTGTTTCATAAAACATACGAATCAAAGTGAGGTTATGGAAATATCAATGAAGACTACAACGGCCTGGGAACAAGATGTATTCCAGCCATCACGGCGCATCCCTGCGTAGCTATCTCTGCCACACTGGTTGACCCATCACCCTCGTTCTGAGCCCTACCTCAGGATTATCTTCCGTTTATTCGATTAGGTGAGCTGAAATCACTGGGCCAGTGGCCTACAATGTTGTTAGGCACTCATCACAAGTACGACATGTATTGAGAACCAATGCTAGAAGAGCGTTATATATCAAGAAAAAGTGTCTATAGGCTGATAATCTCTTGAGATAACGAGACAGCTATTGAAGCCATTATCTCTATATCCCGACCCAAACTTATTACGCTTGTTTCAATATGAATGTGTAACTTTTGGAGGATAGCTTAACGGAAGAGCAAATGATCTCCCTTGGACATAGTTGTCATGTGGATAGGCGCTCTGAATGTGGTCGAAGGAAACCTGCGTATAGACCTATGCACACTATTATTGGCTTGAATAGGATGCTTTCAAACTAGGATGTTCTGAGAATAATGGCCTCGTTGAAATCCGCCATCTTATTATACTCATGTTATTCTTGTGTTCTGTGAATATAGGTCGGTAATCCTTCCTCCTTGGACATGACAAGTGATTCAAATTGAGGATGCTAGGGACGGGCCGTAAACTCACATAGAGACTCATTTTTAGAATCCTGAATACGTTCGATGATTTATTACTATTATTGTTTGAATTAAGCGCCCACATGATATTTCAAGAGATCATCCCTCTGTTTAGTAGGCGCCCTGACTATATGCGCCCACACAGACCCCGCATGATGCCCAAAACTATCGCGCAAACATGACAGCCAACCAATATATCGCTAACCGCCGTATCTCTCACAATCCCATTATACAAACGCCGATGCCAGGATTATATGGAGCCTTCGCTTGCGGTGTCCCCTGTCTTTCCTAACCTACTCCCTTCAGTCAGTCTTCGCGTTCAAGACGGCGCAAACGCTATGGTTGCATTCGTCCTTATCCCTGTGAGATATAAATACTTGAAACAATGTGTATAGACCTCCTGTAGATTGCTTGCCATCCCAATAATCAGAAATTAGTGCCTACAGGCCTACATCCCAACATATAAGAGCCTTCCCTTCCTGCCTTTCGATCTCAAATCCAGACTTCACATTGTGCTCTCTCAGGACGACCACAAATCTTACGAAAATGGAACCACTCAGTACCTCCCTTGCCATAGCAAGCATCCCATCCATCTTCATTTCTGTTAGCGAATGCTATCGATGCATCCTGTTCTCCCGCAATCTTGAGCACGAATTTCCAAACTTCCTCTGCAAACTGGAATCCTGCGAAATGAGTCTCACTCGCTGGGGCACGGCAATGGGCATCGACGTTGTCAACGGCGTCGACACCCTTGCTGACAAGCTCTCGCCAGCCGATTATCAGATGGCTGCCAACTGGCTCAGCTCTATCAAGGCGACATTCGACAAGGCAAGAACCCTGTCTCTGAAGTACCAGGGCAACTCAGCACGACTCCCTGGATCGCAGATTCTGGACACCGAGGCGGAGATCAACGAGCGAAGCGGGCCCTTGATGAAAATCCACAGGAGAATGCGGCAGATCAACGACGGCCGGTTCACTCCGCGGAAGCGAGACACCGCAAAATGGGCAATGTACGACCGCGAACAATTCGAACAACTCGTCGCGCAGATCTCAAGCTTGACGAATAATCTTATCTCCCAATTCCCTGCCTCGATTCCGGCACAGACAGAATTGGCGAGGACGGAGATTGACCAGCTTGATGCGGCCAGTCTAAGCCTCTTGGACCGGGCTTTGGTTGACCTGCGCGACAGAGTGCTCGGCCCTGTGGTGAAGGAGGCCATCGAATATGGTGGCAGCAATTACCACAATTTGACCCTCGACGACTGGTTTCCTGGGACAGCTGGGCGTTAATATCGCCCCGGGAGAGAGATATGGTGACAGCCATTTAAGCGATATCAAGATTGGAGGTCAGGCTATGGCGCACTTTGGTCGCAACATTGGAAACTTTCAGGGGAAGACCATCTTTGATTCAGTACAAAGAAGGTACTAGTCTCGTCCTGTACTCTCTCAAGCCGTTGTTGTTGATTTTGAATGTACTTTGCGTTTTATACTTCATGGGCCTTAATTTAGGGTAAGGGTGGCACGTGGCGATAAGCCCGATTGGACGTCGGCCGATAGTCGCCTTCATCTTCACAGCTGGCATCACCGCATGCCTGCGTCGTCTTCCTCCATCTTTCTCCCCAGATTTACGTGTAATGCCTCGATCATGACAATTGCCCCAGTATAAACACCCCCATATGCATTTATATACATTCGACGGCGCATAATCCATCCATATCTGGCTCACAGCTCACCCGCGGCCTCCCCGTTGACTCCGCAGGCAGCCCACCCGGTGACGCGCGACCAGCCAACTCCTTGACCTCTTGACCTCGACTCGGCTGTATCTCTTCTTTATAATTTTACCAAACCATGGGCCGTCACAGTCGCATGATTGCGCCGTTACTGGCCTTGGCGTGTGCGGGTTCCACCGCCTGGGCCAGCAAGAAGGCGTTCAACATCAATGATGACCTACTCGCGTATCCTCAGGTATATATCCATTGCCTAGCATCTCCCCTGTTGCAGCTGATGCTTACCGATAATTTCCAGTTCCAAGTCATTTTCCCCGACGAATACATCTCCGAATCCCTCGCCGAGGAACTCCTCCAGACGCAAGCCAATGCCGCCCAGACGAACCAGCCACCCCTGTCCGACCAGAAAGCGACCCAAGTATACATGCAGGGTAACTCCAAAGAGCGCCTCACGATGCCAAATCAAACCCCAGTCTTACATACGAAGAAATGCTCCTGGACGACCGACGATTCTTCTGTCAGATCCCCCGTGTAGAGACCCCGACCGCAACGGCACAGAAGACAAGGACGGAGCGTCCAGCGAGGCGGACGAGAAGCGGGAGCTAGCGCGAGCGACTGACCGCGGTATGGAGCTCCTTCGCGAGATGGAGGGGAAATGCATGTACTACGTGTCCGGGTGGTGGTCCTACTCGTTCTGCTACAAGAAGCAAGTGAAGCAGTTCCATGCGCTGCCATCCGGCAGCGGGATTCCCAATTACCCGCCGATGGAGGATCCGACTACGCACTCGTTTATCCTGGGACGGTTCCCGCATGACCACGATGAGGATGAGGATGGGGAAGCATGAAAGGAAGGCGTCGCTTCGTCGTCGACGTCCACAACGACGGATGTTGCTGAACTTCAGACCAAGGGTGGCTCCCGGTACCTCGTTCAGCGCCTCCGTGGCGGCACGCGCTGCGACCTGACGGGTCGGGACCGCAAGATCGAAGTGCAATTTCATTGTCATCCCCAGTCGACTGACCGCATCGGCTGGATCAAGGAGCTTACCACCTGCTCCTATCTGATGGTTATCTACACACCGCGACTGTGTAATGACGTTGCGTTCCAGCCCCCACCAGGATGAGATGCATTCGATTGAGTGTCGCGAAATTCTCGCACCGGAGCAAGTCCCTGACTGGGAGGCCATGCGGGAATATGCCCTAGCGCAGCAATTGGTGGCAGCAGAACCCTCGGAGTATGGGTTTGTGGGCGACATTGAGGTTGGCGCGCAGAAGCTAGTCGGTGGCGAGGGAAAGAGATTGAAAAAGGCGCGTTGCTTCGGCATGGGAGGAGAAGGTGGATATGTGGCCAAGCGGGAGAATGGTGAGGTGCAATCGCTCTCACGCGACGAGCTGGAGAAGTTTGATCTTGATCCGAAGAAGATTGAGGATCTGCGCAAGCGCCTGGAGGAGCTGGCCCAGGGCAAGGACTGGACCCTCGAGATGGTCACGGCAAATGGGGAGCGCGGTCTTCGTGGGATTGTGACCCAAGACGAGGACGAAGAGGTCGAGGGAGAAGAGGGAAGCGCCCAGCAGGAGAACGCAGCTCTCCCCACGACTGAGACTGCGACGAAGGCTGGGGGTGGGCCGGCGCCCGAAGGAAGAGGCAGTGACGAGGATGATGACAGTCAGACGGCGCCCACGGGGACGAGCAGGGCAGTGAAGAGACCTTTTTCAAGGACGAGCTGTGATATGAAGTGGGGAGTTGATCCTATTTTTATCTGTTCTATACCACCTACATATTCAGTTCTGAGCATGGACCATAATGTATGTACATTCTGCATACCTTGACGGGGACTGACGTAGGCGCGCCTGGTTGAGGGATTGGGCATCAAGTAGGGGAAAGGTCGATCAGTCGATTGCAATGCTAGTTCTCTACGCGACTAAAAATAATTCTACACCATCGTAAGCGTAGTCTTGAAATATAGAGTTCGCGATATACATCGTCGGAGTGACGAGGTAACGTGGTGCCGACAACGTGACTTGACGTCGCCCGATCATCGGCTTCTCTTTCACCTCAACTGCCTCGTCGCTGCGTCTCCCTTGGACAGACCTCTCTGGTGTCTCGCAGACTCCCACTGCTCTTTCTTTCTCTCGCGCTCTCTCTCTCTCCCCTCGAGTCCCCCCATTGCCGCATCGATCGTCAGCGAGCCTCCCACTTGGGTCCTCTGCCAAGGCTGTCCGTGTCCTCCACCCAAACCCACTCGCTGACCCCCCCGACCGGCTTCCCCATCCACCACGACGACACCACGCTCTCTCTCCCAGCCCCCGAGTCGCTTCCCGCTAAGAATCGTGGCTTTCGATCCTGCACGGACCGACCGGGCTTCTCTCCCATCTCCTCTTCCCTCCTCGCTGCGCTCTCGCCCTGAGCCCCCCTTTCCCGTCGTCCCCCCTCCTCGACTCCAGCTCCCACCCACCGTCCCTTCCGCCGTGGTTGGCAGGTGACGCCGCCCAACATGGTTTCCTCGGCATCTACACGGCCATCTACGACTACAGCCCCAGGCGCAGGGCGAATTAGAACTGCGCGAAGGCGATCTCCTCTATGTCCTCCAGAAGAGTGCCGAAGACGACTGGTGGAAGGCGAAGAAGAAGGCTGAGCGGGAGGACGAGGACGAGCCCGAGGGTCTCGTCCCCAACAACTACGTCGAGGAGGTAAGCTGGATGTCCCAGGAGCTTGATGCGTTCCCGTATCCGCGGCGAGGAATCATCGAGAAGAGCTTCCCATGCTTCCGAGTAGACGTGGTGCGCGTCACCGTCTCTCGCCGCTCACCCCTCAGGGGTAACGGGAACCGCATATTGGCAACGAGCATTGCTGACCCAATTGTCTTCTCTGCACATACAGGCCCATCCGGTTCACTCCGCACGAGCCCTCTATGACTACACTCGCCAGACAGACGAAGAGGTCTCCTTTTCGGAAGATGCAGAACTGGACGTCTACGACACATCGGACCCCGACTGGACCTTGGTCGGGATCAATGACGACTTTGGCTTTGCCCCCGCCAACTACATCGAGATCGTAGAGCAGAGCCCCCAAGCGCCGACGTCCCCAATGCCTGTCTCTCACCCAGCAGAAACCCGCGCCGCCCTCCCTTCCCGTACGTCCGGCTGCCGTGCCGGAGGAAGACACCAATGGAGCTCCCGCCAGCTCTCCTATCGATGCCGGCCAGAACCAAGCCGCCGCGGCTATCGCCGACATAATTCACAAGCAGCATGCAGCAGCTCCGGAACCCGAACAGCCTCGATCGGTGCCGCCGCCCCCTCAGCCGTCATACGAGCCCGAAGACGATCTACAGCGAGACCCGTCCCCCGCCACCCCCGAGACTGCCGATGCGCCCTCCGTCCGAACAGATCTCGTCACCCATCAGTGCATCCTCTCCTTCAGATCGGCTGGCACCTCGTCAGCCCTATGGAGGTCAGGAACGTAGCCAAAAAAGCCATGTCAAGGAATCACCGCCAGACAACCGCGCCGGACAGTCCACCCCCCGGTCGCCTTCTGGATACCACATCTATAATATCAACGAGATGGTCGAGGTGATGGGCAAGCGAAAGAAGATGCCAACGACGCTCGGAATCAATATCGCCACTGGCACTATCTTTATCTCACCCGAACGCGACGGAGATAGCAGGAGTGGACGGCCGAAAAGTTGACCAACTACTCCATCGAGAGAAGCATGTCTTGTCGACCTTGTCCGTCCCAGCAAGAGCATCGATTTTCATGCCGGCGCGAAAGACACCGCGCGGGAGATCGTCGCTGCCCTCGGAGAGATCTCCGGCGCCTACCGCGCCGAGGGTCTGAAGGAGATTCTAGCCGCAGGCTCTGGCGGTGGTGCACAGAAGAAGGGCCAGGTTCTGTATGACTTTATGGCCCAGGGCGATGACGAAGTTACAGTGGCGGTCGGCGACGAGGTTGTCGTTTTGGATGACACTAAATCTGAGGAGTGGTGGATGGTCCGACGCATGAAGAATGGCAAGGAAGGTGTTGTCCCGAGCAGCTACGTCGAAATTACTGGTCTTGTCTCTCCTCCCCCACCTTCCGCTTCTGCTGTCGAAACCGGCCTGTCATCAGTCGAGAGGAACCGACTAGAAGAAGCGCGTCTAGCTAAGGAGGCATCGCGGAACTCAAGACAGGACTCGATGGATGTGCGAAGCCCTGACGTAGGTGACTCCCAGTTATTCTCCATGGAAGGTACATGCTGACACGGAGTGACTACAGCGCCAGAAACGCGAAAGCCGGCACAAGTCCAGTACGTCTCCAAGGCCTCGGGGTTCCAAGAAGATACTAACTGAGCCCGTAGAACCTGACCCAGCGAAAACACGGAGTTGGACTGATCGCACCAAGACCTTCACCGTGGATGCACAGTTCATCGGTCTGCAGGATGGAAAGATTCACCTGCACAAGATGAACGGAGTCAAGATCGCAGTCCCCATCGCCAAGATGTCAGTCGAAGACCTCGAATATGTCGAGAAGATGACGGGTGAATCTCTCGACGAGGACAAGCCATTATCGGATATTCGACGCAGATCCCAGTCCCAGTCCCAGTCTCAGAAAGAAGCAGATAAGGGCAAGAAAGCAGGAGCGTCCTTCCAGCAGTCCGACTATGACTGGTTCGATTTCTTCCTCAAGGCGGGCGTCGGCCCTCACCAATGCGAGCGATACGCCCAGAACTTCGTCAAGGATTCCATGGATGAGGCTATCATTCCGGATATCACCCCCGAGGTGCTCCGCACACTCGGACTCAAGGAGGGAGACATCCTGCGTGTCATGCGGTACCTGGATAACATGTACGGCCGAGCGGGCGGCAAGTCCAAGCGTAATGTGAGCTTTGCCGGAGAGGAAGTTATCGGCAACGGCGAAGATGGTGGTCTTTTCGCCGGCCCGGGTGGTATGTTGCGCAACAACACACGCAAGGGTCGCCCCGCTCCTGCTGTGCAGGCGGGTGATGTCGTGGATCCCAAGGCATTCGAGCTGAAGGATGAATCCAAGCCGGCTGAGCGAAACGACACCCCGCCTCCCGCAGCAGCACCGAGCCTGTCAAGAAGGGCTTTGATGACGATGCATGGGAAGTCAAGCAGCCCCGGTCAACGGCCGCGACGTCTGCTCCCCCTCGGCTACTTCATCTCCAGCTACCGCTTCGCCTGTGCCCGCACCTCAACCGGCTCAAAAGCAGCTTACAGGGGCGATGGCAGATCTTTCTCTACTGACGAATCATCCTCCGCTCCAGCCTGCAGCTGCTCCAGCTCCCCAAGTGACGGTGGCCCCTGCGATCCAACCTCAAGCCACTGCTGTCCCGCTGTCCCAGCCGCAGCCACAGCAGCAGCCCGGAGCCACTCCCGGCTTCTTCTCTCAACTGGCGCAACCGGTCAGGCCCAGCAGCCCGTGCAACCCAATGCGCAAGGGTTCAGTCCCCAGGCGACCGGCTTCCAACAAGCCTCCCGACAACGCCCGCAGCCTCCTCCCCAGGCCTTGGGCTCGAACACGTTGCTTCCTCCTCCCCCACAGCGTCCCCTCTCCGCCCCTCAAAACTTCCCTCAGCAACAGAATTCGTTCGGTCCGCCTCCGTTGCAGCCTCAGTTGACGGGACTGCCACAGATTGCCCCGCCTGGACAGAGTCTCGCAGAGATGAACCAGCAGCGCTTCCAGCAGAGCCTTCAACCGCAGCACACCCTCCAGCCTCAGCCGACTGGCTTCATGCCCCAAAACCAGTTCCCCAACGGCATGATGCCGCAGCCCACCGGATTCCAACCGCAGTCTCAGTTCGGCATCCAGCAGCAGCAGCAGACCGGTTTCCAGGGCATGCAGCCCCAGCCGACAGGCTATGGTGGCTTCCAACCGCAGCAGCCCATGCAGACGGGCATCAACTCCACCCTTCCTCCCGCTTTGCAACCCCAGCCTACCGGCATGAACGGCGGCAACATGCCCTACAACGCATCACCCCCGCCTGTGCCTCCCATCCCGCAGCAGCCCACCGCGGCACCACTGCAGCCCCAGAAGACTGGTCCCGCGCCGCCAGTCAGATTTGGAGTCAAGCCGGATGCTCCCAAGAAGCTTGCTCCCCAGCCGACGGGTATGCGGGCGAACCTCGCACAAGCCAGTAAGTTTCGTCCTAATGTCGTTCGACAATTGTTCTACAGTATCGCTAACGCAGACCCTTCTAGCTCCCGCAAATCCCTTCGGCTTTTAAATCTGACTACCTATGTTGTATATAACTTGTTCTTCTCGCGGCACATGACCTTTCTCTACTATAAATTATTTACCTTTTTTTCTCCCCGCCTCTGTCCCTCGTCTCACGCTGTAATGCGTATTGGATAATTAGCCATCCTACCTTGTCATACATCTTCCACCCATTCACCCATTCACCCCCCTTTTTACCATCAATTTCAAAACAAGGGCAGGATTGAGAAGCTGCGAATGGGGAAGTTGAAGCATGCGTTAGCCGGTTTTGTCTATTTCTGTGATGCAGCTTCAGCGAGCTAGATTGTCCTTTCTCATTATGCCCTGTTGTATTTCCCTCCCTTTCGTCCCGTTTCTTTTCGTTCTTGTTTTCATCTTGTTTGGTATGTGACTTGACTTCTGCTCTTAGGCCTGCGTATACCGTTCCCCGGATCTCGTTTATGATGTCTTCTTATCTATTTCGTGGTTGATTGGTTGGTTGTACCTGAATTCTCTGTGAGAGAGACAATGGAAGGAAAGGAAAGTAGGAATCGATGGAAGTGGATGGAAGAGTATGATTGGTACATAGTATAGGTCCAGGGTAGAGTGAGGTAAGGCAGAGTATGTGACACTCAGTGCTGTGTTTTGATATGTGGATAGTTTGGGCTTGTTAATGGATGATTTTCATTTTCCTGCTTCATCACTTGCTTGCGGGCATAGATACCTAAATACCTTCCGAAGCATCAGATTACCGTAGCTGGACTGTCAGGAGTCCTTCAGTCGAATCTCCAACACAGCATGCCAGTAGATAAGACAGGACAGGCAAGGATAGATAAATGAAGATATGCATAATAGATGGGTAGATATCGGGGAATAAACAGAATAAGTAGTTCGATCAAAATTACCGAAGAAAATGATCCCAATTTTGTATCCAGAACGTCCGTCCTTCATCCTGTTCTCCAATCCAGCCTGACCACCCAAAGAACCAATCCATCCCATCCCATATGAGCAACAATACCAGTAGTAGATAGAACAAGAGAAACCGAGATGCGCCATTCGCTGTTCAAATACAATCAATCCGGTCCAATCCATCCCCCCCGATAAATAACGCCTGGCGGGGAATTCAGGCCCTTCTCCGGAGACCCAATCACTCGCTTCAATCAACTCAGCCCACCCGCTCATAAAGGAAGTAAACAGACGGGGGGACTCAATGCCGGAGATATCAATATAATATAGAGTCGTAAGTCGTAATGTATATCTCTACCTTGTAGGTAAGATACACCATGCATGATTCGATGCATGGTAGAATAAGTAGGTAGGTCGGGGTATATAGATAGTCCATACTTCAGTATATCAAGATCGATCACAAAGAAGCGTCTTCCCAGATTCCAAACACAGGTATATCCTCCGTCATATAAGATAGACCATTTTCGGGAATCACGTCGGAGAGTGGAGTGTTGCCTCGAGGGTCGGAGATGGGGAGACGATCGCCGACTTGACCGGGCTGGATGGTACCGCCGGGGGAACAGTTGAGCGGGATACCGGTTGTCGTGAGGGAGATGGCGGTGTCGTAGGGAAGAGGGGCGAGGTTTTTCGGCGCCGCAGAGAGCGTCCCAGATGTCCTGGTGGTCTTGGATCGGCGTCGGGGTAGGTTGCATGGGTTTTGCTGTGGTGGCTGCTGCTGCTGTTGTGGAGGGACAGGGGCTTGCTGGGAGCAAGAATGCCAGGTATTTCTCGGGGGAGGCGAAGGGACCGCAGCGTCAGGACGGCGGTTCATCTTCACTTTCATGCCGTTGTTCTGCGACGTGACTCGGTGCCAGGCCCGACCTGGCCAAAAGCTGGTCGACTGCTTGCTGCGGCGCTCCATCCACTGGCGATTGCGTCGACGCACGTACTCCGCCACTGCGCCGCGGAGATACTTGATGATTTGGAAATAACGACGGGCATGTGGATCGTGAGTAGCAAACAGTTCTAGGAACTTCTCGGCCTTGTCCATGCCCTCCTCGAGTGGGAGGATTGTCGTAGTCGGCAAAGAAGGCAGCACCCAATACGACGGCCGAGTTGAACACCGAGTTCATCAGGAAGGGCAGCCTGCGAGGGAGATTTTGAAATTGGTAGCTCGTCGACAATATTCAAGCCTCGTAATGCGGAGTACACGCAGGCATCCGAGAACAGGGCAATGCGGCTAGACTCTGACAGGCCAGTGGCTTCGTTCTTGCTTTTGACGTATTGTGCCACCCGGAAAACAAGGAACGGCCTGGTCAACAAAATAATAGACCAATAATACGACCCGAAGACATGCGCCCGCAGCCAGGGTGCCTTCCAGGTCTTGGTGCTGCCGAGCTGCTCGGTCTGCATCTGGAGGAATGCAGGTACGTTCCTGACCCAGGCGCGGTGCTGATTCGAAACCGCCTCTGCTACGCTAATCGAGACCACCTGTCTCATGTAGACTTCGGTAAGGATTCGTTCAAAGATATACGACACAGCCAGACGACGGTCAGCGACAGCTGCTCCTCAGGCTGCAGACGCTGTTGGTCCTCTGCGGGAAACATCTCCTCGCGGGGATCGCAGTCGAAATCCGAGGTGGCCGGAGGGCGGCCCAGGGAGGCACTGAGGAAGAGGTCCATCATCCGCAGACTCTTCCACACTCGTTCGCGAGCCCGTCGTTCACGTGTGCAGAACAGCGCATTCGCTTCTTTTCTATGAATTCCGACCGCATACGCAGCACGGAGGGCAATTCCCATGTTCATGAACGCGCCATTACGTCGGCAGGCTCCTAGCATGTACATGGTTATCAAGATATACGACTGGATGGTGGAGATACTCGGGGTTTCGGTGAAAGCCGCGAAGGCCAACTGGCGCCCACTCAGAAAATACTTCTCCGCGGTGGTCTGATCGATATCCGTTACCTGCGCCCCAATCGCCAGAACCAGGTAGAATATCGAGCTCACGGTATCCTCGTCACCCGTCGGATTTTCGACCCAGTTTGCAAGACGCGGATGGAACTCATTCAGATCAAACAGGTCTAGTAGAGGGGTTGTCGCGAGTAGGAACTGACGGGCCAGGCGCTGGGCGTCCTCATTCCGTGGGGGCTTCGTCAGCATCCACGATTGGGTCGAGGAGTTGTTCTGGAACGCTTCCAACATGGAGTGTCGTGAATTATCCTCGGTGAATTCGCAGCGGCCGATCGACGACGAGACTATTCGCCGGACACTTTGCAGAAAGGACAAGCTCGCAGAGTCTCCGATATACATGAACTTCCCTTGGCCATCGCGCAAAAGTCGCGCGACTTTCGGCACGGGAGCCATTCCCTCCTTTCCTCCGCGGCCCTCCTGTTCCAAGTTCGCACTGTGGTCCTCGAGAGAGTTTAACAAGTGGTTCATCGCTGTCTGGCGCTGCGGAGACGCCGCAAGCTGTTCACTCAACAGCATGGTCTCTTTGGGGTTTGACTGTGTTTGAGGAAACGAGCCGTTTGTCGGAGAAATGGCAGTCTGATTCCTTATTGCGCTGGACACAGATCGTACACGGCTGTTCTCCGTTGCATTTCTGTTTCCTCCGCTTACACGAATCGCACGCTCTTCTGCATCGGAGACGAGCTCCGGGGGCGGTACTGGCTCGCGGCATGGCGGGGTGAGTATATCGAAGGGAAAGCGCAAAAGGAGGGCGGATTCGAAGAGTCGGTCGACTTTGGAGCGAACGTTCGGGGTAAAGGGGGGACGTTCCCCTGGGAAAGGAGTACAGAAACCTTCTTTTTGTACTGCGTGCGGGAGCGTGGGGTTTCGGTGTAGCCGGTGTTGACTGGCGGAGGGGGTTGTTTCCAGTCCGAGCCCGGGGGTGGCTATCTTGAAGCTGGGCCGTACATCGCTCCGGGACGGGACGGGAGGAGAGACGGAGGACCGGGGCAGAGTCGCGCACTGCAGGCGACAGGAGGGAGGGTTGGGGGAGGAGTTGTTTGGGAGGAAGTGGTGCTTTGGTTTCCCCAGAAAGAGCGAGCGAAAGAGAGTCGGCGCTGCGGAGGCCGATCCGCGGCTGACTAACCACCAATGGCACCGGCCGCAACTACGCAACTTGCGACTCGTCACATCCCGCATGTCACATTGATCCTCTCGTCGTTCAGCTGCTAATGTGACCGTCGGCGGTCGTTGGCTGCTCTATATACACCTATCGGACCCCGGTCCCACGGCTCAGCTACTCCGGCCGGAACGAGACGATCTTCCCCCAGGTGTCCGCTGTGCCCCAAATCCCGTGTCGCAAGCAGGACAGCTGCACGATTTGGCTGTGGTCCACAAAGAGATTCACGTCAATGCCAAACTCGCGGATGTACCAGTTGTACACGGGGGGATCAGCGGCCTCGAACATCACCCGCTCGGGAGGCAACTCCTTCATGATCTTCGACACCACGTCCGTCCGCCAGGAACTCACATTCTCTGTAATCCCTTCCGATTCAATCATCAAACGCTCCACTCCTGCGTTCAGGAACTTATGGCCCAGATTGACAAGCTTTCCGGGATCGGAGGTGCCAATCGCTTCCAGTCCTGATGCCGGCGTGTCACCTCCAGCACCAAACTGGATGCCCAGTTCAGGTTTCGCCTTCAACCCGTAGGAATGGACCTTGTCCACGAGTCGGAGCCAATCATCTTCTGGGAACGACAAAAACCCCGACGAAAGCTCAATGACATCGAATCTATCCCGTGTCAGTCACCCAACCCTTTGGAACATCCGCGGAGAAAGAGACAAACCCTAGGTCCTTGCATCTGGTGAGATATTTGTCAAAGACGCTGTTTGGGTCCGGGTGCGTAAGGAGATGCTCCGCCCAGCCTCCCTGCGCATCACGTCAGTGGGGTGAAGAACCATGGCCCTGGACCAAAAAATCTCACCGTTGAAACATATACTCCATACTCGTGGGCCAGGTCGGTTAGCTCCCTCAAAGACTTCTCCGGGAAAAGCGAGAAGGAACCTGTCTCTTGAGTCAGAACCGCTTCGGCGTTCTTCAAGGTGTCAGACTCACCTCCGGCAAACTTGAGCCCATCCACATGCGTACCCATGCTGCAGCCGTGTCAACGCGGTCCGCTAACCATCCCTTCCTAAGGTCCTTGTTCTTTCCCATGACTTACGTTTCCAGCACATCTGCGAGATATCGCTTTCCCATCACCTACAGTATTGCAATTGACGTTAAACCTGCACGAGCCAATCAAATAGTGTGAACCACATACCGAGTAGTACGGCCCTCTAATCTCAGTAACCCCCTTGCTTCGTGGCTTGGGCGGTCTAGGGTTGGATCGGGCGAACCCAAAGCCCTTCTCCTTATCTTGAAGCAAGGTCGTTGTGCCCTGTGCAGATGGAGTCGTGGAGAGGCTTCTCGCAAGGCCGGGTGATGCTGCTGCGACCTTGGGAGCCTGTCGAGCTGCAATGCCTGCAAGACTTTTCATCGACGCGGGGGCAAAGTGAGATGCGGCGAGCATGGTGGGACTATCTGTAGCGCTAATTTGGTGTCAATCAAGCTGTTCCGAATGCTGAAGTTCGTTCCTAGCAGAATATGGAGATAGAACCAGCTGTTTGTCGTTCAAAGACGATTGATTGATGGTTGATTGCTATATTGAATTGAGTATATAAGTTATTGTACAATGATCGGCGGACCCATGATCTTCACACTCGGGGGTCGGGTTCTCCAGGCATGCTGTGGTGTGAGTACGCCCTGACGTCGAGTTTAGATCATTCGTGGAGCTTCGAGATTGTAACCACGAATGATCAGGAAGTGGTAGTATTCTTTTCTAGCTGGACGCGAAGTCAACGGGTGCGTCGTCATGACGTCATGTTGGACGAGCCTATGCTCGTGGTGGTACAGTTAGTCAGGCAGTCCATCTGTACTCTTAAAGGAGAAACAGTGGTTGATGGATGCTTTCCAAACCTGTGGGGTAGATCTTCCCGTGGTGAGTGTGAAGTGTGAATATGGAAGGGTGCTGGCTTGGATCAAAGCCAGCCAAAACTGGGCTGGCGCATAAAATCGCGGGTTGCTAACCCCATCTAGATATGTCAACAATTATGAATGTGCATAACCCCGCTTAAAGAAACATCCGATCCCGAGAGAACTTGGAATTGAGATATGAAATGATTAGAAGAACGATCCGCTGATGTTATCAGGAGGGCATCGGTGCTCGGGGCTTCCGGGTTCTGCATGCTCCGTGTCCCGATCGTACCAGACGGTCAACCAGATGCCGATGGTACATGAGACACAACCCTGGAGACGCGTTGGTGATCCACCGCCGAATAAAAAAAGATGCCAGAACACGTCAATCAAGAATTTCTTGCTCTTGATTATGGATCCGTTGTGATGAACCAGAATCTACCGCGTGAAACAAGTGCAGTCAAAAGCTGGATGCCTCTTGGCAAAATCCACAAAGTTGGGTAAGCGGACAACTTCACCCCGCTTAGGTATGCATGAAAAACAATGATGGGAGTGTATGTATGGTGTGTACGGGAGCACTGCCTCTGAGTTGCTGCATGCGCGAGGCAGGCTCAGATCAATAAGATGTCGCCATGATAATGTGACCTCGCTTATGGGACAAACATAAAGATCAGCCGCTTGGCATATGTGCGTTGATTGGTGTCTGTGGGCAGCAGCCTCGTATACGAATGCGAGAGCGAATAGCGAGACCCTGGGACAGTAGGTAGTCAGATGAAAGTGTCGAATGTTTGGCCCTTTGTAAGGCAGAAGGATCAGGGTGGAGTCGCTTGGTCGGAGGCTATTTACTTCTGACAGCACACCCCTGTTCCAGAGGAAACGGGTGCATGAGACGATGAATTCGGCGAGTGCCGAGTCAGTAAGAAAAGTTTTCGACCACGCGAAGGAAAGGGGGGATGGGTCAGGTACTGGGAATGGAGACAGAGAGTGGACAAGATCAGGCCAAGCATGGACAGCGAGGAGAGCGTCAACGAGAGGACGACAGCACGCGTGAATGCCGAGCGCTGATTGGCGGGATGGGCTGTGATGGCGCTAATCCCCAAGCGGGTTTAGGGGACCGACAGGGCTGAAGCTAGTACGAATCCAGACTGCGTAGTGGACCCTCTTTCCAGACCACCGCGCTGGACTCGATGACCATCCCGAACCATGGATTCAGAGACATGAGAAAAGAGCTCAACGCTTGACAGCTTCCTCGGCTCTTTATGTATGCTTGTATTACTGACATACAGCCGCGACACTTCATCCGAGCCACCGCATGTGAGCAGTTGCCGTCTTGGGCCACATCAATGCAATCAGCCTTGCTATGACGACGGGGATTCTCGATCGAGAGAAAGCTAATCATGCATTCCCTTGCCCACCCAGGCTGAGCCAAGCCCCTGGACTGAGTTGGAGCTCAATGGAGCACACTCAAATCTGCGGTGCTGGAGGGGACCAAAACATTGTCTGTCGGTGACTTGGCCTTCCCTCGGCGATCGACCGCTCCCAAGTAAACCCTCGACTATCCGACTGTTGTCACTTGCTGAACCTTAATTGCGTGACCCATGGCCGACGACCAGTCCGAGCACAGATGACATCGGTCATTAAGAGCATTCGGGACGGACATTGGGGTTGCTTCCGGGACCCGATGACTCCGGCTCCCTTGTGGCTGCAGTGGCTTTGCTGGCCTCGTGCCTCTCGTGCTCGGAGTATTTCTAAGGTTGATTGCTGTTAGGCCGACGATACCCACTGCTGGACTTGCAGTTACGACTTACTCGGATGGGAAGGTATCCACGTTTGATAAGTCCACTCAGCATCACAAAGTTATAAAGGCTATCCTCCATCTTGTCGGAGGATCCGCTGGCCAAGCCGACCATAGGCACCATCATATCACGAGAGCCAAGAGAGTTATGGCTATGAGCTTTCGGTCGTCTTGGTCCACCTGTGGGCAAGACGGGCAAGGTTTAAAAATAAACAGATCAATAGTGGGCTCCAAATGACCACACAGATCCTTTCCCCGGCTGGTGCAATATGGGTATGGTACCGGGACCCTGAGCCTTGGGCTGGACCGGACAGAGGTACTTTATGCTGGAAAGATTGTCAAGGGTTCATTCTGTCCTAGGTCGTGATTACGTTGCTTCCCATCCTTTCTGTCGCATCCCAATAATAGAGACCCTGTCCCGCTCTCCCGATATGGTGCTGTGTGGCAAGCTCCAACCCTCCGCCATCCGCCAACCCTGCTTGATTCTTAGCTTAGCTATTTACCCTCGAGGCTGTTGATATCATCATTGTGCTCTATTTGCCTCATATATACCCTGTTCTTGAACACGCTGTTGGCAGTCAGCAACCCGGCACATGACATCCTAGTCCTCCATCGCTCCCTCTTGCCTGGCCTCTCGTCTCGTCAATTCGGATACGCTGTGTTCTTCCAGTCCATCCTAATCTCGCCATGGGAGGAGCGGGGGCGATACTAGAGCCACTAGTGGTTATCGTCCTTCTTTTTGGGGGCACTTGGATCAACCGCAGCCCTGGCTCCTTCTCTTCGTCTCGTGCATATCGTCGCAGATCAAGCTCTCTCCCCGGGTCGCGTGACACCTCTCCGGACTCAATCGACTCGGGCCTTCAAACGCCTTCTGCGAAAGATAGATTAATACCCCATCGGTCGTGCTCCACCTCGCCCCTACGACTGGAACAGCAACCGAGCCCATGGCGCAAAAGGCAGATCGGATTCTTTTCCTGGACCGCCGGCGTTACGTCCCCAAATACGGCCATATTCCAGGATCGTCTTCTTAGTCGTTTACTGCGAAATCTGCCGTTCTTAGTCGAATGCTGGTACTGGGCACTGGTATACTGGGTACGCAACTCTTTCTCGATGTCAACTCATGGGATCGAAAGGAAAGGCTAACGTTACTCTTCTAGACATACCAGTTAGGCCGAGCATTTACAGCCGTTACACTCCAAGAAGGAACTGTCGATGTCGCACGGAAACACGCGTTACAGTTGGTTAAAATCGAGCAGGCGCTCGGGATATTCTGGGAGGTCCCCATCCAACGGTTCTTCCTGCGACACGAAACGTTGATGACGTGGACCAATTGGATCTACTCCTTCATTCACATCCCCGGCACGATTGCCTTCCTCGTCTGGCTTTATTATTACACTACGACACGGAACCGTTTTGATGAGTCGCAGCCTGGGAAACCTCGCGGTCTCCTGAGCGGCTCGCCGGCCGGCCCACAGCTTTACCAAGCCCGGCGACGAACCCTGGCCGTGTGCAACCTCCTCGCCTTTGTGGTTTTTACTCTGTGGCCATGTATGCCACCTCGCCTGCTCAGCGACGAGAGTGTGAATGGGCCTGATGGAGAGCTGGGACGCAGCTATGGCTTTGTTGATACCGTCCATGGAGTCAACGGCGCGGGCAGCGTTTGGACTGAGAATCGGTTCTGCAACCAGTATGGTAGGTGGCTGAGCTGTAGCCTGTCGCCATGCTCCTATGTGATGAAATTGACTCTTTTCAGCGGCTATGCCCTCCCTCCACTTCGGATACTCTCTCATGATCGGATTGACCATCATGACAATTCCGCTACCCCCTCATCATCGCCGCTCCATCACACGACCTCGATGGCTTCCGCGCTGTTTCGGGCGTAGAATGCCCTCCTGGCGACGTGTGGTCTGTCTTGTCATCGGTTTCTCCTATCCGTTCATGATTCTGGCTGCTATCGTCGCGACCGCGAACCACTTCATCCTAGATGCGGTGGCGGGAGCTCTGGTGTGCGCGCTGGGATGGCGGTTCAACGGCATTTTGCTCAACTTGCTACCTCTGGAGGATTACTTCCTCTGGCTGGTGCGTATTCACAAGCCAGAGCCGACGGCCATGTATGATGATGAAATTGGAGGTTGGGTGGATGACGATGTTCCGGAGCACAGCTCGATTCCCCGGTAAAAGGGGACGTGTTGTCGTCCGTCGAACCCTGTCTCAATGATGATTTTTTAGTTTGAACCCATCATTAGTGTGTTGGGCTGTATGTAGGTAATGTTGAAATGGTAGTTGGCAGGTTTACAGCTGTATCTTTTCATGTCTGATATGCATGTGCTGTCATTTGTTACGATGTTGGTATTCCACGGATCTATACAAGTGTCACTGCAAGGGATGGTATAGGAATTGTCCTCTTATCTTGAATCGGGTAGATAGGACAGAGGATTCACTTGAATATCACTGATTAATAAAGTCTAACCGAATATCTGCGTGGAGGGCTTTCATACGAGCCATATCTATGGCGTGGGAGATTATGTGAGATAGGAGCAAATATATATTGACCCCCTCACAGGAGCCAGAACGTCTCAACCCAGTCGAAAGCCACAGAACGAGATGAATAAAAAAAGAACAAAAGGAAATCTCACATTCATTGAGCCTTCTGAAACTTCCCAGACGGTTGATTGTGAATTATGCGTTGGTGATGGTGTGACGCAATATCGAGAACGTCGACCTTATTATTAAACAAACACGACCAGCAACGCTTCTTTCTTCCCTTTTCCTCTCCTCCAGCGCCGCAATCCTTTCGATCCGCCTCGGGTGTGTATGCTGGCCCCCTGGAACAACAATTGCGTTCGATTTCCCCGACCTGTCGATTGTGGGGTTTCTAGTGTTGGCCTTCTGGTCTAGTGTTACTACGACGTGCTGTTGGTTGGAGTCACGGTGCCACCAGGTCAGTCTCTCTCCCTCGAGCATGTCGCATGGTTCTAAATCGTTGCTAGGTGTTTTCTCCGTGGATCTATCGCACAGCGCTTTGTCTACTTTGGTTTCTGAAGGTCTGACAGCCTTTGCGATCGACGACCGAGACGATTGACTTTCGTCGGTGTCCGTCGCGTACGTCCACCCCTACGGTGTATCCGTCAAGACTATCACATCCATCGCCAATTGATCGCGGATCGCACGTCGATAGAAGTGTGATTTGACCCCAGATTGGTCCTTTCGACAGTGAGGAGACTGCGTGGCGATCGTCTTTCAGCACGGACGTGTCTTTGTTCCCTTCGCGGTCGCGCATCACCCACAACGACCGAGATCGGACCGATCCCTAGACATCCGCCGCGACGAGACTCTCTGGCGAACGTGACGAGTGTATTTGTCGCGAGAAAAGACGAGCGTGAAGGGTGAAGCTCACTTGCGGAGAGAGCGCCGTGGCCGACCGTTGCGTCATTTGCGGGCTGATTGTTACCCTTTGAACGCACGCGTTGTTCGACCGCCGACTTCCCGCTCTCCGTCGCGACCTTCTCCACCACCTTCTCTTCCTCCCACTCCTCTCCCATCCATCCATCCCAGCTCTGTCCTCCACCAACTCCACCCCCCATTGACTGGCGTCCTCCCCTTTTATCCCGTCACCCCCGACTGGTCTTTTCACTCATTCACCCTTTCCTGAGCCCTGTCGTGCACCATGGCTGAAGACACCCCTACCGCCTCCGCGCCCGAGGCCGACCCTGCTGTCGCTCCTGCGGAGACCAAGCCCGCCGCCGAGGAGTCTGCTCCGGACGCCCCCAAGGACAAGCAAGAAGCCAATGGCTCCGAGGAGAAGCCGTCCGGTAAGCACCGCTGCGTGACATGCTCCCTTCCCGCGCGACGACGCTCGCGTGCCGTCACCCCCATCCCCAGCTCCGGCCAGCAAGCGATTCCCACATGTGGCGCGCGCTAACCTCTGTCATCTTGACACCGTTACAACAGAGACCGTGACCGCTTCCGACGAGAAGAAAGATGAGACGGAAACCACCACCGAGAAGGTCGACGCGACTGCTGAGTCCACGGACGTGAAGGAGCCTGAGACCGCTGCTGCGGCCCCTGCAGAGGCTGAAGCCGCACCAGAGGCGCCCGCTAACGGCACCCCCGCGTCCGCGAAGAAGTCGGGCGGTTCCAAGCGCAAGTCCACCGGCGGCGACACCAAGTCGAAACTCAGCCGGAAGAAGTCCCAAATCCGCACCACGCACCTCCACGCGAAGCCCGGCGAGTACTTCCTCGCGCGTCTTCGTAGCTTCCCCCCCTGGCCCTCGATCATCTGCGACGAGGATATCCTGCCTCAGAGCCTTCTGAGCACGCGTCCCGTCTCAGCGGCTCGCCCCGATGGTTCCTACCGTGAAGACTACGCCGATGAGGGCAAGCGTGCCCATGAGCGCACGTTCCCTGTGATGTTCTTCCAGACCAATGAATTGTGAGTTGTGGTCTATTCATATCCTCCCATCTCCCGCGGTTGATGACGAGCGGGTTGCTAACTAAGACATCCCAGCGCGTGGATCCCTAACACCGACCTGGTTCCTCTGGAGCCCGCCTCCTGCAAGGAAGTCCCCGAGAAGGGCAAGTCGAAGCTGCTTCTGTCTGCCTACTCGGTTGCCTCCGAAGGCCACGACCTGCAACACTTCAAGGATCTGCTCGCCGATCACCAGCGCGCGCTAGAGCAGGAGGAGGAAGAGAAGGAGGCACAGGCGGCCGCGAAGGCTGCCGCGAAGGCCGACCGGGAAGCCAAGAAGAACAAGCGGAAGAGCATGGAGATCGTGGACGATGAGGATGTTGACATGGAGGATGCCCCTGCCAAAAAGTCCAAGAGCACCAAGAAGCGAAAGAAGGATGCTGAAGCTGAGGATGACGAAAAGGTACGTAATGATTACACCTCGATGATCGTACGGTGAGCATATGAACTAATGAAGGCATATTCTACAGCCCGCGAAGACTCCCAAGACTGGAACCAAGCTGAAGTTGACGACCCCGAAGACCCCAGCTAGCGAGAAGAAGACCCCTGCCTCCAAGGCCAAGATGACCGCTTCCAGCAAGAAGGGCAGCAAGGCTGCTACCAGCGATGAGGGTGAGGAGGGTACTCCTGCGGAGCCCAAGGAGCCGGCCAAGCAGATCAACCCGGAGGAGGCCAAGGCCAAGAAGGAGAAAGAGAGTATGAACCGGCTCGAAAATGACACCTCAGTCGTTGCACAAGTACGCTGACACAACATCAAACAGTTCTGTTCGTCCGTCACAAGCTCCAGAAGGGCTTCATCTCCCGTGATCAACCCCCCAAGGAAGAAGAAATGACCACGATGTCGACCTACTTCTCCAAGCTCGAGAAATACGACGAACTGGAAGTGTCCATTATCCGCACCACCAAGATCAACAAGGTGCTTAAGATGATTGTCAAGCTCAGCTCCATCCCCCGCGACGAGGAATTCCAGTTCCGACAGCGTGCCATCGCCCTTCTCTCCAAGTGGAAGACCGTCGACGAGAAGGAGAAGCCCAAGGCCAATGGCGTCCACAAGGAAGAGAGCGTCGATACCCCCGCTCCAGCCGACACCGAAGCCGAGAAGGAAGACGAGCCCAAGCCTGCTGCTGCTGAGCCCGAAGACGAGAAGATGACCGACGCTGACGCTGCGGAGCCCGCAAAGGAGGATGCGGAGAAGACCGATGCACCCAAGACTGACGAGCCTGCTGCGACAGAAAAGCCCACCGAGGAGAAGGCATCGGAGGAGAAGCCCGAGGAAGCCGCGGCTGCAGCTGCGGCTTAGAAAAAGCTGGACAAGTACGACAACTGTTGTCTTGCTATTTACCTTTATCACCATGTTTTTTGCTATGTCTTTCTTGAACTGCGCTTGGTCACTACCACTACCACTCATCCTGGGTACTCCATGTTTTTCTAGCATGCAGTTTAATGTGCGCGTCTTCTTATCTACTTTTGGTGTTAAGTCGAAATATTGTCAATGAATAACCTCGAGTTAGTTTCTATTTCATTTGCAATTGGGTACTTTCGTATTCTCGAGAAAACTAGGAGTAAAGAGGGATGCACGTCAATTATAAGGACAGACGGACAGTGTCGTTGATCGATGACAGCCGCTATCGTTGGTCCGCTCATGCGCCAGTATTTGCTGACGGACTATCAATCCCAATCTCTCGTCATAGTGAAGCGGTGAGTTTGGAACCCGTGCTTTTGATTCCATTCAACGCATTTTCTCAAATCCAGGCGCCATCGATATCATGAGGTAGGTAGAATAGTGAGCTATCGGTATTCGGTATCATTCATGCGTCCATTGATTGAGTAAATGTTAGTCTATATAGATGCTTGCTGCATTGATTCTAGTATCAAAAAGATGAAAAGTCCCGCCAGTGTCCGTAAAAAAAAAAAAGAGATTAGGATGCAATATGCAAAGGGAGACAATGAAAGAAAGAAATAACCTCAACCTGTGCATACTCCTGTCCCGTGCCATGTAGCCAGCCAGTTCCTACCGGCCCAGCCACGGTACAAATACAATGATCCAATGCTGTCCTGCCAGCTAGCCAGTCCAGGAGATCGGTACAGTGTAGGTATATAAGACCGATCTGTTATGTGTGTGTGTATATAGATAGCTGTTTGTAGTCCTTCGGTTCCGATGAAGGATAAGGTTTGTTTTCGCCCGAAAGAAATCAAAAAGAAGAAAAGAACGCCGGAGGTAATTATATGTCTAGCTTTCCTGAACGGCTATCAGGGCTACCACGCAGATGTCATCGACTTTTCCGCCCCGGTAGTAGTCGCCTGGGTAGTAGCGTTGCGCTTCTTTGGCGAAGGGCCCGTCTCGGCGGAGGTCCATGCTGGCGAGTTTGGCTTCGCCGGCAATGGTGGCGGCCAGTAAGGCCTGGAGTGTGGATAGTTGCCTCTGTTTGGAGGAAGAGGAGGGGGCGTCGGCTTTGTTGTCGGGTTTGGGAAGGAGAGAAGCCAATCCGTTGGGAGCGGTCAGCTGGTCCAGATCATCGACGGTTTGATGCCGTGTTCAGGAGAGGCAGTCCAAGCGCCGGTGAGGATCATGCGGCTGGTGATGAGTTTGAGAATGTCCTGGTTGTTCATATTGTCGAACACGCCGTCAGTAGCGAGCAAGAGCACGTCGCCGTGCTGCAGCTGCAGATTGGTGACAGCGGCGTCGCGCGGGAAGTCCTCCAAGAAGGCCCCACCGAAGATAGACGCCTGAGCGCGCATGCGCGGTGGATGATGCTGAGCTGGTATGGCGTGTTGAATCCGTGGGTCTGTGGGATGGAGTAGTGGTGCACTGCAGCCAGACGCAACAATACTGAACCGGAGTCGCCCAGGTTGGCTAGCTCGACTCGTCCATCGTCCAGCGCGACACCGACAGAAGCTGTGCTGCCACCGGCGCGGATCGACTCGTCCGCCACAACTTGATCGTAGCCGGATTGGAGTATGCTCTTTGGACGTAACTGATCTGCCGGTCCCTCCCAGTCCATGGCCGATTGTGCCATGTAGCCGCAGAGAGCGTGCGAGAAGTCAGCCGGGTCGACGCGCGACTCAGCCCAGCCACCAACACCGTCCGCGACGGCGAAAGCCACAGCCCCTGGGTTGTTATGGCCGATCCGGCTCACAAAGAATGCATCTTCACCACTATCTGGCCTGCGCTTCCGCCGCAGGGCGGGGTCGGTGGTCTCAGTGGCTACCCCGATGGCATCGTGGAGGTCGGGGGTGAAATCATAGGCGTTCTTTGCGGGATGGAAGCGCCGGCCTTTACCGGAGGATGATGCCGCGACACGGTAGGTGATCCGGGGTGCGGTCGACTCAAGGGCGCGGTGGAGTGGAAGCCTCTGGTGGGCGGTGATCGCGGGAGGCGCGGGGAGGACGGAGAAAAAGAGGGAGAGAAGTAGGAAGTGACCGGAGAGATCCGAGGCCATGTCGAGCTGGTCGAGCGCGAAGCAAACCGGGTTAATTTGTCTCGAGCGACGGATTGTAGGCTACTGCAGGCGGGACTGCAGGCTCTACCGGGGGGAAACAGCGCGATCATCGGCAACGAGCAGGATCGTCGGCGGCGCGCCGTCCCCTGCAAAGGCGAGAATGCTGCTGGAGCCGGCGTTCAAGGGAGAGTCCCGCGCAACGCAGACAGGCGCATGGGGAGGAGGATGCAGCCTGGACCTGACGAGGAGGGAGGGAGGCGAGTTGGAGGCAAAGAGTGGAGTGGAGAGTTGGAGTTGAGAAGGAGAGAGTTGAAGTCGAGCGAAAGAAAGTGTAGAGTAGGCAGATAACGCTTGACCGCCCGGCGTCATTCCGCCCTCCGCCATCGCATTTCTTCGCTCCGACATCCCCTCCCCTCGTCGTGGTTCCTCTGCGCATACCTCTCGGACGGACTTTTTGGTAGGCTGGACGATTACCTAGCTGTGTCGCATTCATTTCTTTTCTTGTCTGTCCAGTTTCCCCCGCGAGGGTGTTTTTCTGCCCGCCATGATGCACCCTTCGAGACAGGCGTATGTCGAGGAAGCTCAGGTAAGAATTCTCCATACAATCATTTCTTGCTGCATTTCGATCGATCTCTCGTGGTTGGCTTACAATTAGCTCAACGCTTCTCTGATTCTCACTTTTCCCGACTCTTAGGACACGGAGATGGGCATTGACCTCGCCGACTTGCGTAAGTCTCACCCCGAAACACTACTCTCGTCGTTTGGCAATCACCTAACAGCCATATGTATAGCCACCGATCACGACTATGAACTTCCCCCCTCAGCGGCGGGCATCCCCGCCGAACGTGCTTCGGCCATTCTCTCCCAGTTCGAGCGCAAACGACGAGCGGCGCCATGGCCGTTCCCACAGACGACACGCGCGTGCGCATGCGCCTACGAGAGCTTGGCGAACCCATCACCCTGTTCGGAGAAGGCCCCGTGGACCGAAGAGATCGATTGCGTGAACTCCTGACCGATATCGCCGAGAAACAAGACGCTGGGGCGGCGGGAGGCGATGTGGAAATGCACGAGGCTGCATCTGCAGCGGACGAAGAGGAAGAAGGGGATCAACAGGAAGAGTTCTATACCGAAGGCACACAGGAGCTGCTGAATGCGCGGAAAGACATTGCGCGGTTCTCACTACCCCGCGCAAAGGCACGCGTGGACCGGTTACGAGAGGAGTCGACGATTCCCCTACGCACACATATCAAACACCGCAAGGCGATTAAAGAGAAGCTACAAGGCTTCGACCTCTATGGTTCTCAGATTGCCGGTGATCGTCCGGTCAGTATCTGTCGCTTCGCTCCGGATGGACAGACGATCGCAACTGGTAACTGGGGCGGTGGAATTCGCTTACTGACGGTGCCAAACTTGGACGAGAAATTGGTCCTCGATGGGCACAAGGATCGCGTGGGTGGTTTATCGTGGTTCCCAGGGGCTACACTTCCGACGTCTAATGTCTCCGAATCGACGGTAAACCTGGTATCTGGTGGTGGCGATAGTAATGTGTGCCTGTGGTCTCTGGATAAGAAAGAACCTCTTGCCACTTTGTCCGGCCACAGTGGCCGAGTTTGTCGCACGGAATTCCATCCCTCTGGGAGATATGTTGCGTCGGCGTCCTTTGATACCACATGGCGATTGTGGGATGTTGAGACGACGGCCGAGTTTGCAGTTGCAGGAGGGCCACTCCCGGGAAGTCTACACGGTGGCATTCAACAATGATGGTTCCTTGATGGCGAGCGGTGGATTGGACAGTATTGGACGGATCTGGGATCTCCGAACAGGCCGCACCGTCATGATTCTGGAAGGGCATATTCGTGAGATCTTTGGTTTGGACTGGGGAGTGGACGGGTACCGTGTGCTCTCCGGCTCCGGGGACGGCTGGGTCAAGTGCTGGGATCTGCGTCAAGTGCGGAATACCGGCGGTATTGGTGCACACAAGAGCGTCGTGTCCGATCTACGATGGTACAAAGGCAGCGAGTCAGCCTCGCATCTGCCCGCGATGGATGGACAAAACGGTGGTATGGAGGTTGATGGGGCCACACCGACCGACCAGCCGTCGACACCACAGCCCCGGAAGTCGGGTACTTTCTTCGTGTCCAGCGGCTTTGATAAGAACGTCAATATCTTCAGTGCAGACGATTGGTCCTTGGTGAAGTCTCTGAGCGGACACTCTGGGAACGTCCTGAGCACGGATATCAGCGACGACGCGAAGTGGATTGCCAGCTGTGGCCATGACCGGACAGTCAAGCTTTGGGGCATCGAGTGAAGCGGATATGAAGGCCCCGGTCATATCGATAGGGGTTTTACATGTCTATATTGAAGTTCAGATTATCATCTAGCCATCTGGTGCATCGCACAACTCGCGTCGTCGACCTCTTCAGCTGCCCGTGGATAATACGGACCACGGATGGATGCTAAACGCCGACAAGGACCTACGCGAAGGATCTATGTCAGGGAGTGCAGGAACGCCTACTATTACGGATAATCGATACCTACTGTACACATTAAATAAAATCATGATCTGTCTAGCAATGGGATGTCCCAAATATGACAATTTCCCGCCCAGCTCTCGGAGTATGACGTAATTTCCCGAAACGCTGACTCACCCAACCAAAAGTCCCCTTACATAAGCCAGCTTTCTATCGCGCCGATAAAGGCAATAAAAGGCAACCACTCCAGAAACGACATCCAGCTCTTCAGAAGCACCGAAAACTCCCCCAACCCCAGGGAAAATGACGTCCTCACTTCGGCCACAAAGACTGTTCCAGCGGGTACCCTCGCCCGCAACTTACCATCCTTCAGCAGCCACCCGACGGACGTTCCTCTCCAACCATCAAAGCGCACCCCCCGCCTGCATGCGATGCTACATCTCGCAAACAACACCCTCTCGCAACCTGCGCAGCTACCCAACGCAGCCTCTGCAAACGCGCTCATTTACCTGCACGTCGTCTCCACGCGCAGAAGATGTTAACGAGACCAACGCCACCGTCACCAACGCCCCCGATATCACAAACGACTACACCATCTTCCCCAAGACTCTCCCCGGAGGACCTCCGCCGGGCTCCCCCTTCGCCATCAACATCGCCGACCTCCGTCGCGAATTCCTCCAGCTCCAGGGTATCACGCACCCAGACAAGTACCCCGCCGGGCCGGCGAAGCAGCGAGCCGAGGCGCTGTCCGCGCGCATTAACGAGGCGTACCGCACGCTAGTGGACCCGCTGCTACGGGCACAGTACCTCCTTCGCGAGATGCATGGGATTGACGTGACGGCCGAGGACGGGGCGTCGAAACATGCGCTTGATCCCGAGACATTGATGGAGGTGATGGAGGTGCAGGAGACGATTGAGGAGGTGGGGGCTGATCCCTCCGCTGAGGGGACGATTGCGCAGCTGAAGAAGGAGAATGATGTGCGAGTGGAGGATTGCGTGAAGACGCTTGGGAGGCGTTTGATCGTGGGGATTTGGAGACCGCTAGGCAGGAGTGTGTCCGGTTGCGGTTTTGGTATAGTGTTGGAGAGGACTGAGGGAGTGGGAACCGGGTCACACGGAGATTCGTTGGTACATTGATTGGTTGCAATCGTTGGATGTATAGATGGGCTCTTGTGTATAGATATGTATTTTTGTCTCCGCTCTGGATGCTTGATGGATACCCTGTTGGGTGTGTTGTTTCATTATTATTGAATAGAGAATCAAGATGATAGACCATTGTCTTCTAAGTTCACCAATAGTAAAAGCTCATTCCAGGATGAACCCACAGGGCTCTTTCGCTGAGCTCTAACCTATATGGAAGGTACACCGACAAAGTGACGGGCAGGTACGGGGGATGTCAATGGATCACTCTGGTCGCACTCATTGCAGTGGTTGTTGCTGGATATAGTGTTTACCGATGACTGGGCTATAAATAATAGTTCGTTCTAATGACAACACAGGCATCAAACTGACTACATTCAATAGGTAAGCACTGCCCGTATGTTTGAAGAATATAATGCTAACAAACAGCACTTCCTACATGTAAAGTATCAAACCCGTCCACGCAGTTTGTCAGACCAGAAATTGAATCATATAGATTATTGAGGTCTAGAAGATTCTTGAATACCCTGTCTTGACTCATCAATTCTCTATTTCCACTCTCATTTCAACCCTTATATATGACTTATTCTCGCCTTATATTCCCATAATCGTGATCTTTATATAATAACCACACCATGTGAAGTGAACCTTGTGGAGAAACCCAAGATTCCATTACAGACCCCTTAATTACCTGACATGCCTAACGAAGATCGAAATTATTATCTTGCAGCACTGACTGCCTGTCAACCTTGCCAGGCTGTGCGGCCAAGTGGTTTACGTGAGTGCGAAAGTCAAAGCTGTAGAATGAAACAGGTGGGAGATACTGATGAAATTCTCCCTGGATCAGAGCCCTTCATGTCACAAAATAATTGATCTTTCTCGCCAACATGTCGACTATTTGAATATCGAGAGTTGGAATTATGGAAAAGTCCGAGGCTAGGAAATTGCTTTTCTTTACAAGTCAAGAAGCTGTATGACAAGCCTGATACTTATTGGTCCTGGCAAACAAAAAAGGCCACAAGTAAATGTGATCATGGAGTATGCGGGGTTGTGACCTGAAAGAAATTATCTGGAAAGGTGCAAATACTTGATCATTCATTGGGGACGGAGATGCCGAGGGGAGGTCCCATACACTCTGCGGCAAGAAAGCTTGGCATAGGAGCCAATATATACCTCATTTTTTCTCAAACCATTACATACGACCACAGGGTGGGAAACAGGGCTTCCCGTCCGCTCAGCCGTACTTAAGCCACACGCCGGCAGGTTAGTAGTTGGGTGGGTGACCACCAGCGAATCCCTGCTGTTGTATGTTTCTCTTTTTGCTTCATCTTCATATTTTTTTGCTTGTTCCTGAAATCATAACATACATACATAGATTGTTCGTTTAACTGACCGACCCCAGTCCCTCCGCGAAACCCTCCACTACAGATTACTAACCAGCTAAAAGATGGGCTGGTAAAACCTTACTGCTTCCACTCCTGCTCAATGGCCCATTCTTTGAAGGAGTTTGTGATTGATGAGGTTCGTGCAAAAGTTTCATTCGTTACCTAGGTAACTTCTCTGTATCCTTTCCGTGAGGTGCTGACCTATGAAAAGTATCTTCTGTCTGACTCACAAGGTCCAGGCGGATTGGCGAGATAAGAGTGACCCTGCTTGAGTACTTTCGATCCTATGTCTTCCAAGCCCAGCAGAACAAGCACAGAATGATAAGCCAAAGTTACCAAGAGATTACATGACATAATCAAACTTAATATACTTATACTCATTGGATCGGTAACGAACACAGCACAGCACATCTTCTTCGGCTGGCATATTCTAAAAAGTCAACAAGAAGATGTTCGCTCGTGACTCAGCTTTAGGAAAAGTATCTGGATGCTTTGTCTCATGGAGCCTCTAAAGCACACTTGGGGATCAATATCAATAAAACCTGGGTCACTTAACGTGGTTTCTGGAAGTATTGACCTGAGCACAAATTTAAGCCCGGCCCTACCCAAACATAGGACCCAAGACGTTCTGATCATTAGTTTCCAGACGTGTATCTGCATCGTTCCTATCTCTTAGTCCTCGACGCTGTGCTGGATAAAGAAAACCTGGAATTCATACATAGCATGTCTCCTAATCATGGGTTTGATGGTGATCAAGCCGAGGGATACTCAAGAGGAACAGCCACTGCTTGGACAAACGGATATACAGCCCGCTCTAGAACTGTAGAACTGTCTAGACATGCTCGTATTCACGTTTACCATGCATCCAAACCCATGTCACAGACATGAACACAATAGACACGGACGCTCAGCCACGGATCGCAATTGCTTCATATCTCGAAATTGACTCAGGTACCATTGGTGGAGTAACCCGCTTGCTGATTCAAGTATAGAAACGCATACTAAACAAAAGAAGGCCATTATGCGACTGGAAGGGAAACAATTCCCTTCTTCATTATTTGGCTGATGGGTTACAGTGTTATCGAAGCGATTCTATACTTGCCGTCTGGATACGAGCCCGGGTCCAAAAATAGCCTCGCCCAACCGGGTAGCGTGTAGCGTGTCGCGTGCTTTAAGATTAATTTAACTCGCGTATCCAAGGTCGATCTTTTCTTGGTGTGGGATAGCCGTCTGGTACTGCTCGTATTCTGCCCAGATTTGCCTACACTCTGACAGTTTGTCATGTCCGTCATATCTGATTGCATTGCATGATTACCTGCGGAGATGGCGATGAGGGTCCAACAACAAGGTATAAATTGAGAGATCATCCAACTGTTTGCTCTATCTCATCAAAAACATTCTACATCAATCATCCAAACAAGCTAGGCAAACACCCATTGAACCTTTCATCATGCATCTCAAATCACTTTTCCTTTCAACCCTCTTCACGAGCTCCCTCACCTCAGCCTACTATATCGCCGTCACAGACCAGAACTCCAAGACAGTACGGCTTTTCCCCCGTGATGCAGCCTCTTGGAACGGAGACAACATTTTCTGGTCATGACCGCAGACGGCGGCGACTGGCCCTGGACAGACGGATACTGGGCCGACATCTCCGAAGTCAAGATCCGGAAGACCGCTGATCGAGGCTACGTGGCCCTGGTCGCCACATCCGCAGGCAAAGTCGGCATGATCGACATCACCAGCAACCGCGACACAGACATCAGCGACGTAGTCTGGGCATCGCCAGAGGGCAACCCGCACTCTATCGAGCGGATTCCCTACAAGGGAGCGTTTGTGGTCGCCAGCTCCGCAACGAACCAGTTGACGGTGTACGTGCCTGAGGACCCCAACGACGTGAACAACCTGAGCAAAATCAAAAAGTCCGGTACCACCTACGAGGTGGACTTTGCGCATGGGTGCTCTGGGATCCCAAGGGCGAGGGATCTCTCGGGCCATTGGTCGGAACATCCTGATTCAGTATCAGTTGTTGGCGAGGGACTGGACCTGAAGCTGGATCAAGTGAAGAACTATACGCTGCCTGATAGAGAGGATGATGACTATACTGGGAATCTCAATGGGCATGACCTACAGCCGAGCTATAAGGACGATGATAAATTGCTGCTGACGCATACGAGGGCGGCATTCGAGTTCAGCAAGAGCACCGGCGAGTTCAAGCAGCTCATTGCCCAGACCAAGCTGAAGTCCCTGGTTCAGGTGGAGGATGGCGAGTACATCTGGATTAGGGGTGAGAAGAATGATATGGGACAGTATGTGTCGTTCAGTGATGAAAGTGACCCCGGCACTGCGACTACACGGAGGGGATGGAGTGATGCCGAGTTTTACAAGGCGCGGATTTACAACGCAGACTACTACTAGGAGAGAATATTGGCATGTGAGCATGTGATGTATTAGTCAATGGTTCGGATTATTGCAATTGAAGCCAAGCGAATTCACTTTTCCATTTGGGGCAAAACACCGATGTACATCTGGGGTAATACTAGCATAGCATTCAATCAACAAACGACTGGCGTAGGACATAGAGCCAATTAAATGATGAACTGGAAAGCCGTAAGTCTTATCTGAGTGATTTACTATCGTCATGAAGCTCCTTGGTCTTACCAGTGCGCTCGACTCGGCCATCTGTAGAGTATGGAAACCGGGACAATCAGCGGAGAATGCCCGGTGGAACTCCGAACCCCAGGTTTGTCCTTCCCCTGCATGATGCCGGAGTAGTCATCGGATTTATCTTGTTTTCTCATTTTGTAGTTACGATCGTGCGGAGAAATCCGGGGTAATGTGTCACATCGCTGAGTTTGACCCCTCAGTCCAGTCCACTATGAGAAGTACCAATTGATATAAAACAGAGGCCAAAGAAGATAGACGTAGGCTGAAATGTGCAACATACTCCGATATCATACTTCTGCTTTCGTTCCATACTTCTTCATCTCCGTTTTCTAGAAACCACGATTTCTAAACTTGTGCCAAACGGTTTCTATCCTCCCAATCAACCCAAACATGCGACCCAGAACCTCCTTCGGGGTCTTATCTCTATGGATCCTCGCCAGCTTTGGAGCATCTACAAACGCGACGCTGATTGACCACGTCGAACGTGAAGTGGTTGGTTTTGATAAGCACCCGTTCCAACACCCCGGCGCACTGCATACAAAAGAAGACATACGAAGAGTACGGCAGCATGTAAAGCGACAAGACGAGCCATGGTCACGGGCTTTCAAGCATCTTGAAGAGAGTATCCATGCTCAAGCATCCTGGAAACCAACACCCCACAGTGTACTAGTCCGTGGAGCAAACCCAGAGATGGCAGAAAACTACCAAGATGCCTACCGCGACGCTCATTCCGCATACCAGCTTACGCTTCGGTGGCTCATCTCGGGAAACAGCTCTTACGCAGATACCGCAGCGGGGATCCTGGACGCATGGAGCTCAACATTGACTGATATTCATGGAAACGAAGACATGTTTCTTGGAGCCGGAATCTACGGTTATCAGTTTGCCAATGCAGCCGAGCTGCTTCGAGTCTATCCTGGATGGCCGAAACAAAACCAGAAAACATTTGGCACTATGTTGAACGACGTATTTGCCAAGTACAACCGGCTGTTTTTGGACCATCACAACAACAAACCTGACTTCTACTATGCGAACTGGGACCTCTGCAATATTGCCTCGTATATGGCAATTGGAATCTTCAATGATAACAAGACCATGTACGATTTCGCGGTGAACTACTTTAAGAACGGTCCGTCTGATGGAGCAGTCGCTAACGGGGCCCTTCCTTTCTTTTCCATTGCGAACTTCACGGAAGAGGGCTCGGGAAAGACGCTTATGCAAGGACAAGAATCGGGTCGGGATCAGGCTCACGCGTTATTCTGCTTTGGTCTTCTCGGTGTCATTGGCCAGCAAGGATATAACCAGGGTGTCGATCTATTCTCCACCTTTGAAAACGAGATTCTAAACGCGTAAGTGGGAAGAACAACTACATCTACCGTGAGATAAGCACCATACTAATCTTCCACAGAGCGGAATACGCAGCGAAATACAACACCAATCACTCCGTGCCGTATACACCTTATGAAAGCTGGGAGGGGGTCCTGCCGGTTATTTCGACCAAGGCTCGCTTTGAAGTTCGCCCGGGGTTCGAACTGATCTACTCGCACTATGAAGAGCTGCAAGGATTGAATGCATCATGGTCGAAGGATTATAGGGAGTATGTCAATCATAACCTGACGGGTAATCTGGAAGGTGGTGGCGGCGATTATGGCTCGAAGTCGGGTGGCTATGATGTCTTTGGGTATGGGACATTGATGTATCGTCTGAAGCCTGAGTGAAACGCGTACTTGATAAGATGTGGAGGTAGATATCAGGAGATGTTTAGGTTATCTGATTTGATCCAACATCTATCTTCGGAAGCTTAATCCGACTCGGTCACCAAGAAAGGACTAGGCTGTGCGGGCTACCCCGACTCGATTATTAATGACATGCTGCGTCATTGAATCCATCCCAGCCCACTTGACAAGGAATATAAAATCTTCAGTGTCTTAATACTCATCAGAGACGTCAATTGCTATCGATTCTGCTACCCATAACACCAAACTTGAAGCTTACCCCGTCTGTTCACTTATCTCCGAAACTGACCATCTCGACTTGCAACATGGCTTTGAAGGGTGCTAACGTCCTCATTGTGAGTTATCCTGTCATCGACTCGTTGGTGACATACAGCTTACACTTTCGGCAGACTGGAGCGTCAATGGGAATTGGCGAGGCTATTGCGGCAGAAGCAGCAGCCGAAGGAGCCAACCTGATCCTTTTCGCTCGATCCGAGGTAATTCAAGATTCCCTCATACACCCTATAAAGCAACCATAGCTTACTGACACTCCCCAGAATAAACTGAAAGAAATCACAGAATCTCTTCAAGCAAAGTATTCATCATCCAAAATAATCTACCAGTCGGTAGACCTCCAAAACTATGATGCCGTCGAGTCTGCTGTCAAAGCAAGCGCGAATGCCGTCGGCCCCATCGACATCCTCGTGAACAATGTACGTTAACCTCGACACCCCCAAGTATCCATGACGAATGAAGTACTGAATAGTATCGGCCGCAGGCCGGCCTGGCTCTTGGTGCTCCTGCCACATTCTCCGACCTCAAAGTATCAGATATCGTGACCATGAACGCAACGAACATCAATGGACTCATGTTTGCCACGTACGCAGTCCTAAACACATCAATGATGTCTCGGAAGGCGGGCACAATTCTTAATGTTACTTCAATCACCGGATTGGAAGTTCCACCGTTCCCTGGCGAATCAGTCTACCACTCCAACAAGGCCGCACAGGAAGCATTCACGAATGCGCTCCGGAATGAACTGAGTGGGACGAACATTCGGGTGCTAGCTTTGCGGCCTGGGTGCGTTGCTACTAACTTCCATTCGCTGAGGGTTGGACATGATAAGGCGCAGTATGATAAGTTCTTCGAGGGCTATACGTGAGTGTTCATTCGATTTTGCATTCGAAGATAAGGTGCAAAAGGCTGACTGGCTGGTGTGTATAGACCTCTCGAATCGAGAGATATTGCGCAAGCAGCGATCTATATGCTTCGTCAGCCGTTGAACGTGTCGGTCAAGGCCCTTGACGTGGTTCCTTCGGGTAAGTTTCATTCCGGTTTTCTAAGGTATCGGGACGAAAGAGTTGACTGACTGGTCTAGCTCAACGGTCTATCAATGTGTTTGACCGACAATGGTCTGCGAGGAATTCTTGATGACTATTCAAGACATATAGAAATAACCTGAAAAACGTCCAGTGAATATTACTTTAGGATATACCCAGACAGGCTTTCTAATTTCCACGTAGTATCATATCAGTTAGATACCTCTGTATGAAATATGTCTGTTATACAGTTTTCACAAACTTCACCCCCTCAACATGCTCATTGATAAACACCGGTACGAAGTCCGCAACCATAAACCACCTCGGCTTTTCCATGTCCTCATGGATAATCTTGTCTCCAATCGTAAGATTCTCAAAGGTAATATTCTCGATCTGTCGACTCTGGTCGTAACCCATCAGCTGCGACGGATTCACGATCTTCGAATCCTGCAGACCTAATGACACATTCTTGAAGGTGACATTTTTTATTCCCTGACCCGGTGCAGAGCTCCACATCTGATTCTGCATCACACGGAGGTTGAATAGTTGACCGCGTGTGATCCTCTCCACGCGAACATCCTCCACATGGATGTCTCGGAAGAGATTCATATCCGCTGCGTTGATCGCAATACACCCCTGATACCAAAGCTGGTTCTCATCCTGGTCCAAGATATCGATATTCCGGATAACGACATTACTCGTAGTTTCAGGGTTTGCCGGATTCCCATGCGTACCCATGTTTATGCCGTGCGCGATATCCGGTAGCAACACGCAGTTCTGGATGGTAATGTTCGTCGAATCCCGTACCAGTCCCAACGATGGGAGTAAAGTGCAATGGTATCGTCCGAGTTCCGTAGGAAACAGTTCTCAATTGTGATATCGGATGAACAGAAGAAATCGACCCCGTCTCCATTACCGGCAAACGAGAACGATCGGTATCGGTCTACCACGACACTCTGACATTCACCGCTGATAGACTGAACCCGTTGGCTCCCAGCGATGTGACACCCTCGACGCGAATGTTGCGTGCGCCACTCATATGGATCGCACCGCCGTGTTCGCGGTACTTGTATCCGCCTTGGGGGCCGAGGATGAAGCCGTGTCCACGGACAGCGCTGTCGGACACATTGATGAAGTTAAGCCGGAAGTCGATGAAAGCGCCACCGGCAAGATACACGGTCTTTCCCGACGGAACAGTGAGATTGACTCCGTCGGTGATTTTGCTGTATGCGGTGCCTTGGTTGAGTCCGGGACCGAAGTACCAGACATTGTCGGTGTCGTCTGTTGGGGCGTTTGTGTCGATCTCGTTCGTGAGAAGGTGCAGAGCAGTCCATTTGTTCTTGTTCAGCTCAAGCATGACATCTCGAGGCCGGTTGAGTGTGAATATGATGGTGTTATTCTCCAGTTCGCTCGAGATGCCCAGTGACCGTGGTCGAATCTCTGCGGAGCTCACTGGTCCTGCTGTATAGGTGACTTTGACCCGGACTGGGCCGTTGAGGTCAAAGGAGGCGACGCCCACTGTATGACGATCGAATGTGTTGGAAGTGGTGTTGACGTTAGCCACGTCGACTGCATAGACCGACACTGGTGTCCATGATGTAGAGGTCTCTGCTGCTGCTGTACTTCGACGACAAAGTCTCCGTTGATGGGAATGCCAGGAGGGCTGTCGTATGTTTGAATAAGAGTCATGTTTCTGTGTTCCTTCTGCTCTAATTGCATATAGATGGCAATATCAAGCGAGAACTATTGTAGTCGTTAGCTACTGGATATATGACATCGACAGCATTGTCCTCGGTTAATAGAACGATGCATATATCCGAAGTGCTTCATCCCCGGCCAGCGGGGGAATGCCCGGAAAAGCCCCGGGACAACCCACAAATCGTGTGCACGTAAGTTTGGGCCCGCCCCGTCGATCCATTCCAAAGGCTCGCCATCAGACCAGACACGACTCGGCGGGCGAATGTTCGGCCCGTTCTCCGCAGAACCATCGTGAGAATCTCCCCACACGGGCTCCTGCAAGCCGATCTGGTCTGGGGTAAGCTGCCAACGGCCAATCTCTCCGCCGAGTGCGATATTCGGTGATCTTTCCTATAGATACCATGATGGACCCAGGTCTGGAGCAGCGATTTGAATCTTACAGCAGCCTGTCTTAACAGTTACCCATCAACGATCTCTGCTGCATTGAGCCATGGCCTCCAAGGAAGCTGATATGGGAGCTACTACCGCGCATGAAGAGCTGAGCACAGAACACCTAGATGTGCAAGAGAAGAAGGATCCCTATGCAACGGGTGCAAGAATTGAGATCGATGAGGCGACAAAATAGACGCCTTTTGTGGAAGATCAGTCGTCGCATCCTCGTCATCCAGGTGATCACCTACTTTTGCCAGTCCTTGGACAAGGGAGTCTTGAACTATGCAAGCATCATGGGGATCAAGGAAGATGCCAAGCTGGTAGGCCAGGAGGTGAGTCGCTTCTTTTCATTCCTTATCTGTTCGTAGCGCTAATCGCTGCAGTACTCATGGCTGGGAACGATCCTCTACATCGGTATCTTGGCTGGCGAATACCCTCAAAATTTCCTCCTCCAGAAGCTCCCGGTAGCAAGATGCTCTCCGTCAATGTGTTTATCTGGGGATTGTCGTCGCGTGCTCTGCTGCCTCGACTCGGTTTGCTTCGCTGATGGCCGCCGTTTTTCTACTGGGATTCTTTGAGAGTTGCGTCCAGCCAGCGATGATGTTACTGTTTGTCTACTACTCCTATCCAGCACGAGGCTTACTGACGCATAATAGAACGGCAATGTGGTATAAACGCGAGGAGCAATCTTTACTGAACTCGATCTGGTACTGCATGAGTGGAGTCCAATTGATGGTACGCATTCTGTAGCTCCAATTCTTCACGACTACAGACTAACGACTAGAAGATTGGAGGACTGCTAGCATTTGGATTCTCCCATTTCACCGACGGACCCATAAAGAGCTGGCAGTTGTTCTTCTCGTCCTTGGAGTCTTCACCTGTCTCTGGTCCGTGTGTATCGGTCTTTTTCTCCCTGATAGCCCCATGTCCGCCAAATGCTTCAGCGAAGAGGACAAGAAGCTCATGATTGAACGTGTTCGTCACAACGAGACGGGTATTGAGAAACAAGGAGTACAAAAAGTATCAAATTGTCGAGGCGATCACGGATCCATTTGTCTGGTGCTGCGTCATGCTGATCATCGTTGCGAACCTGGCCATCGGTGGACTGGGCGTGTTCTCCAACCTCATCCAGCAATTCGGCTTCACGCTGCTACAGACGCAGCTGTTGAATATTGCCCAGGGAGCATGGACTATCATCGTTATGATTGGCTCTGGATGGGCCTGTCAACGCTTCCAGCAAACATGCTTCATCATGATCGTACGTCCATGCTACTCCCATCAACCCAAGATAAGGCTAACACATGTTGATAGATATACGCCATCCCAGCCATCGTCGGCACAATCGTCATCCTCGTCGTCACCCCAACAGCCTCCAAACGCAGGCGGCATGCTGATCGCCTTCTACTGCACACAGTTCTTCCTATCACAAGGCAACATGATCATCTCCCTGATCACACGCAACATCGCCGGTCAAACGAAGAAGGGCTTCACCATGACGATGGTCTTCGTGGGTTGGTCTGTAGGTAACCTGATTGCACCGCAGATCTTCCGGGAGTCGGACGCCCCGCGGTATCTTCACGGTTTCCTAGCCCATATTGTCATCTACGCGGTGTACATTGGGCTGGTTATTTTGACGCGGATTATCCTCATGGCGAGAAATCGATCCAAGATGCAGATGCAGCAGGAGGGCGAGGTCTCGCATGATTTGGCGTTTCAGGATTTGACAGATCGGGAGAATCCTAACTTCCGATATGTATACTAGGTTATTATGTCGGAATGGTTAATTATTAGTCGTGCTGTCCTAGTATTTGACTGTGGATCGTTTAAAGAAGAGGGCGATATAGACATGCGTAGATTATCACATCACTAAAGAGATTCGCATAGGGAACTAAGTATACCATCTCTGCAAAGAGTTATGCATAACTGCAGAAAGTCCATGCAATTATGATGATACCTATCAACCTGCCATAAGATTGCTCTTATTCTGACGTCTCTATTTCTACAGAGTGATTCAGAACCTGCACATGCAAATTCGACGGAAAAGTGATGCGCGACCCGGTCCAATCAAGTGGCTCTGCCGCTACCAGCAAAGTTTGTATAAAACCGCCCTCAGGATCTCCCTCCATCTGAGCTCCCACCACCAACACACACCACACCAGATCCCATCAAACATAAACCGATACAGACTACAGCTCGAGATTGACAAAATGGGTCCACCAACGAACCCCCGACTGGAAACCCTTCCTCGCGAACTCATTCACATGATCGCCCACGACCACCTCGACGAAGCCGACAGAGCCAGTCTAACTCTAACCAGTCACAGTCTTCACCACAGCCTTGGGGCAGACACTACAAGAATATCTCCGACCACTACAAATGTGATTTCCTATCACAGCTGGCTAGGGACTTGCCAAACACCTACGTCTGTTTCTACTGCGAGAAGCTCCACCCTCGCAGAGCATCTACCTCCCAGGGATCGGATCACTCTTCCCTCATCACCTCTCCTGACCTGTGCAGAGCAGAATACAGCTTGTGAGACCGAGTTGACACTGCCCGTAGACCAAGTCAGCAGCCTATACTTCAACAAGCTGAGGACCTACACGCTGCGCTTCTGTCATGTGGCGCTGGCTATGCAGCGGTATCGCTTGGGTCCATCCATGGTATTCCCTTAGAATGGCTATCATCGACTATGGTATGTGACAGAGCCAATGACAATATCCGGTGTCTGCTCTCCGTCGAGGCCCAGATTGCTCCTGTCTCCCCTGTGAGAGACGACGTGAGCCTCATCTTACAGATCCAAACGTGGACTATGTACGTTGGGCCAGAAGCAGGAGCAGGAGTAGGCGCCGGACCACCAACAAATACCACTCCCAACATACGACAGAAGATCTGCCGTCACATGAAATTCAGTCCCACCACAGCAAGCGTATCTGAAGAGGCCCCCGGGAGACAGGCATGGTTCGATATGACCTGTACAGAGTGCGGCATCCAGCTGCATGTGTACAGGCGCAGTTACAGCGAGGACTATAAAGCCTTGGTCGTCACGCGGTGGCTCGATCTCGGCCCGGGGCTCGATCTCAGAGATTATCGGTGGAATGGCGCTGTACAAGCGAACTTTCACCGCTGTATGAGGGCGGGAATAACGTTGAACTCGTCAAGAAGCGGTTCTTGCGGCTGCTGCGTCGGATGCCCTCGAGTTGACTACCCACAGGAACGAGGGATATCTTCTGGATGAGCAGTTTTTGACGGTGTTTAAGCTGGTTGAGTTTGAGGGTGATCAGGTATGGGTATTGCCTTTGCACAGATAAAGGAGCAAGGGGCAAGGGGCAAAAGAATTGTATGGCGTGGCCTGAGTATAGACAAGGAGGGAGAAGATACCCATTTGGCTTTTAAAACTCATGCTTTGTTTTGAATCATGGATTATTATGTTTCGGAAAGTGAGACTCTGGAGCGGACGTTGACCCTTCAAGCCTTTCCCTACTTCTGTTTTGGTGGATTTTCTGTATTGTTAGATCATCACATATTTAAAAAAGACTTCTAACCTCTTTCTCATAGCATACAACATCTCTTCGCATCACCTCCGAAATAGTAGTCTTCAAACCGCCATGCACGACTGCATTGTCCCTGCCTTCCAGCCATACTTCTGGTACCATCACCTTTGTTATGACTGAGCAGTGACCCCCCGATTTAGTCCCCCCATGATCTTCATGGGCATAACATGCCAAGATCTCGGTTGTCGACCAGCTTCATAGAGTACGCTTACTGTACTGGCCATTGGAAGCTGACACAGGGCCTGCCGGTGGAGTTCAACTCGTCGGTGGTGACTACGTCTTTGAAGATACTCGCACCTTAAATATACATGCATCAGGGCTGAGTTGGGAAGTCAAGATTACCCTACAACTCATTCAAGAGATTATCTCTACGAGAGTACTTGTGCAGCAATGAGAATCTCCATATTAATTCTATATCTATCACGCAAGAATGTACTCTAAAAATCAGAATCGTATGTCAATGCAGGACCCGTACCCGAACGCCATGCTAACAATCCAACCCAATCCAATGATGAGGCACAGCAGTGCAGGTATACCAAGTCAAATCAACGCGAACCAAAACGAACGAAGCAAACACAGAAAACGAGTGAGGTTCAGGGAGAAACGCGAATGTCTTAATCAGATACATCCTCATCCTTGCCCGGGTACATAATGTCCTGCCTGATCACAGCACGCACATGAGCAACAAACACAAAGAAGAACATGCAGACGATGCCAATAGACATGGCGGTACCACACCCTGAACGCCGGGACTCTGGACCGCCTTGCCGAGCGTGATAGTCGCCAGAGTGAACCCAGTATTGGGGAATACCATAGCCCAGAAGCTCAGGTGGAAAGCGGTAGGTGGTTGCCGAATGACAGCGATAGCAGCAATGAAGAAGAACCACAGACTAAGCCCAAAGAAACCCCACCGAGATAGCAAGCAGTTGTAGAATCCGAGCATCCTCAAAAGCATAGTCATCACGACCAGTTGCAACTCCATCGGTAGCCCCTGTGCCATGCCTATCAGCGCCAGGGCTGTGAAAGCCGGCGGCCCAACAGCGATGAACATGCCCGGACGGTGTTCACGGCTCGGAAGTCCTGACTCCATCAGACGTCCAGCATAGTGGGCGTACATTATGAAGCTGATCGAGAACCCAAGACCTTGGAACGTTGTGCCCGCGACGATCATTGGGAGGGCCGAACGGGAGGGCTGCTGCTCAGCGATGACGGAAGCGATGGTTCCAGACAGCATGACGGGGAACGCAGGGAGGATCCAGCCGGGCATGGCAGTTTGTAGGCGGTATTTCGGACCGGAGAAGAGCCACGAGTATTGGATGATGGCAACGAGGAGGGTGCAGGCGCAGTAGACCCAGAAAAGGACTTCGAGGGCGATGACGAAGGAAGGTTGTGCGTCTTCACCGAAGTAGCGGTAGAGACCTGTGATGATGGTTGCAATGGAGAGCCAGAAAGTAGGGAACATGATGCCCTCTCGCTCGTGGCGGAGAGAGTCGACCAGCCCGCCATGAAGGATGAACCGAGCTGCCATGGTCGAGCACAACCAGCGCGAAGAAAAGGAGGTTGATGAGGTACACTGCCAGCCCGATCTCCTTCAGTCCTGGGAAGGTGTTTGGCTGGCTCCCTAGCAAGAGAGCCAATCCACCAGCGCTCATAGTTAGAGTATACCAGGCCAGGTGAAGTGGCGGACACGCTCTCGCAGACCGATAGGGGCAGGCTTCTTCTCGTACCCGTGCTCCAGCATAGAGGAATCGGAACGGGAGGATCCCGGTGGGATTTGGTTGTCGAACATGGTGTATAGATGAGAGATAAAGGAGACGGTGGAAGGAAAAGAGGGCACAACAGGGTGTATGATATGATGTCCAGAGAAGGATGCAATTGGATAGAATTGCTTGTTTTTATAGGGCTAGCTGTCAGAGATCTGATGAATCTCCGAAGGCGCAATGGACACCTTATATCTCAAAAGAGATAGATGGATCAACTCAGGCTGCCACAAAATACAAAAAGAAAAATGGAAAAGAAAGATTTTCATGAAACGAGAGCACGATGATCTCTGCAGGCAGCGGCGGTTGAGACCCAAGAACGACGAGACGCAGCCCAATGCAAGCAAGAGACAGAAAAATCAAAAGAGTGATATGAATTAAAAATGGAATAAAGGAAAGTAGGAAAGGTGGACACCTGCACAATGACCCAAACAGGAATGTGAATGGAAGTGGAAGAAGAAGTCACGATCCAGTGAGCTCACGAGAATAGTTATACCAGGCTGCAGCACATGCCCGGGCTCATAGGACAGGACCTCACGGTCCCCCTTGATACGCATCTGTCTCCATCCGAGAGACTACGGAGTATAGTCGAGAATGCACAAGAAGAAACAACTATTGCCAAGCGCTGGCTGGTGATAAGCCCCAGCCCGCAGGCACCTCTGGCTGCTGGTTGGATACATGTCCACGACGCAAGAGCCACGCCTGACGTTCATTGTGCCAAAACGGGGTGGGCGAGTCCATCAAGAGCGGAAAGATTAGGAAACGTTCTAGCCAGGCGCACATCAGGGGCGTTCTGGACGGCACAGTCGCATTAGTTAGCACCAGGGGGGTGGGTAGACGGACGATTATCGCCCTCGAAGTTAACTGCCAAGACAATGAGTACTCTGCATTATGAATTTATGATAGATGATTCTGGCCCAGTGGGTCAGAGTGCAGAAAGCAACGTCAACCGGTATGTACGAGGGTTCTGCGCGTGGCTCCGGCGATATTCATAGCAGACAACCGCCGGCGGTGCATGTGCATGAGCCAGATGGATCCGAGAGGAGAATCTCCCTGAGGCATCCGCGTATTCCTATGTGAATTATATCTGCTACGAAATGAACTAGAAGAAAGGCCGGATTTGAAATCTATCAAAGTCAAGCGAGATTTGTATATTCGAAAATTTGGGAGCAAGCGGCGACCCATGGCGCAGAGCCGAACCCAACGGCCATCCATGATCGCCCGGCGGTTCCAAGTCCACTCCACTTGGGTTTCGCGTCTCCCCTTTTCGGGCCGAATCTCGAAACAGACTCGAACAGAGACAGGAGAAGGGTTTAGGAGAGGGGATGGCTGGGTGGGACAAGAAACCTTCTCGAGGGCCGCCAAGCGAACGGATCCCGGGCGTGGATCCGATAACTCGAGACCATCATTCCGGTCCCGACAGACGAATAATCAGGTTGCCGACGAGCACTTCGTTCAACGTGCCCGACCCTGGCGACGCTGTTTCGTGGATGGTTCAACCCGCCACAGAGGGAGATCGACAACGCATCATCGACGGGAGCTCCGCTGCCAAGCTTTCGCCAGAGGCTGTGGTGTATGGCAGAGTTTCCCAAGCACAGACAGCAGTGCCAGGGGTTGCGGCGATGATTTGAATTTCTGTCGCGGATTGGAGGCAATGCTGCGAGAGCTGCTTGGCTTGGATATATTTTTGCGACGGGGGAGTCGCTGTCACTGTCGTACGGAGTATACTTCCAAGAGATGGACGGAGTTCACCCGTGGGGACCGAAAGGGAGGCAAATCCGAAGCACGTCACAGTGGACCTGCACCGACACAAGCCGCAGAGGTCCCAGTCTTCTCGTCACAGTGCCGTCGGACTGTAGTAGAGTCTCCCGACGAAAAGTTGAAACCGGGAATTCCCCTGCAGCGTGGGTGTCAGGGCGCCACGGAAAAAGAAACAACGCGCGAAGGAATTAGGGCTACGCTTGGCACGTGGTCTCCAGACTGATAGATGTTGTGTTGACCACGGCAAACCTCTGTGGCATAACTCCGGAGTAATTTTGAAAAGCATACAGACAGCGAGCCGAAATAGTTATCCTGTCGCCTGAGATTGCCAATACTCGCAATCTCTTGGGGCTTGTTCCCGCGCTTGTCACAGTGCTTGCCTTTGTCTGCCGGATCGACAATCGACTATCTATTGATAGACACGCCGCATGGGTCCAGGAGAGGCTGTGCCAACAACCACGCAAGCTCTGCTGGTTACCCTCAACACTGCACTAGTCGGTGATACTTATCTATCATCTCCGCAGTGGTTCAAAATAAGTAACATCGATGCCTAGGACTGTTTTAGCAACATTGCAATTGCACATACTCCAGACACGAGGGACTGGGGGATCACGATTATCCACGAGGGGTGAGACTCATCCCCACGCATTCCATCCCTGTGATCATCTGATCTCGCCATCGTCATGCTTGAAACTCCCACTATTTCAAGCGTGCGTTCCTCCCAAACCACCGCCAAGAGCCCAACTATCAAGGACGGCCCTCGCCGACAAGACCATCCCAACCCGCCAAGCAAGACATACCTTCCGGCCAAGACTCGAGAAGAACATGTCTCCACCAAGCAATGCCCCTCCCTTGAATCGACGGCGGTACCTGACCGAACTGCGAGATACCCTCAGATCTGTCTCGAGCAATGGGAGAAAGACTCTGCCAAGCGCTGTTGCCTCATATAGTCTGGGGCGAACCCTCACGCGGGCACCATGAAGACACCAGATGGATACACAGATATTCCTGCGCCCCTTGATGAACACATTCATAGCGACATGATGATACCATCCGCCTACTCCGTATATTGTCTTGCTCATCACATCTTGGCAGAGGGACGGCGGAAGTCGGTCCAGGATGGCTGCATGTGAAGCCCCTCTCGGCGCATAAGACAGAACCCGGTTTCACCGTGATGAATCGTGGTGTACAGAGGCAGACTGTGGAAAAGACTCCTCCAGAGTACGGGATCGACTAGGTCTTGTCGGCTCTCCCCGACATTCCAGATCCTCCCGGCTACCTTTTCGGCTTGTCTTCAGCTTTCCTGTCTGGATGGTTTCATTCTGCCGCTGCAAGCTACGAAGCAAGGATGCATCGGAAGCATGACAATCTAACCATCCAGCTAGGTGCTAGCGTGCCATCCCATCATCCGTAGTGGTGGCCCCCATGAGACTTTGGTTCATTCATAATCCTTACTAATGTGCACGGGGTTATCCGGATATTGCCTACCGTTTCTGGGTGTTGACGCCGGATCGGCCTGGAAACGGACGATTAGTATCGTGAAGAGTTTGACCTTAGCTTGCTTTGTCCAATCGTTGCTGCGCTGGGATTGACGAGTGGTTATGCCTGCTCTGTCCGTAGATGCAACAGTGGTATATTCGGTGAGACCCAATAATTCAGCCACTCATTCCCAACGAGGAGCTTTAGTGCAACATGTCTACCTCGGTTTTGACAAAACCTTGTAAAGATGCATGTATGACATGTCGATGTACCGCCCAATCCAGCAACTCGACCGAGTCGTTGCACAATAGGAGCAACCAGGGTAGGGAAGTAGAGCTTAGCGTGGGATGAATACCACAGGAGGTAGATAGAATAAATCATCATCAAACACGGAACGTCCGCGCAAATCATGCATGTCCTGCATACACCTGCATGCATAGAAGGTCCAGGACAAAAACAATCGGGCATTTCCCTGCTTCAGCCCAGCGGTTACGTCTGTCTACTGGGTAGGTGGGTGTCTATGCTGTACCCAGTATTTTCTCTGATGGATGGGTGGATCAGACAGGGATTCAAGATAACCGTCTGACGATTTGCCCTGATCGTCCGGGAGAGTTTCAGCAAATAATGGTTCTTGTAGCGCTCACGATGGGCTGAGCTACCTACCTAGGTTCGGATAGAAGAAAGTTTTGATGAAACAGTAGTACGTGCTCTTTCTGCAGAAGAAAATTAATGAATGAATGGATGATCCACTATCTTTCATTATGTGAGTCCACTTGGGTGAAGTATTAGTCCCGTCCTGTTCCATACTCCGGTTCATGCTCAGTCTCGGTCTGTCTGTCTGCCTGTCTGTCTGTATGCAATCTGGATATACACATGATGGGAAAATAAACAAGGAACAAATGAACAAATTGGAACCAGCGTAGCAACAAGCACGATGCGAAAGAAACACAGCAAAAGAAACGCAAGAAGAATAAGAAAAAAGGTCACATCATCCGATACACCAAATCCGACGCCAACTCCGGCGTCGTATCCAACAACGCCCGCATCCCCCGATCAGACGGCTTCACCGGATACCCTGAGGACAGAGACGAAAACCCCCCATCAGAGGGGACAATCCCCCGCCAGGTCCCGCACCTTGCACGCCGCGTAGTGGACAACCAGCTTCGCAGCTCGTTGTCACGCAGCTGAGTGGCTGCATTGGGCGAGATGGGTTCCAGCCGGGTCGTCTTTGTGTAGGTGTAGTGGAGGAGGTCGAGGACCATCTTTGCTTTTGCGCTGGTCAATTGTTTCTCCCCCTCTTCTCCAGTGGCAGTACCATTACCGTTGCTTTCCCCGTTATGGGTACTGATGCCGGTGGGGATGTATGGTTGGGCATCGTCGTGGAAACCCAGATTGACCAGGTCACGGTGCAACTTGCGCGACACAGCTGCGCCAGGGCAGGGATGAGATAGCGCGCCGCGAAGACGTACACTTAGCGTGGAAGACGAGATATGGGAGATCGGCTCGATGCGAGGGACGAGGTCGAGAGCACGCGGGGGGGTCTGGTCAGTTCCGCCGGACATCTGGCGCGGATCGATGTAGTCCAGCGAGGCGAATTCATCCCACATGCTCGTGATGCCGTTCTCGTGGTGCGAGGAGAATTTTGTTTGGCGAAGGAGGTGTCGATGATGGGTCCCTGACGCTGGTCTGATTGGGTTTCTTCCAGATTGTCTGCTGCATCGTTACCACCCTGCTGCTCCTGCTGCTGCTATCATCTGCAACCGCCGGCGTCGCCGTACCGTCATCCACGCGGGAGTCGCAGCGCCGATAGAATCGTCCCATCCGTCGTCCGTGTCGACCTGGCCCGCTGCTGCAGCGTCGACAGAGTGAGAGACCTCGTTCGAGTCCCAGTCGTCCTGCGTGTTGATCTCCGCTGCGGGGTTTGGTTCGCCTCTCGTGTGTCTGTGAGAAGGGGGCGTGGACGGAGGCGTCAGATCATTGGAAGGTTCTTCCTCTGGCTGGACGATTGTCTTTGACTTCTTTCCTTTCTTTCCTTTCTTGCCTTTCTTCTCCTTCGTCGGTGGGGTCTCTACGACTTCATCCCACGGATCAACGCCCTCGGCGGATGCAGCGGCTGGCTGTTGCGGTTCCTCAAGATGATCAGGGATAGGCGCAATCTCCGTCGAGGGTGCATCTGCAGCAGAACCTGGTGAGTGTTGCTCAGGTATTGCATTGTCCCCAGCCCCGTCACCGTCGCCCGCGAGCGCAGAGACAGAAGTTGGAGCAGCAGTAGGCGCACTCGCAACAGGCCTATCCATCTCCTTCTCCGACGTCCCCGCCGACCTTGGTGGCGACGGCAAATACGCAGCATGCGCATCCTCCCCACCGGAGAATCCCCCTCTTCAAGGCCGCCGTGGCCCTCGGACTCACAGGTGTGGGCGCCGCAATTGTGCTATAGACCCGGACCTGGACCGGCACGGGCACGGCGACAGGAAGCTGACGATCATCCTCGCGCGACCCCGGCGGCGGCACACTGTAGTCCCCGGTATAGGCGTACTCGCAGAAGGCGACAAAGGTCTCGACATCCTCGTCTTCCAACACGGCGATATGGTGCTTCGACTCGCGGTCTGGCCGCTGTTCATGAGATGGTCGAGCGGCTGGGAGACATGGCGGGCGAGGCCGGACTGAACGGTCAGCTTGGTGTGCTTGGGACCGACGAGGAAGGTAAATGGCGGTTAGTGGACGATGCTGTATTCCATTGAGAGAGGGGCGAAGCGTCAGTGGGAGGACTGTTGGTGTTGGTATAGCTGACTTGCAGGGACAGACGAGATGTACGGTATAGCGGACATAGTGGACATGACAGGATGTGATAACGACAGCCAGCGCAAGACAAAGAACAGAACACCTGACTCACCTACTGTAATCCCGATCAGTCTCCATGGACGATGATGCAGTGATATCGAATTCGAGTATGGCAGAGACTATCTCAGACCGAACGAGAACGAGAGAGAATGAGGTATATGATTCATCTAGCGGTGGATTATATACCGCACCTCCCAACTCCAGCACAAGCGCGAAGAGCCGACCAATGGGTCACGATGGAGAGCCAGGCTACGTGTGCAGTGCTGAGGGCGTTACGGCGACTGGATTGACCGCCAGCTGCTCCGATATTCCTGTCGTGGAGGGATGTTGGTGGTGATATCTTCACGCTCTGCTCATGTGTGTCTATCTGTCTACTATCTCTGTCCATTAAACCCCCTACGCATCCCCTCTCACATCCCAATATCCCCCGACACGAAGGACACACCGAATCAGACACCGACATTTCGCATCTCTCCGCATCGCTCATTCCTCCTAACATCGGAAAGAAAGAGAGCGCCAGAGAGAGGGGGAGGCAGGGCATGAACACCTTTGCTGCAGGTCAGGTCCGTGCAGGAAGGGTGATTAGCTGGCCAATTCGCATTCTCCGTCGTGTTGAATTGCCTCGAGCAGCACCCCGACTGGCTGGGTGTGGGTTTCACGCGACAGCTCAGAGCTTCAGCCAGTGGAGTAGTTGCTGCTGCTAAGACGCCTGGCGGGACGACCGAATGTGTCGGTCTGCGTTTTAGTGGCTCGATTGTTGCCCGATGGGTCTGCCACCCAACGCAACGTCTTTGTCGGTCATTTTCTGCTCGTGCTGGCTTTCTTTGTTTTCCGGTTTGGGCTGGTTGGCTTTTACACGGAGCCGAGGATAGCACGCTTCTTCGTCTTATCTGGGGGCCGGGGGAGGGTGGTTGATGTGCTGGAGGGCCCTCGCGACCTATGTGTTTGCCATGGGACTGCTTCTCTGCAGGTCGTCAGTGGAGGAATTAGGAGTCGGATAGTTGCAGCTAGAGATTGGTCCGTTATCCTTTTGGGGCAATATTCCGAACTATTATACTGCTGGATCAGAGTGGAGTCCATCATCCCCAATTGCCGCTTTGGGAAATGTACATCCGCATAAACTATTACCTGGTTCAAATATTTTAATGTCGACAATCCACATGTAGAATGTTCGTAACTTAATTGTCTATCGCTATAACTCCAACAAACCAAAACTCCATCCAACCCATTTTATGCGCATAAACTAGCCACAAGTCAAGGAAACAATGGTGGGTATCATCAATCATCCGAACTAAATGCCCTGGCTGTATACGTCCACAGACATCCTCGCTTTCACCTTGGAGCACTCCGACCATGCTTGGATAGGGGCATATGGCAGTGCTCCGACAGGGGTATATGTAGTGAACCGACAAGGCCTTGACCATTGTCGGTAGTAGGCGTCGACTCGGGACAGGTACCGCTGAAGCGGCAGTAAGAAAGCAAGAAAGTGCAGCAATGCAGCAATGCACAATCAAGCAACCTTTCGTCCAACATTGCCAATACCCAGACCAACCACGCTGACAATCACATCACCATGCTCGTTTCCCCAGCAGCATCGCGCAGACCCCAACCCGGCGCACCGAACTTGGTCAGATCGCGCGCCAGCTGGATAACATTCTCATCGGCAAGAACATCACGACCCATCTGGATACGACCGACATCCTCAGATCCCATCGTCATCAGACCAAGCATAGTCGGCACCGCCGCGGGAGCCACACACCACCCTTCGACACCGTCTCGAGCAGCTGATATGCGCACTGCTTGCCGATACCTCCGGAGCCGTACCACCCGTCGGCGGCGAGATCACGCCGAGAACAGACAGCCCGTCGAGGACTCCGCGACGAGCGACAGACCAAACCAAGACCGAACTTCTTCTTCGCGTTGGGGTTGTTCTTGTCCGGGGCGGGCACGAGCGGCGCAGACGACACATCGGAGAAGACGTACGTATCCGGGGACGAGGGGGTTCAGGACGCCGCGGGCGGCTTCGATCATCCGGGCGTTGTTGGACCCCGACACACCGACGGAGTAGGCGACACCGCGGACGCGCTTGACACGGCCAGGGTTCATGAGGTGGAGGGTCTTGGGGAGACGGACCTGGTGGCCGAAGACGAGCTGGACTTCGCGCCACCGCCGCGGCCGTTGGGACCGGGGTTCGACCGACGGAGGATGCGCAGCTCGATGTTGTTGAAGATGCCAAATTGGTTGAACAGCGGGAGGATGGCGGTGCGGACGCGTCGACGGACATGTCGCCCGTTGGCGTGGCCGAGGTGATCACGCCTGGTCCGGTGAAGACCACTCGCATCGGGGCTTTGGAGAAGGGCGCGAGCAGACACAATGGCAGGAGGAAGTAGCTGACGCCGCGAGTGCAGCCGGCGGGCAGCTCGTGCTTGATCACGCTGCTGCTGCTGCTGCCGCCGGTGGCGCCGACGCCGGCGGCGCTGCCGGTGATCAGACCGGGCTTGTAGACACAGATGGTACCGGTGTAGGAGATTTCCATTTGGGAGCCATTGGTGACGGCGTCGAGCAGACGGAGGAAGAGATTTCATGCGGCGCCAGACCGGGGTTTGGTGCATTGTTCGAGCGGATTTGCGAGATGTGCACTGTGCGGCCGGTCAGGGTGGCGAAGACCAGACGGTAGACGAAGTTGTGGTGGGAGGTGAAGCGAAGGGGGGTTGGGAGGTCGCCATGGTGGGTGTCTCCGGGGATTCGACTTGGTGAAGATCTATCAATTGTCTTGATCCAGCAAAATGAAGCAGAAAAGAAAATCTGTCGGGTGGAAGGATAATCCGCTCCGCGGTCGGGGATATGCGTTATCTCCGGCGGCATATCATCATCCACTCTCCGTTTCTTGCTTTCTATCTATTGATGTCCTCACTCCTCTCTTACGGTCATTCCAATACATACTCTACTATAAACCACACATAATACACCGTGATTACCAAGTCTCCCAACATGCTCCCCACCAGCCTCAACATCCCCAAATGGTACGCCCTCAACACAACCCCTCCCCCGCATCACCAAACAACAAACAACACCAAACCCATCCACAGTCCTCAAGGCCCACATAAACCATTCACTAACCAAAGATAATCCAGGCTAGAAGCCAACTCCCACCTCCTCCAACCCCCCGTCAACAACTACTGCGTCTACCACCCCTCCTCCCCGGCCACAGCCGGCTACACGGTGATGATAGTCGGCGGCCCCAACGCCCGCACAGACTACCACATCAACACGACCCCCGAATTCTTCTACCAATACCGGGGGTCGATGCTACTCAAGACCGTCGACACCAGCACCACCCCGCCCACTTTCCAAGATATCCCCATCACGAAGGCTCGCTCTTCCTTCTGCCCGCCAATACACCGCATTGCCCCGTGCGGTTTGCGGATACCGTCGGTGTGGTCATGGAGCAGCCCCGTGCGGAGGGCGCAGTCGATGCCATGCGCTGGTATTGTCGAAATCCCGGGTGTGAGGAGATAGTCTTTGAGAAGCAGTTTGTGTGTACGGATCTGGGGCACGCAGGTGAAGGCGGTGGTGGAGGAGTTTGCGGGGGATGTCGAGAAGAGGACGTGTAAGGGGTGTGGAACGGTGGCGGAGTCGAGGTTCAAGGAAGGGGAATTGGTTCAGCCCCCGCGGTTTCCTGAGTACTGAGTTGGTAATGAGTGATGTATTATGTAGGTGAGATTGCTTGTTTCGTTGTTTTGCGGTGGTGTTAGGGGACGGCGGAAAATATCCGGTAGCGGTTTATAGATCAAAATGAGGGCTACGACTAGAATGTATCAATTAGGTGGATTATATAGCGGACCGATTCACTGCAGTGCCGCGTGTATATAGATAGGCCTGGGAATGTAACGAAGGATAGGGCAGTCGCCCAAGACAACCAGCTAGTAACACAGATATCACAGCCGAACCTGACAGGCGTTCAAAACCAGGGTATTAAGCCAGGAACCAGCAAACCAAGAACAAACCAAAAAGAAGGTAAAATTAAAGTGCATAAGCCATCAGCCCAGAAACCTGCAAGCGCTAAAGCCACAGAATCAGACAAAGACCATAACCTCATGCTCAATGTCCACGTCCATTATCAATCGTCAAACGGACAGTCAATGCTCTCATGACCGTCTCGCTCGCACAGGGCACACCATTTCGACTCGTCCACCACCCCGCTCGACTTTCCGGCCACCGGAGGCATCGACGACGTCAGTCCCTGCGATGCATTTTTCAGCCCCTCCATGACCACGTCCCGACCCGTCTTCTGAGGCGTGGTGTTCTCGTCCGCCGCAGGGGCCGGTTTGGGGGTAGCGGCCTTGTCGCGGGCAGCGCCTTCATCCGCGTGGGCGGCACTCTTGTTCTTCTGCTCCGCACCAAACATGTTGGTGCAGCTGAGGATGTCATGTCCGTTGGTCTCGCAGATCTCACACCACTGCGATCCTCCGTCGTCGGACCGACCATCGGACTCATGCATGGTCTCTAGGCGCTGCTGCGAGGTCTTGCGACGGTGTTGCGGCGAGTAAGCTCGATACTGCTCGTGCGGCTCGGACTCATCGTTCCAGTCGGTAGGTACGACCGTGCGATCTGACAGACGACGGGAGTGGTTCGCAGGAGCCGGGGCTCCAGCCTTCCCAGTGGAGCTCGTCGGCTTGTGGTAGGAGGTATTGACGGTGGAGCTACGAGTTCGGTTGCTGCCGTTGACCTGCAGTTGCTGAAGCTCCCGTTCGAGTTCCTCGATGCGATAGGTTTTCCGCTCGGTGATCCGCTCGTACTCCTGGACTCGCTCCTCCAGATGGGCCACATGTCCCGCGTCGTGCTCGGTTTGAGAGCCTGCCGACGCGCCATTCTGCAGCCCATTGACGTTGGGTTCTCCGCGGCTCAGGGAGTGAATAATTGCCTTCAGTCCGCGGATCTCATCGTCCTTCTGCTCCAGTTCACGGGAATGTTGCTGACTGTCCGGAGCGGACCCATCGTGAGCTCGCGGTGTCGAGCCCTCCCGTTCCTTGTTGAGTTCGAGCTTTGTGCGCTCGACCTCACCTCGGAGGAACTCGACCTCGGCTCGAGCTTCGGCCTCCCCGCGGCGTGCATCTTCCAACCCTTCCTCCAGCTCGGACACCAATTCCTCGAGCTGCTTGAGTTGGTTGGCCACCGCCTCGACATCTTCGCCACGGTCCTGAAGCTCCCGGTTTTGCTGCAGGAGCTCGTCCAGACGCGCCTCGTACACGCGCTCGGTTTCCGACGCGGCCACCTCCAGGGTGTCGAGGGTGCTACGGAAATCCGCGCGGTGAAGATCAAACTCGGAGGTCAGCTGCGCGATGCGGTCGTTCTTCTCGCGCAACTGCGCGCGGATGGAAAGCGCATCGGATCCCTCGAGCTCCTCCAGGTGCGCTGGAAGTCAGCGAGTGTCTGGGCTTGCTCCTCCAGCTGCTTGTCGCGCTCCGTCAACTCCTTCTCAAGATTCTTGACCTGGGCCCTCAGCTCCTGCAGCTCTCCCGAGGATGTTGATGGCCGCGACGATGGCCGGCGGAAATCTGAGGTCCGCACGGAGGAAATATCATCGTCATTGCTCACGCGGGATGGCGCACGGTCAGAGGCCCGCGAGGGAGCCTTTACCGGGCTACGGGGGTAGCCGTTGGTGGAGGAGACGGCTCTCGCGGCCGCGGAGGAGTGCGCAAACCAGTCAGGCTGAGCTTGGAGGGTGGGGGGTTTCGAGGGGATTCGGCGCGCGGGAGGGATGGACGGGTATTGACCCGGGGGGTTCGGGGGGCAGAGGCACCGGGACCGATGGACTTGCTAAAGTTGACCGGGCGCGAGGGCGTGGTTGGAGGGGCACCGATCGTAGAGGCGAGAAGTTCGGGGTGGATCGTTTGGTGACATATTTGCTGTTGTTCATGGGCACAAAAATGCCGGAGCCCGGTGCGGACGTCACGAAATATTTGCGGCCCTCGACGTCGCCGTTGTTCTTGCCCCTCCTGGCATGCTCGGCGGCCAGCTCGATGCCCGCAAACTTGCCTGGCTTCCCCGAGACACTCCCCAGATATTTCACGGTGCCGTACATGCCCCCGGGGACATTGACCAGGTCCCCGACCTGGATGTCGTCGAGGGGCGCCATGGCGAGGATCGACGGTGGTGTGTGCGACGGAAGGACAGGAACGGGTGGGGGAAGGAGATTCAGGGGAGAATGAGGGTGCGAGAGAGCGAAGGGGAAAGGAGAAGGGAACGGAATGAAAGGTGGGAGGAAAGTCGGGGAGGAATGTGGAGGCAGGGGCAGTAAATAGGAGAGAGTGACCGATCATAGACCGGCAATCATGGTGGTCGCAGTAGTTGGCTCGGAGGTTTTTATTCCCTCTCGTCTATTGATTGACGCGGGAGTGAGCCTTGGGTGGGGATTGGGCAGCGAAGGTTTCGGCAGTGAGGGTGTGCGTAAGGGAGAGGATGGTGCAGATAGACAAATGAAAGGGTGGAGGGCAGAGAGTGGAAGGAAGATGAAGGGAAGGGAGAGGTTGACGTTGATGTCGAGCAGCTGAGATGAAGTAAACAAGCTGGAAGGCCATCCGTGGTGCGCCGTGACCGCGGTGTTACCGTCAGATTACCGCCCTTGCCGAAAGGAGATTATCTGCCCACTTTAAATCCACTGTTACGTACGACTATTGGTATCATCAAAACCCTGCATTGCATTTGCATACGGAGTACTTCCATCGGCTTCATGATCCATTCTAGAGTCCAGCTCCTCTTTCATGCACTTTTGATCCTTTCATTCCCCCTACCATCCTTCGTCCATCTCGATATCTTCGTCCGAGTAGTACGGCGGGGGCGGTTCATCCGGATAGGAGTCGTCCCAGTACGCATCTCCGTCATGATCCAGTCCCTGACCGCTGCTATACTGATAGGCGTTCCGTTCAATCGCATCAAATTCCTCTCGCATACTCCGTGCACTGCGAGAAGGCTTCGTCCCTTGGTTAGAAACGCGCTCCGCCCAGACGTCGCAGTCAAAGCGCTCCTCACTGTCATCCGACAGGAACCTGTCGAAAGTGCCTTCAACTCGTCCATCCCCAAGGAACTTGAACAATCCAGTGCAGAGGGGCCGGATAAGGGCATGTACCCCCGTGATGAATCAACTGCACGCCATCGGAAAAAGCAGGCTTCATGAATGTCATCCTTGTCGGGGTTGAAGACACTGTAGGGGCGCTGCGGCATGAATAGAATACCCGTGATGGGCCCAATCTGGAACTCCCCCCAAACGGTGGTATCTTCTAGACACAGGCGGATTCCTGAGTTTCTTGTGTCAACGCCTGGGACCTCAACATCATACATCCCATTTATGTAGCCGAGCTTTGGAGGCTTAGTTTGGCCTTTGACTGGGCTGCGTGACTGGGCATAGCCACCCCGTCGCGCAGTCTGTTTTTTGGGGGTTTTCTCAGGTTCGTCTAGGACAGGATTGGAAGAAGCAGCAGTAGAACGGGACTCCCCTGCCGAGCGAAAAGGACGAGACCGTCTGGCTGTTTGGATGGGCCGGGGATGGTTACCAATGGCGGTTGGCCCAGCGTCAGGCGCAGCTGATTGCACGCTCGAACTTGCGGTTTGCTTCAACTTTGCAGCCGAAGACTTTTTCTGCACTGTGCCATCTTTAACTGTAGCTGTTGAGCTCTGTCGTTTCACTGACTTCTTCTGTTCCGGTCCTTCGTCGCCGCCACCGGCCTTCCGCTTCTTGGTAGCTGTTGGCGTCGCAGCCGGTTGAGCTTGACCTCCGATGTTCACATTGATATTGACATTCGTATTTCCCACGTTGATGGAGGTCAGCCCTGCCATGGTCGCTGCAGTCACAGCTGCCGCAAGATCGTCGCCCGCCTTTCGGTTGGATCCTTTGGTAGCCGACTTTGATACCTTTGCGGTTTCTCAGCCTCAGCACGTTCCTTTTTGAAATTTCGTTCGTTAGCGTTCCACTCTTTCTTGAGCTCCTTCTCCAGCAGCTGTAGGTTCACGGGCACCGCCAATCTTCCCTGATTGACGGCGTCCAGCAGTCGCTTCGCAGCGGTGCCTTTATTGTCCGACGGAGGGAGGCCGTAGTGCAGCAGCTGTGCCCGATACCAATGCGCGGGGTGGTCTTTGGTCGGTGCCTGACCCGAGGAGGGGTGAAAGAGCGTCTGCAGCTCTTGCAGGGTCGCTCGTCGATGACGACTGTGGGAGCTGGTCACATAAAAATCGCCATTGTAGTAATGGTACTCGCCCTGGGACACGGGCGATGACGGGCCATTTCCCTGCTATGGTTGGGGCTGATGGTGTGCTGAGAGATAATCGCGCAACGGTCTGCAGCTCGTGTGAGCAACGGGCTCAAAGAGTCGCCGCGTGGGACTTGATAGATCGCATGCCAAGGCGTTGCATGTGTTTTTGTCGGAGCAAATCGGTAGAGTTGCGATGGTGATGCGCCGGTGACATACCGTACACGCATACAGCGTCTCACGGCCGGGAGAGGCGGCGGACGGACAGTACGGTAACGCAGTGACGATACGGACCACCTCACATCCTCCAACTCCATCAACTCGATGCACCGCACAACCCTCTCGTACATACTTCCGATCTTCTGCACCTCCCCTCTCCGCTCGTCTCGAATCCCGGCTCCTTCAATCTCCGGCCTTCCGTACAGCTTGGCCTCCCTTACCCCCTTCGGTGCGCAATCGACCAGTCCCGTGCGCTGCCCCGGTCGGTCCGCCTTACCAGTGGAGCCCCGTCATCACGATCTCGCCCCGAGTCGCCACGGGTCAACCTAGCCTCGAGGTAATCTGATTCTCGGTGGACAACTGCTGTTCATACACTTGCTTGCATGATCACCGGCGTTCTCTCGCCCCCGCGACTTCCACAATGGCGCAATACTTCTTCGATCTGCTCTACAACTTCACCGATTGCATGTGCTGTTTCCCCAGCACTCCGCAGCTGAAGATCAACAACCGTAGCTTTAAGCTGTTGCGACTCCTGGGTGAAGTCCGTCTTCCTATCTCAATTCCTTCCATGCACCCTCTAGATAAATCACACTAACCCTCGGGTGCCCTGCAGGGTGGCTTCTCCTACGTCTACCTCGTGCAAGATAAATCAACCGCCGAGCTGTTCGCGCTGAAAAAGATCCGCTGTCCGTTCGGCCAGGAGTCCGTCTCGCAGGCCCTGAAGGAAGTCGAGGCCTACACGCTATTCACCTCCGAATCCAACATCATCCATTCCATCGACCATTGTGTCTCGACCGAGGGAGGATCCAAATTCCGCGCCGACGGCGGAGATGCCGGCTCGAAGACCGTCTATATCCTCCTCCCCTATTATCAGCGCGGAAACCTCCAGGATGCCATCAACGCCAACCTCGTCAATCACACCAGTTTCCCAGAAAAGCGGCTGATGGTGCTCATGCTGGGCGTCGCCAAGGCCCTTCGCTCCATGCACCAATACCGCGTCACGAGCGGCGCGAACTCCACCGCAAGGCCAAGGGTATTCGGAGAGAGGGAGAAGAGGCGGATGCGGCAGGCGGCATGCGCATGCCGAAACCGAAGCGTCGGGCCAGCCAGAAGGCAGAGGACTCGGATGAGGAGAACGAGCCGCTGATGGATGATGAGGTTACACAGAGCCAGGAGGGGGTTGCGGATGGGGATCTTCGCCCGTATTCTCATCGAGACATCAAGCCTGGTAACATCATGATCGCCGACGATGGTCAGACACCCGTCCTGATGGACCTCGGCTCCCTCGCCCCCAGCCCCATCGCAATTACCTCTCGCTCTCTTGCCCTGGCGGTACAGGACACGGCCGCTGAACACAGCACCATGCCATATCGTGCGCCGGAACTCTTCGACGTCAAGACCGGATCAATCATCGACACCAAGGTGGACATCTGGTCACTAGGCTGCACCCTGTACGCGTGTCTCGTGGGGAAGAGCCCCTTCGAAGCCCGCAGCGAGGAGACCGGCGGCAGCTTGAGTATGTGCGTGCTGGGCGGGGACTGGCGATTCCCGGATGAAAAGCCCAATGCCGGCAAGGGTAAGGGTAAGGGGGCGATAATGCGTCCACCGATGACTCCGCAATCAGTGCGCCGGTTAAGGACGTTGTCCGAAAATGTCTTCAAGTAGAGCCGGCAGATCGACCCGATATCGACGAATTGATCCAACTCATGACGGAAGTCATCAAGGAGTTGCTGGGGATGATGATGTGGCCAGCGGGTCGAGTTGATCTTGATTATACTTTCCGCCTTACTACGATTATCGTACCTGTTTGATTAGAGATACTGTTTATAATGCCTGCTTGGGTTGTGCGCATTGCATTGTCTGACATGGTTGGTTGTATAATATGCGCCAGTTGCGGATATGGACCATCTACGTTATGATACCATTGAGGCCTCTGGCTATGTGCGGGGACAGATTTTGCTATTTTTCTTTTGCATTTTCGAGTTTGATACCACATTGAATTGGCTGTCGATCGTCTTTCCCACTGCATTATATCCAGTTTCGCGTAGCCTCTGTAAGCGCACCCAGGATAACTCCGCAGGCATTCCGAGACAATATGCTGGGCCACCTACCGCTCAGTGTTGAAGTGCTCCCTGAAGGCTTCCTTTGCCTCTTCAGCCAGAAGACGATAGCTTCTTTCGTCTTCTTCTTATACCCTACATGTCTGAGTCTGCCCTCCCATCCCCTCTGCCTTGAATGTCACCTCAGGGCACTGATTGGCTGATCTGGGTATTCTTGGTGGGCGATTGACGATTTCCGCTCTGGAGAGCTCTATTTCCTCAAGTAGGACCAACAGCTACAGTTCCAGCTTCGGTCACTTACTCTGTACGTATCCTAATGCCGGTTAATGACACTTGGGCGTTGGCCAATCACATTGATGCAGTGACATATCGCAAACAGGAGCAATCGTCGAGGCGAAGAGAAGCGAATTGATATAGACCACCCTCTGATGAACTGGTAATCGGTCTCTCCTGACTACATAGAGTTTGAATCGACAATTGAAACACTCGAATCTCATCTATGCAAGGTGCTCTATCCCATACTACGTATCTATATTGCCGCTGGCATCTCTCATCATCACCAAACATCAGCTTCCGCAACATACAAGAAGCCTTTTCGCCATTCAATTCGCAACACTACCCAGACAACTACAACAATGACCAACAACAAACCAAGCGTGTTGTTCGTCTGCGTTCATAACGCCGGCCGCTCGCAAATGGCCGCCGGCTTCCTCACCCATCTGGCCGGCGACACAATCGAAGTACATTCCGCCGGATCCACCCCAGCCACGTCCCTCAACCCCAAAGTTGTTGAAGCAATGCTCGAAGAAGGCATCGACCTCACGAACCAAACTCCAAAAGTCCTTACCACCGATGCTGTCCAACGCAGTGATGTTGTCATCACCATGGGCTGTGGTGACACCTGTCCCTTTTACCCTGGCAAACGGTATTTGGATTGGAAGCTTGACGACCCCGCTGGCCAGGGCATTGATGCTGTGCATGTTGTTCGGAATGAAGTGCCTGACTTGGTGGAGGGGCTTATAAGGGAGCTTCGGGGCTGACCTCAAGATTTGGCGGGCAATGTGTTATGATCAACGGTTCCGCGGTCCCTAATATCCATTGTCACGGACGGACCGGCCTGTACGTGAAGGCTTCAATATATACGCCAGTATTATACACCCTTGATCTACAAGCATGGATTGGCTTTGACTACCCTAAAATCGTATCTTCCTCTTCTCTTTCCTCTTCTAGAAAGACCTCATTCAGTCTATAAGAGCTTTCCCCCGAAGCTGGCAATGTGCGGTGAGAGTGTCTCTTTGGGCCCTCTTCACAGGTGCAGGACTTGTTTCAAATGCTCTTTTCTGTACTCACGGCGAACTAACGGGGTACAACTGAGATGCAGTTGGAAGCTGTTACTACTGCTGACTGCTCTTCATGTGCGTCTTCGGAAAGCCAGGTGGGGTGCAGGTATAACCACGCCATCCACAGCGTAGTAGAAACATCCCAGTGACTCACTGGAGCTTTCCGATTTGTTGTCCGCAGCATTGGTTTGAGGGTGATTTGAGGTTTGAGCTCCATCCAGATTCTGGAAGCATCGTGCAGCCAAGCCCAAATCCGAGCCAATCATGGGTGAGTGACCATCTTATAGTATAGCCACCAGATGGATGCTCAATATCTGCGCGAGTCAGAGTGATTTCTAATCTAAGCTCGCTTCACTGCTACATATATCACTTCCCGTGACATTTTGCTTTTTGTGTGCCAGGGAGCTCTTTTTTCCTGAAATAAACCGTCCCCGTCTCCATCTCATCTCAAGACGGTCACCCCTTTGCGCTCGAACCGTCGCAAGATGGATCGAAATCAGACGCCAGCTGAAAAACTCAAGCTTCTTCTGACGTGGAAAAGCAGACCGGGCCAGATACATCGGATGCGCCGCCAACAAAGCCATCCCTGTTCCGCAATCTCGGTATATTGGACCGTTTCCTCGCAGTATGGATCTTCCTTTCTATGGCCATCGGGATCATCCTGGGCAACTTCGTTCCAAGCACTGGACCGGCTTTAGAACGGGGGAAGTTTGTGGGGGTGTCCGTTCCCATTGGTAAGGTTTTACCACTGCTCACAATCGAAGCCCTGCGGGCTGTGTGTGCTGACAGCGCTATAGCGGTCGGTCTACTGGTCATGATGTACCCGATCTTGTGCAAAGTGCGGTCTGAGAGCTTGCATCATGTCTTCCGAACCCGTCAGATATGGATCCAGATGGCATTCAGTATTGTCGTTAATTGGATTGTAGCACCGTTTTTCATGGTGAGACCTCCGACTCCTCGGCCCAGAAGATTACTCACTCAACAACCAAATAGCTAGCACTTGCCTGGGCTTTCCTTCCAGATGAGCCAGAGCTACGACAAGGACTCATCCTTGTTGGACTTGCACGATGTATTGCTATGTTGGGTCTCCCTTAACTACTTCAATCCAGAGAGGCTAACAACCCCAGGTCCTGATCTGGACGGATCTCGCAGGCGGCGACGGCGAGTACTGTGCCAGCCTCGTTGCGGTCAATTCCCTGCTGCAAATGGTGCTCTTCGCGCCTATGGGGGTATTCTTCATCGAGATTATCAGCGGCGACCCCATCACCTTCGAATACTCCACCGGTGCGAAAAGTGTCACCGTCTTCCTCGGCATCCCATTGGGTGCAGCTATCGTGACGCGCTTCACTCTCCGCTGGGCAACAGGTCCTTGGTGGTATGACGAGGTCTTTCTCAAATGGGCCGGTCCGTTGTCCTTTATTGGCCTCCTGTTTACAATTCTCGTGCTGTTCGCTTCGCAAGGTCGTCAGGTGGTCCATCAGATCGTCTCGGTGGTCAGAGTTGCTGCGCCGTTGATCGTGTATTTCTCGACGATCTTCTTGACGCTTTTTGTGGCGTATAAATTGGGGTTCGGGTATAAGCTTGCCACTACGCAGAGCTTTACAGCTGCCAGTAATGATTTTGAGTTGGCGATTGCTGTTGCTGTCGCGATCTATGGGGCGGATAGTAACCAGGCACTGGCTTCCACTGTTGGGCCTCTCATTGAGGTTCCTGTTCTGTTGGGGCTGGTGTATGCTGTTCAGCTTGTGGCGAAGAGGTTGACCTGGAATGACTAGTCTGAAACCCTGGACTGTTTATATCTGTAGATTTAGCGGACCATTGGAATAGAGTGATGTCTTTGTATTGTGCAGTTGTAATATAGAAGCCTCGGGCCCTAAAGGGCATCAGGTGAATAGATTGATTGATTGACCAGCTAAGAATCCATTTAACCCAGGCTAGGATGATACGGACCAAAGGAACTGTCATCAGAGTGAGGAATAATATTAATGAAAGCCGGTGCATGGACGCAGACTAGATCCTGCGGTGATAGGCAGAAAAGGGGAAGCGAGACGAGCGATAAAGCTTCTCCGCATCGACTCTCCACTCCGCTCCTCTTCCCCTCCTCCTTCACTCCTCCTTCACTCCTCCTCTCTTCCTCTCCTGGTCGGTCTTTTCTCCGCTCTCATCGTCTTCCCCTCCATTGGCGACAAGCCTTCTGGCCCCGCTCTGCTAACTCCATACCGACGGGATCTCCATAATGGAGCATCTACTCCAACTACTGCCTGGTCGTTATCAACCGACCCCAGCGGACGATACTAACCCTCCTCGACCAAGCCCTGATAGCCATGTGGACCCCATCGGCAGATATACATCCTCTTCCCCGGTCTCATTCGTCTGACCTCTCCCAGCGAGGCGGAAGTGTTCCGACCCACGCAGCACTTATCGACAGATAGCCGGTGACGATGTCCAGCCTCTGCAAACACATGATAATAGCCGCGACTGATAGCACCATGTGGGCACCTTCGTGTCAATGGTGGGGTCTGGCGAGCATTCCGGGGAGAGTTTACCTGCCTTGATATCACCGTCTGGGTGAACGGAACGCCACCGCGTCTGATTCGATAGAGCAATCGGAGAATTCTTGATAAACGTGACCGCTCGTGGCCTTATATTCCATCTTACCCCATCCCTTGCGGGCGTCTTGTCAACCGGCTCTCCTAGGTTAACCGGTCGTGTTCCTTGCCCCTCCATTGCCGCCTGCACTATTATCGGACATACACATCTTCTGTCCTTGTATACTACGCTCTTAAGGAACGGAAGTCGGAAGCATCCTTCTCGCCATGGCCCACGAGGTGGATCGGAATGCCATTCCGGGCACGTTTACGCTCGTCGATCTGGAGCATACGATTGGCCACGCGCCATCTGAACGGGGGTAACAGCGACATTGTGCTGGTTCCGCAGCCGTCGGATGACCCGACGACCCGTTGAACTGGTCGAAGCACCGGAAATTGCTGTCAACAATTTGTGTCAGCGCGTGAGTTGCCATACTTTGCATCCTGCGAGGTCTCGGAATGATGTATCTGATTCAAGGTCGCTGCAGATTTACCCTGTTTGTCGGAATTGGTACTTCTGTCGTTTACTCCGTGCTTGTGCCCCTTTCCGAGGCGACAGGAGTTTCTGTCAACACGCTGAACGAGGGAACGGGCTATATGTTTTTGCTGGCCGGATGGGGGTTGCTGTTCTGGCAGCCTTTTGCATTGCAGTATGGGAAGCGACTGACCTATATTCTGTCTTGTCTTGGAACAATAGGTACTCTAATGTGGGGGTAAGTCTGACTTGTGAGATCGATCGCCTGAGCCAAACTAACGACATAGTCCATATGTGAAATCCAATGGCGAATGGATCGGACGTAGCATTCTTTGCGGGTTCTTCATCGCCCCGATTGAAGCGCTTCCCGAGGTGTCCGTCACAGACGTGGTATGTATTGATCTCTTTTTTCCTGCAATGGCACAGCTAAGACGATCTGCAGTACTTCACGCATGAGCGTGGTGTCTACATGGCATTATATGCTTTCTTCTTGGCCGGAAGCAATTACTTTGCACCTGTCATCTGCGGGTTCATCGCCGAGTACCACGGCTGGCAGTGGGTGTTCTACTGGCCATCTGTCTTCCTCGGAATCACCACCATATTCCTGTTCTTCTTCATGGAAGAAACAAACTACTCGCTCACAAGCCTGGAAGCACAAGCGTTTCTACGACGCAGAGAAATCCGCCACTAGCTCGGAACAGGGAGACAAAGAGAAGTCTCCGCCGAAGGACCAAGTCCAGCCAGACACAGAGCTGGGTGCCGTTTCTAACCTACAGCAAGAAGACTTTGTTCAGAAGCTGGCGATTGTGGGGCCCCCTCAGCCTAACAACATGATCCGACGGACCTGGCATACCCTGTATTATCTGAGCTGGCCGGTGGTATTCTATGCGGGGTGAGTCTTATCTGTCTACCTATGGTTCTCTCATCTAAGGATTTAAACAGCTTCTCATATGGCTCCTACCTGGTCTGGTTCAACGTGTTGAATGGTACCGCATCGATTGTCTTGGGCTCTGCCCCATACAACTTCAAGTATGTTCCATTACCTCTCTCTACTTCATGACCAAGCTAATCTTGCAGATCGTCAATGGTCGGACTCAGCTACGTTGCCTGTTGCATTGGAGTCATCCTCGGGTAAGCACCCAGTTCCCTTCTGCTTGACCCATATACTCGCTCTGACAGCGAAACAATGTAGATCGCTCTTCACCGGTCGTTTTAGCGACTGGCTCACCATCAAACTCGCACGTCGCAACAACGGTGTCATGGAAGCCGAACAACGTCTATGGCCTTTCTTGCTCTGCGTCCTCACCGTCCCAGGATCCCTACTCCTCTGGGGTGTTGGTGCCGCGCACGAATCCACTGGTTCGGACTGCTAGTCGCCATGTGCGTGCTCGCAATGGCAAACACCTGCGGCTCACCCTCAGCATCAACTATCTCGTTGACAGTTACGGTGAGCTCAGCGGTGATGCAATGTCCAGCATTATTCTGGTGCGAAACACTATGTCGTTTGCCATGGGATATGGGTGAGTATACATGTTGGTCTACATCTATTGGAATCTTACTAACGAGAGAACAGTATCACCCCCTGGATCACAGATATGGGATACCAGAATGCTTCATCTCCGCTGCATTTATCGGAATGGCTTGCTCGGCCATATTCCTGGCCATGGTGAAATGGGGCAAGATGTTCCGCACGCGCACACGGGAGAAGTACTGGGATATTGTCGTCGAGAACCGCGAACGAGGAATGGGACATTAGCATACAACCATACAACCTCTAAGGTCATCTAGACAGAAGACATGCCATAACAACTATATACACGAAGTCACCAAACAAAGTTTATATACCAAAACCAACTAAGCCAAGCGGATCTTCCCCTCATCATCATAAAGAATCTCCCTCATCTTCACACTCCGCAGATGGCTCACACCCCCGGACAACTCGCAATCATGATAGAACAGGTACCACTTGCCCTGGAACTCGGCAATCGAATGATGCGTCGTCCACCCGACGACCGGCTCGAGAATGCGACCCTGGTACGTAAACGGACCCAACGGACTATCACCCGTCGCATACACCAAATAGTGCGTATCCCCCGTCGAGTACGAGAAGTAATACTTCCCGTTATACTTGTGCATCCACGCGGCCTCGAAGAAGCGTCGGTCATGGTCATCCGCCGCAATCGGCTCACCAGCTTCATCGAGAATCTCCAACTCCTGCACCCCATTCTCAAACGTCAACATATCCGCACTCAACTTCGCCACGCGCGGGAACAACGCCTTCACGCCCGGCCCCTTGGCTCCTGCGGACCTTGCTTCCCAGCATCAAACACACTCCACTCCCCCTTCTCATCCTTCCCCCAACACTGCAGCTGGCCACCCCAAATCCCCCCGAAATAGAGATACCCCTCCCCATCGTCATCCACAAACGACGCCGGATCGATACTGTAGCTCCCCGGGATATACGACTCCTCGGCCTTGAACGGCCCGGCCGGATCATCCCCCACCGCGACCCCAATCCGGAAGATCCCCTCCTGATCCCGTGCCGGGAAATAGAGGTAATATTTCCCGTTCTTGGTGGCCGCGTCCGGCGCCCAGAGCTGCTTCGACGCCCAAGGGACGTCCTCGGTGCGGAGGACGACGCCGTGGTCGGTCACGGGGCCGGGGACTTTGTCGAGACAGGACGTGGTAGTCGGCCATGTCGTATTGGTCGCCATTGTCGTTGAAGGCGATGTCGGTTTCGCGGTCATGGGAGGGGTAGATGTAGAGTTTGTTGTTGAAGACGTGGGCGGAGGGGTCGGCGGTGTAGATGTGGGTGACGAGGGGTTCGGGCATTTTCTCTTTTTCTCTGGTGTATTCTTTATGGTTGTGGGTTTTTCGAGGTGATTTTGTCAGTCGACTTGGTATGGATGGGTGTTGTTAGGTAGTGGCAGAGGACAGGTGTATCGTAGGGACAGTTTATATGACGGAGTTAGTAGTGGTGTGGTTTATCCGGACAGGCTAAAGATTGACCCCAACCCGGGTTACCCCGCTGGAGTACGGTTAAATTAATCAATTATCCAGTGGCGTTTATGCTATTTTCATGTTTACTTAGGGATCCTACGCATTCAGCCTTAGGAGCAGGCGAGTAGTATAGGGTTTACGTCCAATGACATGCACTCACTCATTCTAGAAGATTGTACATAATATAGTCGATCAAAAGTGGACCAAGTGGGTATACTCATCTCCATCCATACCAAACTCCCACCTCCCAATCCTCAACCTCGCATTTAATTGTCAGTTTAGAGACCGTTCATACCAATAAGGTAATAAGAAAAAGATACTTCCATCCATTCCCCCTCGCCCTCGCCAACGCATCCTGCCACTCCCGCTCCATCAACGCCAACATGGCCTCCACCCCATCATCACCATCACCACCTCCACCTCCACCTCACTTATAACAGCCTCACCACCAGAAACAGAAACAAGCCAATGAACCCGCGAAAGTACAAACTCCAAATCCGGTCCCGCAACCTGAATAACCCGCTCAACCCGATCAACCACATGTCCCAATCCAATGAACTTCCCAAACCAGTATCGCTTCACATGGACGTTACCAGCTCCAGGGCCGGAGACGAGCCAGGTCGGGATACTCAGCGGGTACAGGTGAGTTTCAAACGTAGGGGGCCAGACCTGGTTGTAGTGAGTGAAAAGGCTGTCCAGTTGGGATTCGGTGAGGAGGTGGAGGTCCATGATGGTTTTCGGAAAATCTGGGTGGATTAGACCGGTGCAGACGTTGTAGAAGGGGTGGATGGGGCTGTGCAGGTGGGTGAGGATGTCGGGGAGGGTGGGGATGGTTCTTGCTGTGAGATGGGGACGTCTTCGTAGATTTGGTTTTGGGAGGTTCGTGTACTTCGTAGGTAGGGTTTGGCCGTCGGTGTCGTAGAGCTCGGGAAGTAGGTTTCGAGATAGGCGGCGAGAGACTCTTCGGTTGCAAAGGCTGGGAGGGAGAGGAAGTCGATGAAAGAGTCGGGGTAAGGAGGGGGAGGGTTGTTCTCTTCGCCGTTGCTGTTGTTGTCATTGTTGTGGTTGTGTTCAAACATCTTTATGCCAAATGGAGGATCTTATGAACCCGCGAGTAGAGAGGGTGGATTCTGGTAGAATAGTGAGTATCCAACACAATAACACAAGGTGTATGGGAGGAGCTTAGCTCGGAGAGTCTGAGAATGTAATAGGAGTTATTCGGGAGAAGTCGAGAAAGTAGGTTGATTGCTTGTTCGACTAGTGAATAGCAGATGCCTGGTGAAGGGAGTTGGCGAAGACAGGCGAGCTGGACCTTTATATACTACCTCTAGAGCATGAAGCGGAAGCCTTCAGAGAGAACCCGCTGGATCAACACCAGATCAAAGACTGAAACCTCTTTCGAGGAAGATACCGGGGTCATCCTCGACGGTGTCTCGGTTCTTTGTTCACACAAAGCGATACTAAGACAGTGGCTTTGTAGCATTGTTCGAGGTTCATGAATGAATAGTATTGTCCCAGACCGAACGACAAGATCCATTGAGGCCTCAAGCCAGGGGTTGAAAGACAAAGTGACATGGATTATACCGGTCCCTAAACCTGCAACCATCTAGGACAAGTACGGATATAGAAACACCAGTAAATGATAATCGTGCAAGTACCTATAATTAACATCTAACATCACAACTAAGCCCGGTCTTTGTTCGCCGTGACAAACTCCTTGGGACCCGTCACCTGAGGCAGTCCCACATACTTGTTGATCCAGTTGAACACAGTATTATGCCACATGAGGGCATTCTCCGGATTCAACACCCAATGGTTCTCATCCGGAACGTCAGGAACTGACTGTCCACCCCCTTCATCTGCAACACGTTGAACGCCCCCAGGCCCTCCGCAATCGTCAGTCGATAGTCCAGCTCATTGTGGATGATCAGATGCGGCGTTTGCCAATGCTCCGTAAAGCGGGAAGGGTCCCACTGGTCCCAGTTCTCCGGCACCTTCCACAGTGGACCCTGCAGATCATGCAGCGGGAAGTACAGTTCCTCGCTGCTCATCAATGAGTGCATGCTGAATATTCCGTCATGTGTCACGAGCGCCTTGAAACGACGGCCTAGTGGGTGTCCCTGAATCCAGTTCATCATGTATCCACCATACGACGCGCCCAGCGCCACGGCCCGTGAGGTATCGACATAGTCCAGGTTCTGCTCGATATGGTCTAGCCCCTTTTCAATGTCGACGTAGGGCAGGCCTCCCCATGAGCCTCGAATGGCGTCGGTGAACGGCTGCCATAACCGGTGCTACCACGAGGGTTGGGCGTGATGACGACATATCCTTGTTCAGCGAAGACTGCCGGATTCCACCGCGTGCTCCATTGGTCGTTCCACGCTCCTTGGGGACCACCGTGGATCAGGTACGCCAATGGGTACTTGTCGCCCGGCTTGAAGTTTGACGGCTTCACCACCCACGCGTGCACAGGATGATCCTCTGCACCTCTATACCAAATCTCGTCCACCTGGGACGGAGACAATCCAAATGTAGATCCGCCGCGGCCGATGGACGAGATGACATGGGCATCTTCTGGGTTGGCAGGGTCGATGGCCGTCCACAAGCTGTTGTCCAGCAGACTGTTGCTCGAGATGAGTAGCTTAGATGAGTGATTGGCCGCAGGATACACCTCATTCACATAACCAGTATGTGAGCTTCTTGAGGACGTCCGGGGAGGAGTGTCGGATGTTGTCAATGGGCATTTGATACAGCACTCCTCGCCCATTTTCCTCCACCTGCACATACAACGATTTGTCGTCGTTTGAGAAGCTCAGTCCATACGGGCTGAGGGGCCACTGTCCCTTGCCGTCCGATGACGCAAACGCTTCAATCATCTCGCCATTCCATGGGTTTGGCACGTAAAGAATCCGATTCTTGTCGGACTCGTAACCGTCCTCGCGCATGGCCAGCAGAGCGATGGCACTTCCGTCGGACGACAGCACAGGCGATGACATGGCTCCTTCGAGGCCCTTCATGGCGTGCACCTTTGCCTTGACTGTATCCATACTGGTCCAAGAGAACATGGGGCAGTAGTAGCAAGCACAAGAAGTGTGTAAAGCAGGGTTCAACGACGGATCTTTGGCCACAAAGACAATCGCCGACGGGCTGATATCAAAGTCGCCCGACCCACCAAATGGAGGGATCGGTGCTTCAACACCGGTCAACCCGCAAACCGCAATCAGGTTCGTCAGTCCCGAGACGTTGTACTTCCCCGAATTGCGCGTGGCCGGGTTGATCGGCGAGCGCTGCAGCAATCCATAGAAGATCGAATTCTTCTGGGGCTCAATATACGAGTCCCAATGTCTCACAAACAGCGAGTCGTACAGCCGTCCCGTACTGAAGGGCTTCTTGGCGTCATGGGGGTTGTAAAGAGACCCGTCGGGGTTCGCCTTTCCAGACACTGCGAATCCAATCTTTCCAGGCTCAATAACGGTGACTTTAAGGTCTGACACCGGTCCGGGCACCGTCCCTGCCATGTACGTCTTGTCCGCCTCCCTAGCATGTCCGACAATGAAACCCGTGTTCCCGTTCGCCTTTGTCTTCAACCAGACCAGCTGGTCGCTGTTATCCAGCCATTGTGGGGAGCTTGCGCCGGGGTCATTGTGATGAGAGCAGACCGACCGGTAGCAATGTCGAGGACCTTGATTTCATTTGTCTTGGAGTGCGACTCGAAGGAGTACGACGTCTGCGTGTATACTGCGAGAGTGCCGGAGAGTTGGGGATCGCGGCCGAGCGCCGAGGAGCTCCCAGAAGCACCCTGTACAGGTTAGTCGGGGGAACATTGCGTAGCGCCTATGTCATTTGACTGGACAAGAGATGCGATAATCGAATGAGACGAACTTACTCGGGAGTGAACTTCATGGGTCGGATGGTCATGTCACCGCCAAGATAAGCGATAAGATAGCTGTTGGAGAAGTCGTCCCAACCGTGCCAAAGGGAGGACTGGCGTTGTTGTAAAAAATGGAAGATTAACGGGCGAGGGAGGGGATATAGATGAGCTGGCAGTGAAGGGAGGGATGGTCAGGAGGGAGGTCGATGACGAACAGGAGCAGCAGCAATGGTGGCGTGAGGAGAAGCGGAGTCACAAGCATGTACCTGGCGGATCACCTTGCCTGATGCGGTACCGGCCAGGTACTCTTCCTCACCGCCGCCATCTTGAGGCATTGAGTGGAGACTCACGATCAATTGACCATGTCAGTCAATCAAGTATTGGACTATCTCTGGATTGCCATGGTTTCGAGGCTATTTCATACATGTGCGATGGGTTTACATCATAACAACAGCAGATCACCTGATTGGGCTAGTCTGATCAGAGGAACTGTTCAGTCACATGACATCATCGTCACCTTCATCAACACCAGAGCACTATGTGAAAAGCAAAGGAACCGCGCAGTTTTATTCCATTAGACCTTATAAATTACAGAAGCAAACAGACCAAAGCATCGTAGACACGCAAACCACCGTCAATACACCACGGTATACCCTACCACTACTCCTCTTCCTCCTCGCTCTCATCCTCCTCCATGCCTTCAGCCGCCGTCACGTTGAATGTCGGGGCCTGGTCAACACCAACGTAGCTGTCGCTCATCAGGTACAGAGTGAGCTCGTGATCACCAGGCGTAGGCACGATGTACTCCAGACGCAGATCCAACGAACGTCCGATGGTGACCCGCTTGATGGCAAGCAGGCTCTTCGTCTTCTCGTCACCACAACCAGCCACCAGTTCTCCATCTTCTTGTTGGGGTAGAAGGGAGCGTGCACGGTCGTGTTGGGCTCCTCATCTTCTTCCACCTCGCGCTCAATCTTGACCTTCAGGTACGCCGGCTCGCCTGAGGTGATGTTCTCGGGATCCTCAACCTCAAAGTCAAGCTCGATGTTAGGGTACTTCTCGTTCGTGAAGGCGGCCGCTTGCGCCAGCTGCTTGTTGTCCAGACCCAGACGCTTGACAAGAGTAGCGTAGTTCTTGTTCTCGGACGGGTCCATGGCCTCCATGAACTCGAATGTCGTTGATCTCGTACTCGTTCGCCACCTTGATGGCCTCGTCACCGAAGTGGGGGATCTGCTTGAGAGGGCTGTCCCGATCCCACATGGCCTGCACAACCATCTGGGACATCTCCATCGCGTTCATGGCATTCAGGTGTCCTTCGGAAGAAAGGACGTCCACACAAGCGCTGAGCAGATTGAGGACCTTGCTCACGATCACCTCTTGATCCTTGGCGAGATCAATAGGCAGCTGCATGCGCGAGAAGTGGGCCTGCAGCAGGACGAACGACTTGAAGTGCGGCGAGTCAAACGCAACCTGGGACATCTTGACCGGCACACGGTCGTACACGCGGCGCAGGATGTGATCCTCATGACGACGCATCTGAATCGACTCGAATTCGGTGCGGACGTGACAATCTCGAGGATACCCTTGAGCTTGGTACGGGCAGACAAGGAGAGGAGGAACGTCTGCATGGTGATGAAGGAGATGTAGTAGTAGGCGCCGATCATGGCAGCGTTGAGAGGGGAGACACTGTCATCTTCTCGTCGAGGTCGATGATCTTGGCTTCGGACAGTTCCTTCAGCGTGTTTTCGACCAACTCAGACAAGAAGGTGCTGAGACCCTCGTGGCTAACGTCAGTAGACCGTAGAAACTGGGGTTGGCGAGCAGCCGACGGTAGAAGTAGGTGTAGGTCATCCAGTCAACCGCATCCTGCGTGGAAGAGATAGTCCGGGTGCTGATCTCAGTCACGAACGCATCGTGGAGATAGGCTTGCAGGTGGCTCTCCACGGGAAGTGCCTCATTGAGGAACTTCTTGTAATATTCACGCTTGACAGCCGGGACCATAAGAACACCCCGTCCGATCTTATCTTCGCCAGGACGCGAAGCCTTGCCGAACATCTGCAGGATATCACTGATAGGGTAGTCAATGTACCGATGCTCGCGGCCCTCGAAGAACTGGGTTCCCATAACAATCACCAGGTGGGCGGTCAGGTTGAGCTCCCAGCAGACATCACGAGAAGCAAGCAGCACCTGAATCGCGCCGATGGAGAATAGATGAGTAACGATTCGCTTATCCGTAGGGCTCAAGGCCTCATGGTAGTATCCAATACCATGAGAAAGCGACTCGGCCAATGTCCGCTCCTGAAGACGCTCGAGAAGAGGAGCAAGCTCATTGACATCAGCGTTGAGGAATCGATCTTCATTGTCATCGGTAGCACAAGCAGCCAAGAGGTCCATGGCGGTAGACCGCGTCTGCTTGCGGTTAGGCACGAAGACGATGGCAGGCTTGTCTGGTGACAGTTGCAGGATGGAGAGGTAAGCAGGGCGAGCCATTGCCAGCATGAGGGAGGGGAAGTGAGGAATGGTGAAGGACTGGAGATGGAGCTCCAGAGGAACGGGGCGGGCATGGGGGCTGAAGTTGTAGATCGTGTGCTTGTTGGCGCCGATCCATTCTCCAATGTCACGAGCATTGGCCAGAGGCACACTCAAGCCGACAATGCGCATGCCGTTCTCGAGCTGTAGCGCAACGGAGTGCATGCGCGAAACCACAGCCTCGTAGATATACCCACCATATCCTCCGATCAGATGGAGCTCATCGGCAATGAACAATTGGACAGACTGGACATTCTTACGACGCTGCCACTGTCTAGATAGAACATCCCATTGAGCAGGAGTGGCGAGGACCAGATCAGCCCGCTCCAGAAGCTTCAGGTCTGCTGTCGTCTCACCCGAGAGCTTCACAATGGTCTTACCGCCGGCAAGCTTGCTCAAGCGCTTCTCCCAATCGGCAAGTCTGAGATCAACCAGCTCCTGGAAAGGAGCAATGTAGACCGCCCGACCACTGCCTTCCTGAGACCAGTGACGCAACAATGCTAGTTCAGCGCACACAGTCTTACCGCTACCCGTAGGGGCACCGACAAAGACATTGTCGTCAGTGTCGAAGAGCGACTTGAAGGTCTGCGTCTGGATCTTGTTGAAGACCTGCCAGTCGGGGTACAGCTGCTGATACTCATCACGCTTGAGCGCCTTGACAGGAGCTCTCTGCATATCCAGCAGAGGGGTGTGAGGCGGGAACCGCTCAGGCAGAATGAGCTTCTGGAATGAAACGGCGATCTTGGTCTCCGAGTGCATCCAGCGGTCCGAAACGAGCGAGATGAAGTAGTTAGGGGGCATCGGCTCGGTGATGGGGACAGTGAACTCGACGAGGTGCTCGTTCATCTCAGCCTCGGCATAGTCCTTGCGAAGGAGGAACTGATCGTGGAACAGAATTTCTTCACCGTCACAGTCTTCAACCAGGATCCAGAAGTCCTGCGCTGTTCCGTGCACACTCTCGTCCCACACAAAGTTGGGAGTAATGGTCAATTCCACACGGAGCATGGAGCGAGTGACGGGCTGCACCTGGGCCTGGACATCGAGGCGGGGAACTTGGAGACAAGATCGCACACAACACGTCCAGCCTTGGGCATGCCAAGAAGCTCACCCATACGTGGGGGGTCAAGGTCGAAGTAGCTGGACCAAGGCACATCAATACGTTCAGCCTTCTGCATGATATCTCTAGGGCAAGACGGGAACTGGCGGAGGGGCGTCATCGTGGGCCACATGCGTCTCTCGGCCATCTTGCACAGATCGAGCGCAGTCTTAGCAACAGAGGACCAGCCCTTCTTCAAGGAAATCTCGAAGATGGCACGCAGGATACGACCAGCGGATTGGGTAACATAGACCATGTCGGCCATCAAGGCAAGACCCTCCAGCTTGAGTCGGGAGATGTAAGCTTGCAGCAAGACGTTGATCTTCGAGTGCGGCTCGTCAATACCTTCCTTGACAGGCACAGGCACACGGCCCAGGAGCTTAGCCAGCTCAAGCTTCTCATCCTGGCGGACTGGAATGTACTTGAACTCGTCACTGAGTGCAAAGATACGGAACAGCTCGATGGTGGTGATGGAAGGCTGGAGGTGTTGAGAGTAGGTCAGCATGGAGCTGTGGCCGATGTAGTAGTGAGAGGCAATTCGTCCCAGCTCAGTTGACTGAAGGCGGCCCGTCTTCTTTTCGTACTTGACAAGACCTGCCCGCTCCAAAATGGTCGCCGCTGAGTGGACCAGGTCGACACGCTTCTGTTCCAATGCATCGTCGCTCTCGTAATCCGCGCCAACGCTATACAAACCAGGCGAGCGGAGCATACGGACGAACAGGTACGTGTATCCGAGCCAGTCAACACCTTCGTCACGAGTCCGGATGTTCCCAAGGACAATCTCCGCATTCATGTTATCAGCGAGCTTGCTCATGAGCTGGCTCTCAATTGGCAGCTGCTGATTCATCAAAGAGAGGTAATACTGGATCTCGGTCTGGGATGTAATGATGATACCTTCACCGAACGTATCGTATTGAGGTCTTCCGGCTCGTCCAAGCATCTGGAGAACATCCTGGGGGCTGAGCTCGACCCAACTACCCTTCTCAGGAGAGTAAACCTGGGTGCCCTTGATGATGACAGTATGGGCTGGAAGGTTAATACCCCAAGCCAGGGTTGCTGTACGACCAAGACCTGAATACTACCATCGGCGAACAGAGCTTGAACCGAGTCACGATCAGCAAGACTCAGACCAGCATGGTGAATACCGAAGCCGTAGGGAAGCAGATCCTTAAGAGAAGCGTCATCAACAGATTCGGCTTCCTCCGACAAGATGGCTCTGCTCGCAGCATCACTGCGCAGAATTTGACCAATCGTCTCCATCTCGAGGGCCTTGTCTCGGATATACTTGGCAGTCTTAGCAGTCTCCTTCCGGGAGTGGACGAAGATGAGCATCTGGTTTCGGCGTTGTCCAACTTGCTCCAGCACCTTGTTGTAACAAATATCGTTCATCGTCTTCAGCTGTTTGATGGCCTTCTTATCGGTAACACCAATGAACTCCTGCTTCAACGGACAGGGTCTGTAGGAGCCATCGAAGTGGTAAAGACCCTTGACAGGGTCCACTCGCAAGAAGCTTCCGACGTCGCGGTAGTTTGGAAGGGTGGCAGAGAGACCAACGATACGCACTGGTTCGCCAGTTTGTTCACCCTTGCGAATAGTTCGGCTGACGATGCTCTCCAGAACGGGACCACGCTCATCGTGAAGCAAGTGGATTTCGTCGATGATAAGCAGGCGCACGAGCTTGATGTAACTCGTCTCGGAGGCTTTTCTGGTGATGACGTCGTACTTCTCTGGGGTCGTGACAATGACTTGGGTTTCGGCGATTTGTTGTTTCGTGAGCTGACGATCACCAGTCAACTCGGCCACTCGGATGCCGTATGGCGCAAGCCGCTGGCTAAGGTTCCCAACCTGCTCTTGGACCAAGGCCTTCAGGGGAGAAATGAAGATAACCTTGAAGTCATCGAGCATGACCTGGCCAGTCTCGGGGTTGCGGTTCTTGCCAATCTCACGCAGAAGAGTGAGCATAGCAACGTTGGTCTTTCCAGATCCCGTGGGAGCACAGATCAGCAGGTTTCCGTCATCATGGAAAGCTGAAGGGAAGCACTTGGTTTGGATACGGTTGAGTTCCTTGGAGCTTCCGAAGCCAACACGGGCCCAGTCAGGCAATTCGGAGGTCGGAATGAGCTTCTCGCCCGGGTCCTTCTTAGCCTTCGGAGGCGGGACATGGATCTCTTCATATCCCTTGAAGGTCCGTTTCGTCGATCCTTGCGGCAGCTTGACGTTGGGGTTCGTCATGAGGTGGTTGCCTTGGTGGAAAACGAGGTTCTCGAGGTTAATCAGTCGCTTGGGCTGGAGTCCGCGAACGAGCTCGCCATCCGCGGGCTTCTGCTCAGGCTCTGGCGCGCTGGGAACATCGACATCCATGAGGTCCAGCTTAATTTTCTTATCAGGTCGGCCAGAATCATCGCGAACTGTCTTTCCGCGGATCTCATCCAAGATGGCACGATGTCCAGCCTCGACCATTTCACTTTCGACAAGGTGCCGGGCATCGGCATCTTCGGCTACTCGTCGCCAGCGCGTCACCCACACGATCTTGTCACGGTTGGTGACCATCTTGGCAACAAGGTCGGGATGGTCATAATCGAAGAGTTCCATAAGATCGTTCTCGACGTCTCGGAGCGGCTTTTCTTCGCCGTCTTCTCCCTTGCCGCCGAGAATCTCGAGCGCCTCCGAGGCCTTCTCATGTTGTATATGGGCATCCGAATAGGCGTTACCGATTTGACGTTGTAGCCAGTAGGCATCGATTTCCCGAGCGAGAACCTTAAGACCCTTATCTGATCGATCTTCACGGCCGAGACCACCGTCAATAACCATTTCCTCGGCGTCCTCAAGGTCGTTCTTCTCTGACGTGACTTCTTCGATATCTTGTTGGTCGGCTTCCTCGTCGTCGGAAAGTTCGTCATCGTCGCGTACTTCGTCGACCGTGCCCATGCGCTCATCGTCTTCGTCTTCCTCGTCGAACACGACAGCGACACCCTGGCGCTCATCGAGCTCTCCATCGCCTTCGTCCAGACCACCGTCCATATCTTCGTCTTCGTCTTGTGCGTCGTAATCCGTAATTTTTTTACCCAAGTTCATCAACTCATTGAATTCCTTGGGGTTCATGGAAGTACCGATCAGGTCGTCGATTTCCTTCTTCTTGTCGAAGTCCTTCATTTCCTCATCCTTCAAGAGCTCCAGAACGGCATCGGCGGCACTGCGAACGACTTCGTGGGGAACGTCACCGAGATGGCTTCCGGTCATCGTAAGGATAAGATCGTAGGTTGCGCGAGTGGCAGGAGTGCGAGGGCGGTACTTCAACCCCTCGACGACCGCATCGGCGGCGGAAAGGATGCCCTGGCCTCGTAGTTGCGCTGGTTGGCCACGCTGGCGTTTTTTCTGCTCTCGGGCGAGCACGTCCTCACCCTCTCCAATCGCGCCTCGTTCGATGTCGACAGCCTTCTTCTTGGTCTTGGGCGCATTGTCGCGGGCCACCCGGCCACCCATCTCCCGAATTCCAATGCGGCCTGCGAGGGACTCCGGGTCGCCGGTGGGCTCATCGTTGTTGCGAGAAATGAAACGACGGTCCGCCTGGAGAACCAGGTTGGACATCGCCGAGTATTTGTACTGCGAAATATTTTGGTCCGCCATCTTGACGATATGTGTATGCGATCGACGGTAGAAATCACAAAACGACGGTGTTACGACTGGTGAGAAGTCGTCTGGGCTCGGTGGAGCTCACGATCAGTCGGCGCGTCGAAACCTCCTGCGACACCGTGAAAAAATAAAAAAAGGCTCCTGCGACAATCTCAGAACTCAAGAAACGGCTTCACAAACCTGAAGCATCCTCCTCAGCAGACTAGCTCTCGTGGGTGCAGGGAGTGGAGCTGCCTGAGATGTTGCGCAGAGATGAAAGAGTTGCGTTGAGCGGCGTGAAGTTCTGCGGGAGCAGATTTCGGTGGCGAAGCGGGAAGGTCTGGCGAGGAGCTTGCCTGAGGTACCTCTTGACCTTCCGTATTTGGCTCCCGTATTTACTGCGTCTTCTGCCACCGCCCTCATCGATGGATCTCCAGCTCAGCTCTTCTTCCAGAGCAGCTGCAACACCCACACAGGATCATGCGCGTCAATGGCTCCTCAGCCACCATTCTAACCCCGTCGCGTATGCGATCCTTTTCTCGAATCGACGTCCTTCCGTCCCACCGATGTTATGTGCACCGGACCATTTGTCATCATGCCCGTCGACCATCGCTGCGCGTCGCGACACCAGTTCCAGCGTCGTCGTTCACATTCGCAAGAGGCGCAAAGACACAGACTACCGTGAAGCTCAAAGATATACCGCAGGGTGCGCTGAAGCTGGAGCCTTACAAAGATGTCCCCGATGACTCGCCGCGTTATCCTACGGTCGTCCAAGGACATCGGAACAATATGCAGAAATTCAAGAATTGCGTGGTCTTGACAAGAGTAGGGGGCTTCTATGAGGTACGATTGTTTCTTTGTGGTATGACTGTGCTACAGATACCACAGTATATTGTAGGACGATTCCCTGACGAAGATGTAGCTCTACTTTGAGCAAGCAGAAGAGATGCGCCACTGCTTAACATCAAACTTGCCTCTAAAAAGACCAGCGCGGGTCCTGTTCCCATGGCTGGCTTCCCTTTCTTCCAGTTAGACCGGTTCTTGAAGATCCTAGTTCAAGATCTTAACAAGTACGTGGCAATCAGCGAGGAATTCGCCAACGGTGCCGATGACAAGGCCAGGCCAGGAGGGCTGCTGTTCGACCGACGGGTGGCCAGAATTATCACGCCAGGGACCTTGATCGACGAAAAGTTCATGGACCCTTCAGAGAACAATTTCCTGCTGGCCATATACATGAACGTCCCGTCACTGAAGGAGCAGCTGAAGAACCAGCAAGATGGGCTACACGTAATATCATCTGCATCCCAACCCGTAGGCTTGTCCTGGCTAGACCTCTCTACGGGCGACTTCTTCACCCAGTCTACCACAGCTCAGATGCTTCCTTCTGCCATCGCCAGAATTGGCGCGCGGGAGATCCTCGTGGACCAAGGCCTTCGCGATTTGATCGGGCAGGAGCTGCAATTGCTAGTCGGCCATGACCATCGCCTGATGACCTTCTTCCAATTTCCGGATGAAATCATGCCTATGAGTCAGTGGGACTATATGTTAGAAGCGCCTATACCTAAGGAGGCGATTGAGACCTTCAACTCGGAGGAAATGGCTGCGGGTTATAGTCTTCTTGAATATATCAGGGTTCAACTGCAAGGATTGAATCTGAAACTTCAGCCACCTCGTCGACGGCATCTGAATGAATCGATGAATATCGATCGGAACAGTCTGAGAGGCCTAGAGATACTTGAGACAGCTCGGGATGGCTTTGGGAAAGGCAGTCTCCTTCACGCAGTTCGTCGAACCTCGACCAAAAGCGGTGCTCGTCTACTGCGTGACCGTTTGAGTGAGTAGCCAATCAGCTATAGTACGTTCAAGACTATGTTAACATCCATCAGCATCTCCCTCCACCTCACTTACAGTGGTGAATGAGCGTCTCGATGTTGTGTCCATTTTCATTGCCGACAGGGAATTACGCGACAGTGTCACCCAGTTGCTGAAACGCAGCTATGACGCTCAGCGATTAGTCCAGAAGTTCACTTTGGGCCGGGGAGATCCCGATGACCTGATATGTCTGTCCAGGGCGATAGAGGCTTCCAAAGAGATCAAACGGGTCTTGACCAACGCGGGATACGCCAATTTGGATCCTTTATCGTCTGGGAGTTCGTCTCAGCAACGCAGTCTGGCAGCTATGGTTGATAGACTCCATCTGGATGGCCCCACCGTTCTGGCAGATAGGATCTTGGCCGCCATTGATGAGGAAGGGCTACTGCAGAAACAACGAATGGAAGATGATACGGCAGTGGAAGCGGCTATTCTGGCTCAGGAGGTGACTATGAATGAAGGTCTACCGAGCGATCTGGAAGCTTTACCAAGAAAAGTCAAGTCGAAAAGTGGCGAAAAGTCAGGAGCAACAGTGGATGACCCATCGACCGTGGACACATGGGTTATGAGACGTGATGCTAGTCCTGCATTGCGTGAACTTCATCAAGCGTTGGCCGAGTTACAAAATGAAAAGGTAGCTTTGACACAACGACTGAGGGACGCGGTAGGATCTTCTACTTTGACCCTCAAATGGACCCCAGGTCTAGGCCACATTTGCCATGTGAAAGGTGCCAAAGTCTCACAACAGGCCTTGGAAGAGTTAGGGGTCACTCGCAATGTTTCGTCGACAAAGTCAACCAGGTCATTCTATCTCCCTGCGTGGTCTGAACTCGGTGGACGGACAGACCAAGTACGAGTCCAAATTCGACAAGAAGAACAGCTCATTTTCGAGAGCCTGCGCCGCGAGGTTATCCTCAACCTCGTCAAAATCCGACGAAATGCATCCGTTATGGACGAGCTTGATGTGGCTTGTTTCCTTTGCAACCTTAGCCCAAGAGCAACAGCTCGTTCGGCCGATCCTTACCAATGGAACCCAGCACAAAATTGCCGGCGGGAGACATCCAACAGTCAAGCTGGGTCTGGAAGAGCAAGGCCGCCGTTTTGTCAGTAATGACTGCTTCTTGGGCGATCCAGAGCGAATCTGGCTGATTACTGGGCCCAATATGGCGGGTAAGAGTACGTTTCTGCGACAGAACGCCTTGATCACGATTCTCGCGCAGGTTGGATCCTTTGTTCCAGCCGAGTATGCCGAAATCGGGATTGTCGACCAGATCTTCAGCCGCATCGGTGCTGCCGATGATCTCTTCCGAGACCAGTCCACGTTCATGGTAGAGATGCTCGAAACTGCAGCTATCTTGAAACAGGCTACACCCCGCTCTTTCGTCATTATGGATGAGGTTGGCCGTGGAACCACGCCAGAGGACGGCACGGCTGTTAGCTTCGCATGTCTGCACCATCTGCACTATCGCAATCGATGCCGGACACTCTTTGCGACACACTTCCACTCTCTTGCTGATATGACGCATGACTTTGAGGCTTTAGGGCGGTACTGTACAGATGTCAAGGAGACGCCGTCTGGGTCCTTTTCTTTCGTCCATCGTTTGCGCAAGGGAGTCAATCGCGAATCCCATGCTTTGAAGGTAGCGCAACTAGCCGGACTGCCCAAGGAGACGATCGAAATGGCCAGAAGCGTGCGCAACCTCAATAACCCGGAGGCGTTGCAGAGATAACTGCCTGATTGTGATATTTCAATCGTCACAACTTGTTCTATGTACAATATTGAGATACCACCAATCTGAATGTTATTTTAGTAATCAACCCATAAACTTATCATACATCATGAGTCTCATGGCAAGAAAGGGTAGCAACCTGCTTAGTGACAGTAACCCAGTTCTACAGCTTCGCACTGCCCACTCGCCCAACACTCAACGACTGACTCCTCCCCAAATCAACCCAATCCCCTCCCCAAACGCCGCCTCCTGACAATCCTCCTCATCAACCCCATTCGCAAACTGCACAACAACAAAATCCACCCGACGCGATCCAATCACCACCATCGGCGCATGCCACGTCCCAACCCCATACGTAACCGCCTGACCACCGCGCGCCACAAACGCCCTCAACCGCGACAAATCCGGCGGATCCCGGATAGTCACCGTCTCCCCGGACGCCGTCGTCGCAGTCGCCGTCTCGCCTTTGCGCGTCGGCGCAACAACAACCAGGAACCAGGGCTCGTCGGGGCCCTGCGCGGAGAGATCGATGGGGGTGAAGGTCTGGGTGGTGAAGGGGTGACGTTCGAGGATGCGCACGTCGAAGACGTTCGTTTCGGGGAGGGCGCTGCTGCTGGGGACGGTGCGCAGCTTGCGCGGGAAACAGGAGAACATGCTCATGCGTGCGGCGGAGGCCTGTCCGTGGGACCGGGGTACTGGTCAGTAGTGGGAGACGGGGCTGTATTTCATGGCGGAGCCCTGGTTTGCGATGACGGGGGTGGGATTGTGCGGTGGGAGAGAGGCGAGCGGAGGCGCGGCGGACAGATCGCGAGGTAGGGGGCAGCTGATTGCTGTGCCGAAGGGGGCGAAGGCTTCTTGGGTGAGCAGTTCGGGGACGACGCGGAGGGTCGGGGGAGGTGAGAGTTGGAGCGGGCATGGTGGCGGTTCTCTGTTTCAGTGTGTCGTGTGGTTGTCTGTGGGGGTTGGGTGAGGTGTGTGTTCGTCTGGTGGGATTAGGAAAGGTGTATAGACGAGGTAGGTCCAGTCTAAGGGTGTGGTGTGTTGATTTATAGCAGTTGCAGAGAGGATCAGTTGTCGGGAGAGCGTCTCGGCGGTGGTCCGTCGGCGGCTTCGGGACTCGCCGCGGGGCTGCCGAAGGGTTCTCGGAAGGGCCCGATGTCACTAAGATCTATACCTTCGTTCATCTATAACTTTTGCAACGTATGTAGTAGAAATTTTGATGCTCATAATTAGTAGGAAAGAGTTTTTAAATACCATGTTCAATTGCAAGTTGTCGCTCAGCGTGGGGTGTGGTAACTATATATTGGAGTCAACACCGAATAGAGATCAGATGTATCAGGATAGCATCCATACCAGTGCTACTATTAGAAGGTTTCCCCATGCAGTGATTCAGACTGATAAACTGCTAGTAGCTGATCAAACCACTGGTTTTAATGACTGCTTAATCCATATGACCATCGTATCGTGGACATGGGCACTACCGAGATGGCACTACCAGGATGCACATACGATTCAGAGCAAGTCTATTCCAAGGTTTCACTGGGCTCTGGCTTTTCATATTCTATATCTATGTACTCAATTATCTCTCCCTTTCTCCCTCTTCAAATCTTATATATTCACGAATAAAAATGAGACAGCCGTCATACATCATCAGCCTTAATCAAGTGTCCAGCAATACGATATTGCACTGCATGGTGGCGTACGGGGCCTACCTCTCGTACTCGGGATGGCTGTAGTTGATAAGAACTTCCATCCATGCACACACTGACTCCTGATTGACTCGAAGATTGTCATTATGTCACATCTATTATCCGGGCCGAGTCTCGGCTAAATGACTGGTTAAACACCAAAAATATACCACCACTTCTATCGAAGTATTCATCGGAAAGAATTGCCTTTCAAAAGTTCGGGTAGCCATGAAGGATCAAACAGGTTGAAAGAGTCAGATGTTGTTAGCCATCAACGTGGTAGTTTCTCCGTGGTGAAGAATGGAGATGTCAGGCGATTGGTAGATAATTGTAGACTATAGTGCCATCCGCGCTCTATATTAGTGCTCTTAATTGGCGGTGACCATTCTTCCCAGAAACCCGACACCCCAGCAGCATTGAATCTCTCTATTGTAGCTGCAAAATCAAATTCAAGGCTGGATTTACACGATATATTGCTTCACTGTAAACTGGGAGCAAGTGATGACCGATGCAAGGACAATAGAGAAGCATCCCAGACCACAACCCTGAAAAGGAAACTGGTCTCAGAGACACAAAACCAAGGAAGCTATTTGCTGACCTACTATCTGAGTGCAGTAGTTAGCTTGAGAACCTGTCTGACCCTCACTCTCTACCGTCATGCTCGCTACCAAGGTATATAAGACTGCATTCTGGCAGCCATTGCCCCTCCATCCACAAGCTGCCATAATTCGACTGCATTGCTATTGACCAAGAATGGTGTCTCTTCTATCTGGGCCCTGGCTCTGCTAGGCCAATGCCTAGCTGCTCCTTCACAAAGTGATCCTTGGGATGGCCCTAGCCAACAAGGCTTTGGCAGCTCAGACAAAGTATCATCTCACGAACCCAGGACCGGGTAAGGGAGTGATCCCCGGAAAGTGGCTGTTAGAAAGATGGTAGGTTTGCTAGAATTGCTCACCTCCAATTACGACCACTGATTCATTGATTGTCAGGGATCATCTCCAAGTCCGAGAGAAAGGCATACACAGACGCCGTCCTCTGTCTAGCCTCGAAGAAACCAAAAATTGACCCATTGTTTGCCCCGGGAGCCGCAATCGCTTCGATGACTTTGTTGCGACACACATTAACCAGACCTGGTTTATCCACGGGACTGTTAGTACCTTCACGAACACTTTCGACAGAACCACGGCTGACTAGATTATAGGGCAACTTCCTCACCTGGCATCGCTACTTCACCTGGGCCTACGAGCAGGCCCTACGCAACGAGTGCGGATACAAAGGATACCAGCCCTACTGGGGCTGGAACAAGTACGCCGATGACCCGCTGAACTCGCCTCTATTCGATGGCTCCCCGTACAGCATGTCCGGCATGGGTTATACATCCCTAACAACGACACCGAGATCGCTCCCGGGGTGTTCATCCCGCCGGAACTGTGTGGGGGCTGCGTGACAACCGGTCCTTTCGCGGAGTAGGTCTCCTCCCTCACATATAACCACCCACATTCACACACAAGCTAATGATAGTCTCCAGCTGGACGTCAACCTCGGACCCGTATGGGCAAGTCTCAAAGTCCCCGGCGTCGTCCCTCAAAACGGAACCGAATGAACTATAACCCCGCTGTCTCCGCCGAGAACATCTCCCCCGACGCAGCAACATGGACCAGAACCGAGATCGTCATGGCCCTGTTCGAAGAAACCGACATCCTCGGATTCCCAGAACCTAATGCAAGGAATTGTCCCGACGCCGGGTACTTGGGCGTTCATACCGGTGGTCACTTTACCGTCGGCGGTGACCAGGTGGTGTACGTTCTTTGCCTCCCCCACCCCCCCCCCCCCCCCCCCCCCCCCCATGTCCACCAGACAATGAGACAAATTGACTAACCCGGTGGTAGGATTTCTACACCTCCCCGGAGACCCAACTTTCTACCTCCACCATGCGGCGATTGATCGTCTGTTCTGGACATGGCAGAACCTGGACCCTGAGCATCGCACGTATGTCGTCGACGGGACCACCAACTTCCCGGCCTCGCCTAATGCCACGCTGGATGATACTATTGATATGGGAAGGCCCTAGCCCCCGTAAAGACGATTCGGGAGGTTTTGGATACCATGGTGGCCGTTTTGCTATGTGTATCGGTGATAGGATGTCCGTGAATGCGCTTGAGGTTCTGCTGAATGAGCGAGCATGTTGATTGGTGCAGCCATGGTGTTAGAAGGGGAACCGTATAGTATAGATGAAATGAATGAGCTGTTTATGGGGGTTACTGCAACCAGGCTATGGAAATGTAGATAGTAGACGGAGGAGTGAAGGGAGACCTACTATGTGCCGGTGGGATCACGTGATTAATAGAGCTAGATATTGAAGAGGTTACTAGGGAGATTGATGATAGACGAGTAGGGGAACGTGAGTACGTATAATTATTGTTTGGAGAGACCTATATATACACAATACCCACACGACGCTACAACGCTTTTAATACATCGAACATCGCAACCAGACCAGTTTTCCCTACTCCGCCGACTCATCTCACAGGTAACAAAGACTTTAGAACGTACTATGACCAGATGATACAATTCTATCAGGTCGTTCCCGGTCCAGTGGTGCATTATTTTGGCTTTTGTTCACACCTGGCGGAGTAGCTCGGTGGGAACTGCGCGGGGCCAGTGCCGTCAAAATTGTTGGTGCCGTCTTGAAAGCCGCCGGGGCCAGTGAACTGCGGCATGGGCGCATTCGGCCTCCAAGGGCGGCTGCTGCGCCTTGCGAAAGTTGGGTTGGGTGAGTGGGGTTGGAGTTGAGCCCAATGGCTGTTGGATCGGCTGCTGGCCTTGTTGGCCGTCCATTGCGGGCCACCATTGATTGGAGAAGTCAATGGAGGAGCTCTGGATGTAGTTGTCCCATGCGTCCTGTCAAGAGAGAACCGTTAGTTTCTATCCTTGCGTGTTTTCTGATGGAAAGGGGGCATACCCAGTCCAAGTTGAGCTGCATGTCTGGCATTTGCCCGAACATGGCGCTGAAGGGTGACGGGGCGCCAGGATATTCCGCCGCAGCTCCAAATGCGGCCTGTGAGGGCAAGGGTGTGTCCGACATCTTAGGGACTCCCTCGAATCCGGGAGGACCAGGATTCATTGGGCTCATGCCGCTGCTGAGGAGGCCAAGCGTCATGGCCGCGCTCTGTTTCTCGTCTTGTGGCTCGAATGGATTAGGTGCAGTGTTACTTCCGTCGGGGAAGCGTAGTCGCGCTAGCATCACACCAAGCACCCGGCGGCCTTCCAAGCGTCTATCATCTCGTCTTGGAGTTCATCCCAAATGTCCTTGGAACGCTGCAGCGCAATAAAAATTTCCTCGCGGGACTCTCGGTCCCAGGCGAAGCTTTCACCAGAAGTCATTCCGCCTGCTTGCAGCTGGTGTCCGTGATAGAGATCCAGACAGAGGATTGTGGCCGCGAGTAAGAAGTCGCTCGAGCAAAGGGAGGTGGTGCGGTTCATCTTTCCCGCGTAGACGGCCGTTCGGGCGCGTCTCCATATGGAGAATTGATTGGTAACGGAGTAACTCCAGGGCAGAATCGATGCAGGTCCGTCGAGAGTAGGCGAACCGCGGGTTTTCGCGCGCACGAACGATGAACCGTCGGTGGAGAACGCATTGTGCTTTGTGGTATACACTCATAATCTAGAGAGCGGTCAGCATTCACACCTTCAGAGGAAAAAGTCGAAGAGGCATACCTCCAGTCGAGACATGATCAGGTTAGGCGGGTCTGATTGTGATTCCTCCATCGGGCGGACCGTCAGGTTTTCGGGGATCATGTCTCTTGCACGGCGGAGCTCCGTGTCAATTTCCATTACTTTGTCATAAGGTGCACTTTGCAATGCAGAGGCATCCTCGATGACGCGTCCAAAGGCATAGGTGAGCCGGGCCTTGGCAATCAAGAACGAGATGGGCGTAGTTTCGCTGGGTAGGCGGGAGGGCGGAAGCTCCGTACAATCTCGTCGAAGTCATCATCATACAGGTTGCGTGGGAGCTCGGTGTCGCTGTCCGATGTACGAATCATGCTGGGTAAGCCAACCTGGAAGGAAGAGAGGAGATCTGCCTGGCGCACAAAGGCCCACACTCGGCGGCGCATTTCTCCTTGGAAAGGAGTGATATTGGGGAACATCTTCGAGTCTCGATGATCCCATTCTCATCGCCAATCTCGCAATCACGCCCACAAGGACCCATCCAGACACGTCGGAATCCTTCGATTGGCAGAAGTCGCCGTACAGGTGGAAGATAAGCGACTCGATCAGATATGGATAGGGTTTTGTATAGTCCGCCAGTGTTAGACACTGTGCCATCAAGTTACGATAAGAGCTTGCCATATCCATCGCCTTGCCACGGAATTCAGGCGGCTCATCGCCCTCGCGTTCGTATGACAGCATGGCGAGTCGCATCATGGCGAATAGCATGCCAATCCATACCACACAGGTTTTCGATGGATCCTCCCAGTGTTGATTGTACTGTGATTGTGTTAGTGAAAAGGTACACTTCAAAGACAAGGATCCATATTACCTGAGATTGGAAAGTTGGGCCATGAAGTATATCTGAAGGGTTAGCCGGGCGATTCAATCCGAAATGCAAGAGGGACTCACGAGTGGATGGATCGTAATAATTGAAGTAACGCGCAACCAGGATATCTGTGATGTATTTAGATGGGAGGGATGTCATGATCTCCTCTCGAGTGATGGTTTTCGTGCCACCGAAAAGTAATGTGGAGCCTGGGACATCGTTGGAGGGCCGGGCGGCTTTGATTTTCTCTGCATGCTCTTCGTATTGCTTTTTATGCGCCTGGAAATAATTCTTCACTTCCGAAATCTGGTACAGGAGGTCAATATAGGTAGACGCCAAGTAGGGATCAGGGCACTCACATCGCTGAGAACGGATGCCCAGTGGGAATCACTAATATAGTAAGATTTATTATTATCGACCTTCATGATCCCGATGGACTTGGTCAATTGTTCCGTGTCGCTCTCCTCCGGCCCAGCCCCATCATCGTCGTCTAGTTCCACGTCTTCACTCGTATGCTGCGCGGAACCGATACTGCTACTGTTGCCGGAGATGGCAGCCATGGCGGCTGCAGGGCCCGCGGACTGGTTTCCATTGGTCATGAGCGACAATACCAGACTCTCCAAACGATCTATCCGATTTTGCATGTCGTCCGGAGAGCTCGAGGCCGACTGAAGGGGGGAGTTCTTTTTGCGCGCATTCACTTGCGCGTACGTACAGGACGAGGCATCGCCTCGTTTGACACAATTTTCGCAGGGGTTGGCACGGTTGCATTTCAGCCTAATGAGCGGAATCAGTGTCAGTCAACATGTCCAGGGAACGATAGGGGCAGCGTACTTTCTGTGCCGACAGGGGCCACACGACAGAGGCACCCGATTTCGCTTACGGATGACTCTGTAGTGGCCTTCGGGCGAGATCCCCGCACTGGAGGAGGTGGTGGAGGGCGGAGTGGGCGTCATTGTGAAGCGGATGTCGATAAATCACAAGTACGAATTGTTAGGCTGAACTTGGTGATGAGCAATTGCGCCTGTTCGGGTCGAGGGTGAGCGCGCGCGCATGCAATTACGCTTGAAACAAGACACCGGGCGGCGACCAGAGTCCCCCACGAAGCTGCTCGCAGAGGACCGATATGTGGTATGTCGCGCGGGGGGTTTTGATCACGTTTCCGCGATCGATATGTCCGTGTGGCGACAGGAGGACGAGATGGATGGGGGCGATTTGAGGGGAACTCGTGGCTGTTTTACCCAGCCGTGAGTCTAGAACGCGCAGAAGTTCCGTGCGAGGGTGCGAGATGACGTCGGATCCACGAGGGTCTTTGACACGGCGATAGTTGCACAAAAAGGCGGGATTGCGAGATCGGATCGAGGCGTTGGTCCGTGAATAAATAGGAGGACGGGGGGTGAAGGTGAAGGGAGCGAGAGGGGCGCAAAACTAGACCGTAATTCCAACACCCTGGTCTGGTCTCGTCGTTGCAGTGGAGAGGCGCACGGGAAGTCGAGTCACCGATCAGGGGGGGAGAAGTGGGATTGCCGCGATGGAGCGGACTAGGAGGCGATTTGAAACTCGAATGGAAGTGAAGCCTGAGTGTGACCAGGGATGGAGCGTTGAGGCGCCTGGAGAAGAGTGGGAAGAAAGTAGAGCGTGACAAGGCGAGCGTTCGAGGGAAGATTATTATCTCCGTTATCTGCGAGGCTGACGTAATGGAGGGGTGATTAGTCAAGCCTCAGAGCATCCATGGATCCTCGACGGGAGCACCCAAAGTATGGACGGTGTCGCGAAAGCACCGGTGAAGGGCGCAGTATGCGACAATCCTTGGTCTCGTTCTTATATACCGTCTCACTCGCATTCTACGAGAGTCCACTAGGTTTGACTTGGTACTTTCTCTGGAAGCAGTCTAGTCTGCATGCTAAGAAAAGGCTGAATTTCCCAGTGAAGGAGCGGCTCCAGGCAAACCACCGGCCACGACACCCACTATCTCAGGGATCAGAACCCCACTAGACCAGAGAGCAACAGCAACCATGCAGCGGGGGGGCCACGATTGGCGGCCGGGAGCACCACCGAGTGGCTTTGTCAGGGGTTGAGTCATACCTCCGAAGAGGCGTCGTGATTAACCATCTCACCCGTGGCTGGCCCCACGAATGAACGGCTTCGCTGGGGGACACTCTGCTGACGCTGGAGAGTACGGAGTACGTCCATAGTACGACTACTAGTCCATCTGCGCCTGGAGAGGCCGTGACATGACCGGTGGATCTCGAACCTTTATCTTCCGGGCTACTGTAGCTTGTCTTGGCCCGGCCCCGTGGCAGTCCCGAACATGACAGGACATGCGCCTACAGGTCTCTCTAAGGGTCAACTGGGCTCACCCAGCGCACCCACATCACCCATCACATTTCATTCACTGTGTCGCCGCCACCGGATCAGTAGCTGGGTGCAGGGAGGACGTCCCAGATCCCCGCGAAACCCCTCGCAGACCCAATGAGCCCGCCGTGTGGTAACCGCCGGGCGTCTCTTCTCGACGTATCAACTTCGACGCCACCGGATCAACAAACCATGAATCCCCTTCCAATCGCCCATTCACTGCGGCGCTTCCTCCTGGACAACGCAGCCTTGCGTCTGCACCTATCCGTCGGCCCATAAGAACGTGCTGGGGCTCCATGGGTTCTCCCTTACCTCTGTTCCTTCTGTTATCTTCCACACGCACCTTCTGGACCTGCGCGAAACCAAGTGTTGGGAGGCTGGGCCGACTATGTACCCCGGGTGATTCTCAACCTCAGCTCCTTTTTCTTTCTCCATCTATCTGCACCGTCATCGTACAGTATCCCACACACCGTATTTTTACCTCTCGATATATCAATTTCATAACCCACATATCTACTGTCGAATCCATCGGGCCATGTCGTCCAGAGGCGCACCGCGTGGTCGCGGGCGGGGCGGCGAGCGTGGCGGCGAGCGTGGTCGCGGCTTCGATGGAAATCGAGGCGGTCGTGGCCGTGGTCGAGGAGGATCGATAGACCTGCCCTTCCGTGAGGGTGGCCCGTCACGCGGTGGTGACAACAGAGGACGCGGTCGTGGTCGTGGATCCGACTCGGAACGAGGTGGTCGAGGGTCGTTACGTAGTGGACCCCGAGGCGGTGGCTTCAACCAAGGTCCACGCATCTACTCGTGTGTCCCTCCCGTTCACCATTGCGAGGGAGTTTGACTGACAGGTGATCCCTCCCGCTGGTCTAGACCGAGTGGCCCGTTGCAACCCCCCGACCAACAGACGCAAAAGGTCGAAAACGCTGTAGTGGCAGCTGTTGGCAAGAAAAAGCGAGACCCGACCTCCTATCCAGAACGCCCAGGGTACGGCACTAGGGGTAACGCTGTCACGCTGTTCGCGAATTACTTTAATCTCAGCGCGATCGGCAGTCAGCTCCTGTCGTACCATATCGATATCGAACCGGGAGCGTCCGAGGCGAGAAAACCAAAGGGCAAAAAGGCCAAGCAGATCGTTAGACTGTTGATCGAAGAGCACTTCACGGCAGTGCAGAAACATATCGTGACTGATTATAAATCTACTCTCATTGCCAATATCCAAGTTCTTCCATCTGATCAGCAGGAGGCCACCTACGATGTTCGGTATCGGGACGAATTCGAAGATGAATACCGCGAGCAACCGCAGGTGTATCGAGTCAGGTGCCAGTTCACTCGGACCCTTACTCCCGGACAACTTCTGGCTCACTTGACCGACACCAAGTCAGAGTCCTTCTTTGACTCTAAGGCTGAGATTCTTCAAGCGATGAACATCGTCTTGGGCTATTACGCCAAGTCAGACCAAGCCATCGCGTCTGTCGGTGCCAACAAACATTTCGCCATTCAAGGGCCCACGACCGAGAAATGCAACTTGGGGGCTGGCATAGAAGCTTATAGAGGCTTTTTTGTCAGTGTGCGTGCCGCCACCGCTCGACTGCTTGTCAATGTGCAAGTCAAATACATCGCCTGCTACCAGGAAGGTCCGCTAGGCGATCTGATCCGCGAATTCCTGCGAACCAACCGTCCCAACAAGCTCAGGAGTTTCTTGTCGAAGCTCAGAATTCGGGTCACCCATATCGAGCGAAAGAATTCGAAAGGCAAGGTGGTGAGGATGAAGTCCATCACTGGTTTGGCTGCCCCTGGCGACGGAAGAGGAGCCACCAGTCCCCCAAGGTGAAGTATTACGGTGCTGGACCCGAAGACATTGAGTTCTTCTTGGAATCTCCCGGCCAGCCAACCCAGCAGAGCTCAGGGGGCGGTGGTAAGAAGGGTAAGAAGCCTGTCAAGGCGGGCCCTGCGCCTGCTGGCAAGTATATTAGCATTGCAGATTTCTTCCGCCAACGTAAGTTATTCTGCCTTCCACTCTCTTTATGATCTAACCACCTTGCCAGAGTACGGTGTGCATGTAGACTCCAAGTTGCCCGTCATTAACACTGGCACGCGAGAAAAGCCGAGCTATCTTCCTGTGGAGGTCTGCATGGTCGAGCCTGGGCAACCAGCCAAGGCCAAACTCACGCCCAATCAGACCAGAAACATGATGAGTTTCGCTGTTCGGCTCCCTGCAGAAAACGCTCGGTCGGTCGTCTCCAACGGCACTGAAGTCCTTGGCCTGGCACCCCGAACCCTAGTCTGGTGAGCCTCATCCTTACCGTTTACACACGCCACCCTTATGTTTGGCAAATGACCCTGACCAGTCAACAGGTTGAATACAGCATGGGAATCGACTCGCAGCTCATCACTGTTCCTGGCCGCGTGCTTCCGGTTCCCAAAATACTCTACAAGGACGCGAAGAAGAAACCCAAGATGGTTACGCCTCAATTTGGCAGCTGGAACATGAAGGCAATTCAGTTCGAGAGAGCCACCGAGCTTGTCTCGTGGACCTGGCTTCTTATAGATGTTCCGGGTGCACGCACCTACTTTAACGGTCCAGCCGCTCTGAACCCGCCTCTCACGGCCTTCACCGACAAGTTGAACGAGATCGGCGTTGGCGCAAGACCTCCCAAGCAGGGCATGCGAGTCGAGCTCGACCCCTCAGAGAACTTGGAAGCCAAAATCGACGCTACCATTTCTGAACTCATCAGCAAGACAAAGCCTACGCTCATCCTCGGGATCCTCCCTTACAATAGCGCTGAGATCTACAATTCGGTCAAGCGTGCCTGCGATCTGACTCACGGTGTCATCAACATCAACGTCCTTGCGGAGCGCTTCCGCGAGGCCAAAGACCAGTATATTGCTAACGTTGGTCTGAAGTTCAACCTCAAACTCGGTGGCGCTAACCAGGTTCTTCCTACCAATGAGCTCGGTATCATCAGCCAGGGTCGCACCATGCTCGTTGGCATCGACGTTACCCACCCCTCGCCCGGATCTTCGGATAGCGCCCTAGTGTCGCCGGTATGGTTGCTTCTATGGATGCTGCCCTGGCCCAATGGCCTGCTGAGCTGCGCATCCAAGCCGCACGACAGGAAATGGTTGCGGATCTTGATGGCATGCTTAAAGCCCACCTTGCTCGCTGGGCTAGATCCCACAAGAACACACCGTATCCAGAGAACCTGATTGTGTACCGTGATGGTGTCAGTGAAGGACAATACCAGATCGTACTTGAGAAGGAGCTGCCACTCCTTCGCAAAGCCTGTAAGGAAGTCTACCCAGCCAGCGATACCAGCAAGGGTCTTCCCCGAATTTCAATCATCTGCGTTGGCAAGCGTCACCATACCCGTTTCTATCCTACCCGCGACCAGGAATGCAGACCGCTCTCCAACCCTTCCAATGGCACTGTCGTCGACCGCGGTGTCACCGAAGCCCGCAACTGGGACTTTTACCTACAGGCTCACGCCGCACTGAAAGGCACTGCTCGCCCAGCACACTACTTTACCCTCTGGACGAGATCTTTACCCTTCAGAAGCCGACTCCGCCGCATCAGAATGCCGCAGACGTGCTTGAGGCACTGACACATCACCTCTGCTACCTGTTTGGCCGCGCTACCAAGGCTGTGAGCATCTGTCCGCCTGCCTACTATGCTGACCTGGTCTGCACGCGCGCACGCGGATATCTCAGCTCCCTATATGACGCATCCTCGGCTGAGAGTTCTGTTCCCGGCAGTGGCGGGCCGAAGGTGGATACGATGAATGTGACCGTGCATCCGAATGTGCGGGACACGATGTTCTACATCTGAGTGCGTAGATTTCTTGGTGCCCTGTGTTTATGCCTATGTCTTTATTTTTAGGGCTATTGGTATTGATCCGTAGCGTTGGACATTCAGATTGGAAATAGAATACCTAGTCCGGCAGTCTACTTCTTCTGTCATATGCACACACTTCACGCATGAATGCGCATCTAGGTTATAAAGGACTTGTCCTGGACGAGAGGTCGGTAAAGTACCTTGAGCACTGTGCAGGTGGGTACTTTCATTAGTACCTGTGCGGTTAGTAAGGGCGGATCAACCCACCACGAACATGATACGCCTCCACTCCAACTTCAATATCACTCACTACGGGTCAATACGCCTTGTCTGTTCTACACATTTCGCTCATTATGCCACTCCCAAATCGAACCATCCATATAATCGGACTGGCAGTATAGGGACTTTTATCGCTCATTCCCTCCAGTCCCTCCCCAACCCACCCCCAGTCAAGCTTCTTGTCCATCGAAGCGACCTCTATGAACAACTTTCCTCACATGGCTGGAAATTAGGCCTTCGAGTCGGAGAAAAACGGCACGTTACACGAGCAAGACGGATTTGAGGGCGAGCTACTAGGAGAATCTGCATCCGACACCCCCATTGATTATCTGATCGTGGCCGTCAAAGCCTCGGCTACCGTCTCCGCGCTGGAGGCTGTACGATGTCGACTGGGGCCGCATTCCACCATCTGTCTGTTCCAGAATGGACTTGGTCAGGTGGAAGACTTGAACGAGCGTCTCTTTGTTGATGTCGCTACTCGTCCAACATACGTCTTTGGCATCATGCGTCATGGCGTCTACCTCAGGTCGCCGGTTGAGGCCATCCTCTCTGGAACGAGTGGGACAGCCGCCGTGGGGGTAGTCAAGAGTGCGAATCGACCGTCTGGTCAAGCACAGACTCAGACTCAGACTCAATCCCAATATCTGCTGAATATCCTCCTCCAATCACCTGCCCTCCGGTGCGAGGAGCTGGAATGGGCCGACCTACTGCGCACACAGCTGCTGAAACTCGCCGCAAACTGCGTGTTAAACCCACTTACCGCATTACTCGATGTTCGGAATGGGTCAATAGGTGATAATCCGGACCTGGTGCCTCTCCGACAAAGCCTGCTGACCGAAATCTCGACGGTCTTTGTCAACCTCCCGGAATTCAAGGACTCGGAAACTGATCGGGAGCGGTTTTCTGCGGCCGCGCTGACAGCGGCTCTATCGGATACGGTGGCGAAGACGGCGGGGAATTCGAGCAGTATGCGGGAGGATATGCGGAAGGGGCGAGAGACGGAGATTGAGTATATTAATGGGTGGGTTGTTAAGCGGGGGAGGAGCTGGGTTGATTGTGTGGCGAATGCGTCGGTGACGCAACTTGTGCTTGCGAAGAGTCGCGATTGGTTAGAGGTGTTGGTATGCCGTAGCCGTGCATTGGTAGTATTCATTGTGGAAACGGTGATTTATATAGACTGATGACTTGTAGTTTGAATTAGTGTCAGATAGTGAGATATATATATATATCAACGCTAGATGGCGGACCTTACCTTCCACCCTTTCACATTTGGGAGAACTTCAGCCAGTTCTAATAACAAGCATCAATCCTAGCTTTGCCAGATTTGGGGAACAAATCGGGCAATTGTGTAGTACGATGTCTCGTCTCAATGGTATCCGATGGTAGGAGGAATGCCACCGTGGTACAATACAGTATTTTGTACCAATGCGTCAAAGGCTTAATGGCACCAATGAGGACATCTTCAACCATATAAAACCAAGCTGAGTAAAATGAAAGAAGTAGATGGTCCATAGAAGCTCGAGTTGAACCATGTTGATATCACGTGATGCTATCGGCGGCGATAAGCCCAAGGTTTTTGCCAGAGAGATCCCGCGAGATAGACTCGATCCACGCAAACCCATCCACCACCAAACATCACCACCACAACGATCACACATACCAAATACACATCAAAATGTGAGATAATTTTCCCCTTTCAACCCAACCCCTGAAATCCCCACGAATGCACTGACGCCATGTTGCAGGAATCCCTTCCGCCGCGCAGCCTGCCGGCTCTTCACCACCCCAGCAACAGCAGCCTCTTCCACCCCGATCCGATCGTCACGAACTGCCTCCCATCATCTCTCACAGATTGCGCCTTCGCGCGCGGTCCTATTATCACAATTCGCCGTCTCCCGCCGATGGAACAGCCAGACGAACCGGCCGAACAAACCCGTCGCGACGGCGACGGCAACGGCGACCCCGGAGGACGAGCAGCGCATGATCGACGCTGCGGTGCAATTCACAGAAGGACGGGGTGCACCCACGGAGACGAATGAGTCGTCTGTTCCTGCGGAAACGGATTCTACAGACGTGGTGGAGGAGGCAAGCGAGCGAAGCGGCTGCGATTGCTGAATGAAGCGCCGACGCCAAAGGAGACGGTGTACGTGGGGAATCTGTTCTACGATGTCACGGCTGAGGATCTGCGGAAGCAGATGGAGAAGTATGGGGTTGTCGAGCAGGTGTTTATCACGTTTGATAATCGGGGATTAGTCGGGGGTGAGTTCCTTTCTCTTCCCTGTTCTGGGTCCTCGCCTTTGCTTAGGGCCGGATGTTCTTGTGTACAAAACGGGGAGGGGGGCGGGTCGTGTTCATTCTACGGTGCTGACGGATAGATAGATTCGGCTATGTCCAGTTCGACACAACAGAGTCAGCCAAGCGCGCCATCAACGCGATGAACATGCGGGTCTTCGAGGGTCGACGAGTGGTCGTGCAGTACGCGCAGAACAACGCCGTGACGCAGGGTACGAGACGGCCGGCCTCCCGGACGTTGTATATCGGCAACATGTCCTTCGAGACGACGGACCGTGACCTCAACGAGCTGTTCCGGGATATTGTCAACGTGATCGATGTGCGGGTGTCCGTGGAGCGACGGACGGGACAGTTCCGCGGCTTTGCGCATGCGGAGTTCATTAACGTGGAGAGTGCGCGTGCTGCGTACGAGATTCTGAGTCGCAAGACGCCGCATGGACGGAAATTGCGGATTGATTATAGCGAGACGAATCGGCGGGCGGATCGGATACCCGAGGTGGAGGAGAAGGGACTGTGATTTGGTTTGGGACTTGTGTCTACAAATAGGAAGGGCATTGCATGTGCTGTGACGATTGTACTATAGAATGTCTGTCTTGTATTATATACATCGTCAGTGTTGATGCAACATTGCCGTTATACCTACGCAATTATGCAGATGAGTAATCTCCACGTGACTGTCGGCAACCTCGGCATTTCCACGCGGTTTTCCGGTCGGCTTTAGGGCGGCTCCGACCCACGTTTGTCAGTGTCTCCTCTCCATCACGGACTCTCTCTCCTCCACCTCCCCTCTTGCCTCCGAAACCCCCTTAGACTGCGTTATCTCGATGGTAACCGGTTGTGTTTCACTACTCTAACCCTAAATATCCAATCTCGAGCTCCCTCAAACACACCATGTCCTTCCTCGGTGGCGCCGAGTGTTCGACGGCGGGAAACCCGTTGACACAGTTCACCAAGCATGTTCAGGATGATAAGTCTCTCTCCAGCGTGACCGTCTGGTGGGGAGAGGCCCCGGAGGCATGCAGGAGAGCATGCGGTCACACGGGATGATGGGTGGTCAAGATCAGGTATGACATCGACCTGAGAACCCCGTACTTTCCCCTCATATAGGAACATCGGTCTGACTAATTCATACTAGATGATGGATGAATTCGCCCAACAACCCGGCCAGCTCCCCGCCGGTGCCCCTCAACCCTTTGCAATGGAACAGCTTCGCCACGATTATATCGCTTCCAGACGACACCCCCACGCACAGGCTCCCCCGGTTGGGCAGCCGAGTTCGACCCCGGCGAGCATGCTCGTATGGAGGCCGCCTTTGCGGGCCCCCAGGGTCCCGTCATGAACAACGGCTCGGGATTCACCCCGGCTGAGTTCGCCCGTTTCCAACAGCAGAGCGGCATGCCGCAGACTTCCACTCCAGTCACCTCCTCTCATCGCCGATGATGGGAGGCTACCAACGCCCCATGGGCATGGGCGGTATGGGGTACATGGGTGGCATGGGTGGCATGGGCATGATGCGTCCGTCATATGGACCCATGGGCATGCAGCACCAGCACCAGCAGCCGGCGGAAGCGACCACACAGGACAAGGGCAAGGGACGGATGGTGGAGCTTGACGACGAGAACTGGGAAGCGCAGTTCGCGGAGATGGAGACGGCTGAGAACCAGACGTTGGACGACCAGGCCAACGATGCGATTGAGCGAGAGCTGAACGACTTGGACAGGTCAGTGACTGATGATGCCGCCCACGGGGCTTTTGAGACCGCGTGGCAAAGAGCCCAAGCTGAGACGTCCACTGCACACAGGAAACTGGCCGAGGAGAATGCCGACTTCAACATTGAGGATAATCTGCACATGGGCGACATGGGTGAGTGGGACGGCTTTGACTCGCTCAATACCCGTTTCCGGGACCCCCAGCTGGGTGACTACATGTTCGAGGAGGACAATGTGTTCCGCGGCGTGAACAACCCCTTCGAGGAGGGTGTCAAGATTATGCGGGAAGGTGGAAACCTCTCGCTGGCGGCGCTGGCTTTTGAAGCCGCTGTGCAGAAGGACCCGCAGCACGTGCAGGCCTGGACGATGCTGGGTTCCGCCCAGGCGCAGAATGAGAAGGAGTTGCCGGCTATCCGTGCGCTGGAACAGGCGCTGAAGATCGACGGCAACAGTCTGGATGCCCTGATGGGTCTGGCTGTGTCGTACACCAACGAGGGCTACGACTCGACCGCGTACCGCACCCTCGAGCGCTGGCTGTCGGTTAAGTACCCGCAGATCATCGATCCGAAGAACCTCTCGTCGGAAGCGGACCTCGGCTTCACGGACCGCCAGCTCCTCCACGAGCGGGTCACAGAGTTGTTCATCCAGGCGGCTCAGCTGTCGCCCTCGGGCGCTCAGATGGACCCCGACGTTCAGGTCGGTCCTGGGTGTCCTCTTCTACTGTGCGGAGGAATACGACAAGGCCGTTGACTGCTTCTCGGCCGCACTGGCCTCCACTGAATCCGGCACGGTGAACCAACAAGAGCAGCTCCACCTGCTGTGGAACCGACTGGGTGCCACGCTTGCCAACTCGGGCCGGTCCGAGGAGGCCATCGAAGCGTACGAACAGGCGCGTGAACATCAATCCCAACTTCGTGCGTGCGCGGTACAACCTGGGTGTGTCCTGCATCAACATCGGATGTTACCCGAGGCGGCGCAACACCTGCTTGGCGCGCTGTCCATGCACCGCGTGGTGGAGCAGGAGGGCCGCGAGCGGGCGCGTGAGATCGTCGCGGCGGTGATGGCGGCATCAATGATGAGGAGCTGGAGCGCATGCTGCACATCAGCCAGAACCAGAGCACCAACCTGTACGACACGTTGCGGCGGGTGTTCAGCCAGATGGGCCGGCGCGATCTGGCGGATATTGGTGGCGGGCATGGACGTGAACGTTTTCCGCAAGGAATTCGAGTTCTAAGGATGCATTCTGTGAAAATGATTGATGTTGCTTTTGTTATTACGATTTCCCCTCCGGTTAGGGAGATAGAGCGCCTAGACCGAAGGAGCGGGTGGGCGATTTACTTGGATTAAATTTGGATACCAGGATTGCTGTACGTATGGTTTGCTGTGGGCGACAGCTATGTAGAAATATTGCTTTATACAAGTTTCGTGGTATATGCTGTGTAGTGGTTTAGAGTATATCTCTAGTGTACGTACACAGGCGTGAAAGTCGGCAGCGGCCGAACCTCGGAAGGCTTCCGGCAGCTTCTCCGCATTCTTACTACTCTTATGCTTCTCCATCCCCTCAACCTTCTTCTCTCCTCCACTTCCCCGTGCTGCCTGGCATCACACCCTTCCTTCACACCAACACACACCATGCCTACCTACCGGTGCCCAGCTCATCGCCCGGACGCTGCGCGATCTCGGCGTCACCGTCATCTTCGGCATCGTAGCATCCCCGTCGTCGAGATTGCCGAGAGGCCATCAACCTGGGCATTCGCTTCGTCGCCTTCCGGAACGAACAAGCATGCAGCTATGCCGCTAGCGTTTATGGATACATGACCGGACAGCCTGGCGTTTGTCTGGTGTCGGAGGACCCGGTGTCCTTCACGCAATGGCAGGGGTAAGTCCAACGTCATACCCGCATCGCTCAACTCCACCCGCTAACCCTCGCAGATTGGCAATTCCTCGGCCAACAACTTCCCCCTGATGGTGCTGGCCGGATCAGCTGAAACCAATGTCGTCACAAAGGGCGCCTTCCAGGAGATGGACGCCGTGTCGCTCCTCACGCCCCATACTAAGTTCGCCGTGCGAACCTCCTCCCTCGACTTCGTCTCCGGCGCCATCAAGAACGCCTACCGGACCTGCTGGTATGGTCGACCAGGCCCGACCTTCGTCGACCTCCCCGCCGACATCATCCAGGGCACCACCGCTGCCAATTTCCGCCTTCCAGCGCCGGAGACCATGCTCATTGCGTCGCCCCCAAGGGCCAGCGGCGACCCAGCCCTGATCTTCAAAGCCGCTCAGATGCTGCGCAGCGCGCGGGCCCCGCTCCTCATCATCGGTAAAGGTGCCGCGTACGCGCGTGCCGAAAAGGCCATCAACCAGCTAGTTGAGCAATCGCAGATCCCCTTCCTCCCGACGCCCATGGGCAAGGGCGTAGTGGCGGACTCGCACCCGCTGAACGTCTCCAGCGCCCGCAGTGCGGCGCTCAAGAACGCCGACGTGTGTGCTGGTGCTCGGCGCACGTCTCAACTGGATCCTGCACTTTGGTGAGGCGCCCAAATGGTCGCCCACCGCCCGTATCATCCAGGTCGATCTCTGCGCCGAGGAATCGGCCGCAACGCCGGGTCCGCCGAGCTCGGCATCCTCGGTGACATCGAGCGGGTCGTCGAACAGCTCTCCACCTCGCTCGCGAACTGGCGCTACAGCCCCGCCTCTCCAACGGACAAGAGCAGCTTCGTGGGGCTGCTCGCCGAGTCGGCGAAGAAGAACGAGGCCAAGGCGCAGAAGGCCGCACTGACTCCCACGCCGGCCAACGCCCCACTGACGTACCAGCGCGCCTACCACATCATCAAGTCGGTTCTGCATGCGTACTCCCCCGTTGAAGATGGCAATATCGTCTATGTTTCGGAGGGCGCCAACACGATGGACATCTCCCGGTCGATCTTCCCACTGAGCCAGCCGCGTCAGCGTCTCGACGCAGGCACATACGCTACCATGGGCGTGGGCATGGGATACATCGTCGCCGCGCACGAAGCGTTCAACGCTGGGGTCAGCAGCATTGGCAGCACACCCAAGAAGATCGTCGCTATGGAAGGCGACAGCGCGTTCGGATTCAGCGCGATGGAAATCGAGACCCTGGCGCGGTATCGCATCCCAGCGCTGATCTTCGTGATCAACAACTCCGGTATCTACCACGGAGACACCACGACAGAGGGCGCATGGAAGGACCTCCAAAGCCAGACGCAGGCGAACGACACGAAGTCAGGCGAAGGCGACGCGACGAAGAAGGGCCTCCGATCTACGAGTCTGTTGTATGAGACGCGGTATGAGATGATGGCCACCATGTGCGGTGGAAAGGGGTACTTTGTGCGGACGGAGGAGGAGCTTGAGAAGGCCACACGAGAGGGCTTCCTGAGTGATACGGTCACGTTGGTGAATGTGGTGGTTGAGCCGGGCATTGGGAAGTCGATTGGATTTGCGTGGCAGAATGCGAAGGAGGACAAGCCGAAGCTTTAGTCACTCCTTTTTGGCTCTTTGAGGATACTCTCTTGGATGTAAATTCTTTGTCGAATTGATTTAAAACAGTCTCTCTTAGTGGGATATCTGGTGTACATACATGGGGTACGACAATGCGATTGACTATCATGACTGCCCAAATTACTGTGTAACAACAGCGCAAACTACGGGATCAGAATACAGGGTAGTGAAACATGTTCAGCAAACGACAGATCAACAATGATCATCGGGATGGTTTACATGCCGATAGATGCCCCAGGCAGAAAGGATACCACGTGACCGCCGAAAAGGACACGCGGGAGGCGGCGCTTGGCGGGTTTATTGATAATCAATCGGCGATCTTCTCCCGCAGAGACGATCAGGCAATCTGCGCCACCCCAGGAAGCCAGCTTGTCAACTTCGCTGCGGTCCTTCACCTCCCACTTGCTGATTCCTGCAATTGCACGCTCTCTTTCACTACCGTCCATTGTATAGACACACTCCCTTCTTCCCGTGGTTGACTTGCATTCCTGGCGCGTCGTGGTCGCAAAACATGCGCCACCATCTCTACTGATCTAATTGACGTTTTGCTGGCCCACTGTTGACGATTTTCATGTGACGATCGACCACCTGTCCTGATCGCGATAGACCCCGTCCAGACCTCAGCCCGATTTTGTCTATACTTCCCATCTGTGGGCGCATCGTTTCTTGTCCTTGCGCGAATCAACATGCGCTCCGCGGCTAAAGTGTTCTACTTGGCTGTATTCGCCCTCGCAAGTCTCACAAATGCAGACGACTCCCATGATGAACGGCCAATCTGGCGCCATACCCATGACACCTGCGCAGTGAGTACCCCCTCTCGTCAACAATTGAATCCCGCTCATCCTACTCCTCTAGATCGACCCCAATGCCATGGTGTCCGATACCTGCCTGTCCTACGCTACTGTCGATAGTCTGAACGATCAGGCCTACTCCCTCCTCCAGTCGATCACCCAAGAAACCGATTTCTTCTCCTACTACCGCCTCAACCTCTTCAACAAAGAATGTCCGTTCTGGGACGACGCCAATAGCATGTGCGGGAACATCGCATGCTCCGTGAATACAATCGACTCCGAAGAGGACATCCCGCTGACGTGGCGTGCGGAGGAGCTCAGTAAGCTCGAAGGTCCCAAGGCGGGCCACCCCGGACGCAAGGCGCAAGAGGAGCGACCGCGGAACCGTCCTCTCCAGGGGATGCTCGGAGAGAACGTCGGGGAGAGCTGTGTGTTTGAGTACGACGACGAGTGTGACCAGCGAGACTACTGCGTGCCCGAGGACGAGGGTGCCAGCGGCAAGGGTGACTATGTAAGTCTGGTCGACAACCCGGAGCGATTCACAGGATATGCGGGAGTCGGAGCCCACCAGGTGTGGGATGCGATCTACCGTGAGAACTGCTTCCTGAAACCTACTCCCGAGCTGGATCTCTCGCCGGTCCCGCAGATGGGCGGTCTTCAGGCCGTCAACGACTTCCGGAACGTCCTGCAGAAGGAGTCCAAGCGTTCCGAGGGACTTCCCTTTGACAACGAGTGCATGGAGAAGCGGGTCTTCCACCGTGTTATCAGCGGGATGCATGCGTCGATCACCGCTCATCTCTGCTGGGACCACCTCAACCACACGACTGGCCAGTGGCACCCGAACCTGCAATGCTTCACGGAGCGGTTGCATGACCACCCGGAGCGCATTTCCAACCTGTACTTCAACTACGCCCTGGTGTCTCGCGCGGTGGCTAAGCTCCGCAAGCACCTGCAGAACTACACCTACTGCACGAGCGATCCTGTTCAGGACGCCATGACGAAGAAGAAGGTGTCGCAGCTGACAGCGACGCTGGCGGAGCGGCCGCAGATCTTCGACGAGAACCTGATGTTCCAGGACCCCAGCGCGATCGGACTGAAGGAGGACTTCCGGAACCGTTTCCGCAACGTGAGCCGTCTGATGGACTGCGTCGGCTGCGACAAGTGCCGGCTCTGGGGCAAACTGCAGGTGAACGGCTACGGGACGGCGCTGAAGGTGCTGTTTGAGTACGACGAGACCAAGAACGGCGAGAACCCGCCCCTTCGGCGGACCGAACTGGTGGCTCTAATCAACACCCTCGGTCGGATCTCGCACAGTCTGGCTGCTGTGCGCAGCTTCCACCGCGCCATGGAAGTCGGCGACGGGGAGACCTTTGCAATCGCGGGAAGCCCCCCCAGTCAAGGCAAGTCTAATAAGCAAAGGACGAAACGTCTGTTGAAGGACGGTGGATCGACGTTCTATTACGAAGATGACGCCGATGACTTCCAGTACATGACGGAGAAACTGCCGTGGGAACGCCGGGAGCGACGCGAGACGGACACCGTCATGGACGATATCAAGGCGGAGTTTGCGGTTGTGTGGGACACCTACGTCTACGTGTTGAAGAGCTGGATGAACATCCCCAAGACCCTGTAAGTGATTGTATCTGGCTGGTGTAATGGGTAATTGCTAACGTGCTACTGTAGGTGGAACCTGGGTGTTCTCGAGGCGAACCGGCTGTGGAGTTACTGGCTGGGTCTTCCTGTTCCGCCCCGATCATGGCGGGTTCGGAGGCCTCATGAGACGGAGATGGACATGCACGACGAGCTATGATGGACCTAGCTCGTGCTGGGATGGACTTGATATATTGTACAGTAGCTCATGCGACATTGGATCTTAGATTCCCAGGGCGTGTGTTTGGAGTTACAGCGATGTTGATGTTGATGTTGATGTTGCATATTAGATCTGGCGTTCTGGTGGGTTTATACAATGAATATACTAAGGGATTTCCGTGCTCTACATAGGACTCCGTAGATGATTGGTATGTGACCGGTAGATATACCTAGGTATAGACCGAGGTCTGGCGGTGAGCGAGATCGGCTCGGAAGGGCGCCCGTGCATAACCTGGAGAGACGGATGCAGTTGCACTGGGAAGTCCAGAGAGCCCTAGTACGGAGTATATAAGCTACTATGAAGTAGAGACCCCGAGTACCCCGTGTTGTCAACAGCAAAAGAGTCAAGTGTGCAGAGATACTCCGTACCACCCGGTCGGTAAGTGGCCGACAGCCTCGGTCCAGCCGGCCACATGCACGGCTTCCCCATATTCCGTCCCTGGGCGGGTGACTAAGACTCGCTCCTCCCCTCTTCTCTTCCCTTCTCTCCTCCTCTTCTCTCTCTCCACCCCCGGATTCACACCTCACTCTCCCTCCCTCCATCGCTTCTCCCATCTCGACTCCTGGCTGGCCCCTTTCGAGTCGATCCCATGCGACGCTGGTGAGACATCCTCTCCCGCATTGCCATGGCGTCGGTATCGCCACCCAAACCCTGGGAGAGGGCAGGCGCTGCGGCCGGTGGTAGGTGGACGACCACCACGTCGTTCTCGTTTATCATTTTGATCCAGCGGCTGATGCTTTGACTCGCAGGAACCTCGTTAGCTGCCCCGTCCGCCGCTAGCCCGGCCGCTCCCACGGCCATGTCCGCAACCACGACCTCTTCGGCGCCGACCGTCACCGGTGCCGCGACCTCCTCCGCCCCCGATCTCCCCTCTCGTCCTAGTGCGCTCGACTCGGTCGTCAACCGCACCGCCCAGAACTACTCGCCCTACGGCGCCTCCCGACTCGGCTCGTCCCCGTACGGCGGCTACGGCGGCTACTCCTCTCCCTACTCTCGCTTCGGTACGATGGGGTCCATGGGAACCATGGGCTCGATGTACGGTGGCTATGGGGGCTATGGGGGTATGGGCGGGATGTACGGTGGTATGGGGGGTATGGGGGGAATGTACGGCGGTATGCCGGGCGATCCCAACGACCCCAACAGTTTGACGAATTCGTTCAGTCAGAGCACCCAGGCGACCTTCCAGATGATCGAGAGCATTGTGGGGGCGTTTGGCGGATTTGCCCAGATGCTCGAGAGCACGTACATGGCGACGCATAGTTCCTTTTTCGGTAAGTTGCTTTTCCGACCGTCGTTCCCGGGTGTCATAGTTCATGGGCTAATCTGACATCTAGCTATGGTCTCTGTCGCGGAGCAGTTTGGCAACTTGCGTAACACCCTCGGCTCCGCCCTGGGCATCTTCACAATTATTCGGTGGTTCCGCACGTTGATTGCGAAAATCACCGGCCGCCCTCCCCCGCAGATGCCACCTCCTTGACTCCCTCCGCCTTTGCGGCGTTCATGAACGGGCGCTCGTCGCCCGCTACTCTCCCGGATGGCTCGCCCGCTCCTCCCAAGCCCTCGAAGAAGCCGTTCTTCATGTTCCTCATCGCCGTGTTCGGCCTTCCTTACCTGATGAGCAAGCTCATCAAGACGCTCGCGCGCTCGCAGGAGGAGCAGCGCAAGCAGATGATGTTGGGACCGAACGGGGAACCCCAGGGGGCCCCACTGGATCCCTCCAAGCTGGACTTCTGCCGGGTCCTGTACGACTACTCGCCGGAGTCGCAGGAGAGCGCGGGCATTGATCTGGCGGTGAAGAAGGGCGACATCGTCGCTGTGCTCAGCAAGTCGGACCCCACCGGCAATGCGTCGGAGTGGTGGCGCTGTCGCGCCCGCGACGGCCGTGTCGGATATCTGCCTGGCCCGTACCTTGAGACGATCCAACGCAAGCCGCAAGCCGCCATCACGGCTGGTAGCCAACCGGCGTCGCGCAGCAACAGCCTGAAGGCCACTGCCGAGGAGGTTGCCGTTGATGCTGCCAAGAAGCCCGAGCTGAGCGGTAAGATGGGTGATATCTCTGCCGAGAATTTCCAGAAGAGCGCCTTCTACAGCTAGCCTCCCTTCTTCGCATATTCCTAATTCGCCTGTATCTTACTCCTCACTTGAGACTCACGACTTTTCTTATTTTCTTTTTCTTTTCGTTGATTTGCTGTTGACCGTTTTACGGATGTTCAAGCGTTGGGTACCGGGTTATGGATCTACATTATTACCTTTTTCTTTGGTTTTTATACGTTCAGCGGAAGCCGATTCTTGATTATTCCGTGTAGGTATTGTGGTTAGAACAAAATTGTAGAGTTCTTAGTCTGTGGACATAAGATGTTGAACAACAAGAAAAGCAGAGAGGAAGAAGAAGTCAGTAAGGTAAAAAAAGAAACGAGTTCTTCACACAATCTTCACACATCCATGGATGTATGTCTGTGGATACCAGTACTTATGTACGAGTCTATCAATCATAGGTCCCTGACAAAAGAACCACCGTACATCTGCAGGGAGAGTAACGGTGAGAATTGGACAGAAGAGCAACGTAAATACGGAGTAAATAAAAATCAAGGAAAGGAAGAAAGGAAGGCCGATATTACATGTCATATCAGTCAGTTGACCAACAACAATCGCAACCATAATCACAACAAGAACGATAACGATAATAACAATTGACAGACATTGACAATAGTAAGCAGTAAGCAGCAAGCAGTAAGCAAGTAAGTAACTGTCTCTCCACTCTACCCACCTACCCACTCCCTCCCACTAACTCCAGGTTATGGAGTCCCGTAGGAGTATGGAGATAGTCGTACCTAACCAGGTAGGTAGCACGGTACCTAAGGTACTAAGTCTCCCCACCCGGCAAAGATTTCAGGAGGTACGGAGTACAAAGTCCGGAGGGTAGGTAGGACAGAAGGGGCTAGGTGTATGCACGATGTCGGCATAGATTATGTTATGCATGATTGCATGCCTTTCTTGTTTTCTTGTCTTTCCGGGTAGCTCACCTACCTAGGTAGCTATAGCTAGAGCCGTTTCGTACTATGTCTACTCCGTACCTAGGTATGTACGGAGGATGTCCTTGGTACGTACGGAGTACCTTAGGTTAGGTCGATAGTCTAGCTAGGATAGGTACAGACCAATACCTAACAGGTCCGTAGGTCTGGACCTCTGTAGCTCAGCTCAGTTCAGCTACCTAGGTAGGTAGGCACCTAGGTAGGTAGGTAGGCAGGCAGCTAGCTATCGGTAATTCGACCCGTCCGTAGAGGCCCAGTCCTACGTCCCGGAGTATACTCCGTAGGTCCGTACAGGAGTACACATACACAGAGAGGAGGAAAGACAGGAGAGAAAAGGTTGAGGGCTGAGACCATTGCTGCCCAATTCAAGCCTGACGACTAGCTAGGAGCTCCAGAGCGGGTCTCGCGATCTGAGCGTTCCCCATACTCCATACCTTGGCTACTCCGTACTTTACTTTACTTACCGTCGTACGTACGTACCAATTGTGAAATTTCTTCGGGGCATCGAGTGGTGGTAACCTAGGAACGGACCGAGTTAGTTGCTTACTTAGGTTGGTTACTTGGTTGGTAGTCGATGAGGGGGTCCACTATGAATCCTAGTATCTCTCCTGCTTGGAGCACTCCGCACGAGTGGACTCAAGATGGCAAAGAAGAAGAAAACGAAAGAGAAGAACAGGAGAAAAGACACAGCGAAAATAATAGAATCCTATCAGATCGTCAACAGAAAAGATTAAACAGATGAGATCTTCCCAACGTGATCGATATACTTAGACATCGGTACCTAACTCCCCACCCTAGACAACCGTCAGGTACCAACGATCCATCTATCCCTTGTCCATGTAGTCACTGTTTGGTGTTGGTGCCTGAGGGGTAAGTTTTGAGAGGTATCCCTTGTGATATGGGTATGGGTATGGGGTAGGTAGATAGACAGGAATCATATATAGATACCCAACATCCCAATGCACATCTCTTCTGTTCATCCGTCTATTTCATATTACTCCTCATTGGGAGGTTATATCTATCTCCTGTGTTTACTTTATTCCTTTCTCATGTCATATAATATTGCTCGTACTTCCTGTCTCGACTTAGATCATCGGTTAGATGAATAGTTAGCACACGACCGGACAGACAGCACGACACAACACAACACGACAATCACCCAGAACGGGTCCATACCTAGGTACAGTACTGTACATACCCAACTCAAGACAACCCTGGATGTCCTCTGTAAAGAACTCTAGCCTAAGCACAGATCGCAGACTATACTCCATCCATCCTCACGCCAGGGGTAACCAGACCAGACCACAGACCCTAACCGACTGCAGGCAGACAGACAAGGACAGAAAATAATAATGGCATTGTTCACCGCAGGAGAGCCAGCAGCAGCAGCAGCAGCAGCGATCATCTGCCCACCTATTCTCCTGCCAGGGTCTTGGAGGACTCTGAAACCCCCGTCAGCGATCGACAGCCACACCCATCCATCCACTCGTCCACCGCCGCAGCTGGTCGCAGTCGCAGTCACGCAGTTTGGTGCAATCAAGGCTAGGTCGGATGACAGCCAGTCAGACACAGTCAGTCAAGCCACGAGAAGCAAGAACCTGTAGTTCGTTTCGTCCCGCTTGTCATGTCGTGTCCAGTTTGGTTGGCGACTACCTACACTACCTGCGTCCTTCGTTGGAGACCAGCCTACCAACCAAAAATCCTGCTTTCTAACCGACCGATGACCCACCTCCTACCCAACACGATCACCTACCTAGTTTCAGTAGTCGCTCGTTGGATGACTAGTCTGTCTGTCTGTCTGTTCGTCTATTCGTCTATCCGTCCGGTCCGAGCCGGTCTTGGGGGAGATGAGATGGGAAGACTCGTACGAACCTCCGTCTGTCTAGTCTTCCAACACTGAGACAGACGAAGTACCTACGCTTCAGGTGTAGGGTAGGTAGTTACTAGTTAGGAGGAGAAGGAGATGTACTCGTACCTACGTATCTACGTACGTCCTTACGCACGCACACACACACGCACACAGTCTGTACTGCGTACTCACCCACCCCTAGGGACCTTAGGCAGTACGTACCTTACTCCTAAGTATCCTACCTAGGTACCCAAAGTCCTCATCTCCATCCATGCCCATCCTATACCCTCCTCCTACCGCTTCCAAGGTCCCAAAGGTACGTACACACATACATACATACATACATGCATAGATACATGGTATACATAGGTACCTGGTAGGTACCTATACCACCAGGTACCCAGGTACCCAGGTAGGTAAGTAGGTAAGTAAGACCAATCCCCCAAGAGACAATGTCAGACAATACTGTCAGCCAGAGTCAGTCAGAGCCAGCGTCAGTCAAACACGGATACCACACCACCCTGCTTGGCAATCCCCAGAGCAAGTTGCAAGTTCCAACAGGATAGGCCCCTAACCGCGCGGAAACTATTTCCAGAAGAATTCCACAGGGGCAGCGAGTCCCGTCACCCTTGCTGCTGTCTTGCGCTCCTGTTGGTCGAGCTTCTTCCGGGTTGCTTACCTTACTTACTCCGTAGGGTCTCACGTACGCATGTACATATATCCATCCATACGTGCGTACTCCGTATGTAGGTTTGTACGTCTTGCAGAAATGGTGGATGGATGGGCAATGGTCCTCAGGTAGGTAGGTGGGTAGTAGGTAGGTGGGTAGTAGGTAGGTGGGTAGTAGGTAGGTGGGTAGTGTAGGTAGGTGAGTTGCCTTGCTTGCTCCTATTCTTCTCGTGCATTACCTGACCGACTTGATGAGACATGGGTTGGTGGTGGTTGGGACCAGTTCAGTGGAGTACTCTGTAGTTCCAGGGTATACGGGGTATATGCTACTGTCTAGGTAAGAGAGAATGTCGCTAAGCGCTAAGCGAGTGGCAATGAAGAATGAAGTGAAGGTATCCAAAAGAGGACATTCATTACTCCGTACAGAGAAACAGGAGCGAATAAACTTTATCGGAATCTAGGATCTAGATCCTGCCGCTGGTTGCCTCGTCGGTGGTTCGCTGGACATGCGCGTCGTTGTTCCCTTGTCCGTGTTTTCTTTCCCTCATTCCAGTCTGTCTGCATGTTTCCGGTGGTGTCGTTCCAGATCTGCCTCCTGCTTGGTACCTGTATTGTCTTTCTTTCTGGTACCGCCTTTTTGCTTTTCTTTTCCCTTTTGACGTGGACCCGACCATGGTTGGAATGAACCTTGGTAAGTTACCATGGTAGGTATGTAGGCTGCAGACAATGGCATCTGCACAACCATTAAGCTTTCTCCATTCTTCTTCCCGATAATTTGAACATGAACGCCGGTAGCCTAACACCGTCAGAACCGTACCAGTCCCATACTCCATAGGTAGGGGACAGGCCCGCTCTGGTGGCACCGGGGATCGCTCGACATCCCCGTCTGTGGGCTGGCAGGCTGACAGGCTGGCAGCGTCGATCGGAGCAACCCAGCGGTGGTTGGTCGGCCTTGGCGGAGGGGCTTCTTGCCACTGCACTAGACGGACATCCCTGTCTGTTGCCCCTCGGTCGGTTGAGTGTCATCCACTAGGCGATCTCTAGAGCCTTCGGTTGCGTCCGCCGTCATGCACGTGCGGCGGCTCGATCGCGTCGGTTGACTTGAGTGGATCGGCTGGCTGGCCGATCGGATGTTCTGCGGTTTGTTCCGTATGGTTGTTGAGCCCCGCTGTGTTGGTCGTCTGGCTTAGTGGTGGTTGTGGTGGTGTCGTTCTTGTAGCCGACGTATAAAGTTCACCGTGGCATGTCATGGATGGAGGCAATCAACGAGTGCCAAAGGGTACATTTCTGACCAGAATCGGCTAGACAATCGGCTTGATGATCTGGAATGTCAGTCACGGTACCAGGTACTTGGCATCTTCACGGTGGAATGGGAGTGGAGGTGAAAGTCTAGTATGGTACAACGAGTAAGTACTGGCGAGTTTATGTGACAGGACCGCGCCGACGATATCCTATCCACCACCGTCCTATTGGCCTTGTTCATGAAGGAAATCTCATGACCTACTGGAGACGCTGTTCCCGGAGAATTCAAGCCATAGATGCTCTATATAGTCGGCAGTCTGGAAACGAAGAATGGTAGATGGAGATGAAAATGTGGTACAGAGCTGGTAGCAAACTGAATGGGGATGGGAAACAGGAGTTCGCTCTGAAATCATGAAATAGACGTGATGGGTCGAAGATTCATTCAGGACAGGCCCGCCGGTAGGATTGGGGTCATTCTGATGCTCGAGTGCGAAGTTCTGAAGCTACCGGCCGTTGTTGGGATCCTCGGTGGGTGAGGTGAACCCCGACATGGATTTTTCGAGGGTCTGATGCAATTTGAGCAGTCGGTCCTGGAATTGGGAGAGCTCCTTCCAGGGGTCGTCCGCGACTTCGGCCGTGTCATCCGCGGGTTGTGGCGTATCGGTCGGTAAGCTGGGACTGAGAGTCGTCGACAGGGATCGTGTGTCGTCGATTTCGGTGTCGGGTATGGGTTCGAATTTGGTGTCATCTGCACATGTCATCAACGGGGGTTCTTCAGTTCGACCGGGGTCCCCTGATGCAGGAGGCCCGATTGATCGAAGGGATCTTACGGGCAAGGGCCTGCATCTCTGGCAGAGGGGACAGGGTCACGCCTCGGTCCTCCGGGTCGGGAGTATAACAACTCATATCTGATGGGGTCCCTGGCGCTCAAACGAGGACGGAGTTAAATGGACAGTCCGCACGCCGGAGGGCGCCACACTCACCTGGTTCGGGGCTCGAGGTTCGAGGATCGTCCTTGGCCGGATTCTCCCAGTTGGCGCCGTATCGGCGGACGAAGCGAGCGATGCGCCGGGAGTCGACCTCTTGGCCGCCGACGCGAAAGGCGGTTTGCTTGCCCCGAGCAGCGCGTTTCTGCTGTTTCCGGATCATCACATGGACCTCCTTGGCCTTGATGTTCTTGCGAACGTGCCAGGCGGCGAGACGGTCTTTGTACTGTTTTTCTCTAGAAGCCGGATGTTAGGGGGAGTCTTCATAGCGCTGATTCGCGCATCCAGAAAAAGCAAACAGGGAAAGAAACAACACAGCCGTGACGCACTGTCCTCCTGTCTGTCCCCGAGCGGAAAGAGGAATCATCTTCATCCCAGCCCAGCGCCCAGCGCCCAGCACCCAGCAGCCTGGGACGCTGTCTGATGGGCGGGTGAGATGGGCGGGTGAGATGGCCAGGACAGAAGAAAAAGAAAAACAAGACAAAAGAAACGGAAGCTGTACGATGCAACAAAATTATGGTCGGTCTCCATGCGTCGTTTGACATCGCGGAGTTTCAGCTGTTCATCGCGATAGAGCTTTTCGATGATGGGGCGATATTCTTGCCAGTCGTCGGATCGGCGGGGGCGAAACATGGCGGAGGATGAGAGGAGGAAGAGGCGGAGAGGGCGGTTGGGGGATGGAAGGACCATCCATCATGAGCCGATGATCCGGGGGTCTCTGGGGTTCATATCCGGGTTGAGTCGAGGAGCAGATAGCAATGGGGGAGTAGCAATGGAGGTGGTGGCAGTGATGGTGGTGTCGTGGTGGTGGTGGTGTAGTGGCGACGGGGAGATGAAGAAAAGAGAAAGAAAGGAAAAGAAAGGGAAAAAGAAAAGAAAGGGACTGAAAGAGAGTCAGGTTAGGTGGAGCGAGGAAGAGGGCGAAATTGGGGCGATATAAGAAAGATGAGTCGGGAAAGAAGAGGAACAAGTATAGTTCGGGAGAAGCGAGGCCCGGTGAAAGCAATGACGAGTTAGGCCGTGACCAATCCGTCGTGACGGCCCTGATACTAGAGTCGCAGACAGCCCGATGGTAGTATGCAGGCTGAACCCACAGAAGTGTCAGGATCAACACTGTTCACTCAAGAAAGGGAGTGAAAACAATTAAAAGGAAAGAAAGAATGAATAAAATAAATGAGAGATAATGCCCATCGAAAATTGATGAAAAAAAAGGTATGTATGGACGGTACCTCTGATACAGTACACAAACGTGTCAAAAGTACACGGACCCTGAGAGGAGCCGCCGAGGCCGCGCGGATTGGGCCGGGGAAGCAGGGATCAGGCAACCCGCCAGCCGCACGTCGCCCCATCCGTAATGCCCGTACTTTTGGTTGCCTTGACCTTTTACAATTTGGAATTATTATTCCGTCAACATAGGAATCGTAGGAATAAGATAGGTACAACTACGCAGGATACCTTTCATGCAGTAATACAGAGGTCCTTCTTTCACTCCCTTCCCAAACTGACACTGACAAAATGACAATGACAGAATGGTTGGTATACACGAAGGATCGCATCACCCAGCTATCAGCAAGTGATATCTTAGTCGTCGTGCTTGCATGCGCCATTTCTGCAGGTGCACTTTCGGATCATGCCTGGTACCGGTACACGGTCTGGTCCTATGTCTGGTACTATCGACCTGGTTCGGTACTTACGGAGTGTATCTTGGTGGCTCAATTGAAAATATTCAAATAATATACTCGACACCACCGTGCTTGAGTCCTTTAGGTGGTGTATACGAGAGGATATCATGGTATCCATGGTAATCAGGATGTTGGAAGTATGTAAGTATGTATGGAGGTTAGGTATTCGACAAAACCTCTCTTCATGGATCTCCCCCATCATCTACCCAAACCCTCAATAAACAACAACAAAAGGCAAAGAAAAGAACCCAACCCCATCACAAGAGGACCATGGACGTAGAAAGTGAACGTCACTTGGTGGCAAACCAACCCCTCCCGTCTTGGGCCATGAGGCCTGAGCTCCCTTAGCCCCATGAACCTCTGACACTCCACGTACCTAGGTACTAATAATACTTACTTACTCGCTAGGTAAGTACCTTGCTGTGTAGGTCGCGCGAGTGAAAGTCACCCGCTAATTTAGCCCCCGGCCGAGTCTGGCGACGCGACAGACAGCGACAGACACTTGACACCCTTATTGGAAGAGACACGATGCGACGAACCATCTAGCTCGGGTTTCGCCTTCAGCGTCGTGGCAGCGGGTCCAATCGTTCACTCCTCCCTTGTACTTCCACTGTAGACCTTGCGCTGGTTCGGAGGTATGGGATGTGTGTGTCGACCCCAGACCAGAGACAATGAATTATCGACGCAGGCAAGATGAATGAAAGGATAAAGAAGATAATAATACAACAAAGAAAGAAAGAAAGAAAGAAAGAAAGAAAAGAACCGGCCCGTCACTTGCGGGACCGGATCCATCCGTAGTGTCCGTCCATCCGCCGGGGTCTGGTCTTGCTTCGGCGCAGTTCAGGTACTTCCGCTCGTTCGCCTAGAACTAACTCAGTGACCGTCCTAGCAAATCCCGGAGTGCAGTGCGGTGCACTGTAGCGCAGCGGGTTATAGTACATTCCTTCCTTCGTCTGTCCCGACAACCGTCATGCAGCACGTCCCGTCGCCAGGATATCGGATCTTCACCGGATTCGATCTGCTTGTCGGTGTATTTCGTTGAACGAGGACGGACAGAGGGACTAGTGTTCCTCACACTCACTACTGACTCACTAGTGAACTAAACCGAACACAGCGTGGTGGATGCTTTGGTCGGATCTCCGCTGGCGTGGCTGATCAGCGGGCTATCGATCGTGGAGTAGTACTTACTACTTAGTGGGTGGTGGAACCGTGGTTGAGGGGAGGATGTGATGGATAGATAGACGGATGGATAATGACAGATATCGTCGAGGAAGAATCTAGAACAACTTTCTGCTGTATACTGTCTGGGCCTCTGTACACTGACTACCTGTGTACACCTTTCTCTTCATACTCATCCACTCCATGAAGTATGGACCGGAATGGGTCGAAGAATGTGACCATGTTTCTCCACGGAAGAAGTCCACCGCACGAATTCCTGCTCAACAACGAACCATAGCCCTGGGGACCGCGTGATTGACACCGACACCGACACTGACAGCCAGATAGACAGACACCACTCGCTTAGCTGTTCTCATTCCAGGCATCACGCATGCCATGCTGATTCCTTGACAGGATTGGGCAGGTGTCTGCCTCCATCGCAATGAAGGTTCTCGTCAAGAATGTGCGACGCGGGGGATAGAGGTGCATAATGTGTACCTATCTGTCTGTCTGTTGTCTGTCTGGAACCGCCCTCGGGGTGGACATGCCACGATTGAACAGGAACAAGACAAGAACACGAGGGTCCCTTGCGTCGACAGCTGTGACAGTGTCGGCATGTCCGTTGTCCTTCCCTTCCCTTACATTCCTCTTCCTCTCTCCTCAAGCTGAAACGGTCTGGTCTGGCTGCCAGTCGGCCTGACTGACGTGAGGTCAGCTAGCCACTCCCATCGTACCGTGTACCTAGAAACTAGGTACTAGGCATTAAGAACCGCACTGTACCAAAAGCGACAACAGGGTTTCCAAGGAAATGAAGTAAAGTAACGCAATGTAGGCAGGGACGAGACATGCCAGCTGAAGCGACTCCAAGCACCTGCAGGTTAGGCACCTAACGATACATACGGTATCATGCAGGAAAAGCGAAACCTTGGAACCTCATGCAAACGGACGTTGGAACAAGAAACAAAGTACCGACCAGCAGCCGCAGAGGCCGGATGTAAGGGCCAACCTCCATGTACCTAACCCCCTCCCGACTACCGCAAGGGACCAGATGTGACAAGGCAACCTGACAGACAGCTTTCGTCCAATATCGGGCGTTCATTCTAGCGCTAATTCACCGAAAAGAAACCGAATGCGAGGAGGGCGGTGGTGTTATTACCTATGAGGGACTATACTATACCGAAGTATACCTAGGTATCCCACGGACACACGGAGTATGTACAGTACCTTGGGAATAACTCCGCGACAAGGGACGGACCAGACAGGACGAGAGGACCCAAAGTTTAATGGCACGAAGCGACCAGCAGCAACCACGGCGCTAATCGATAATCCGCCACGCAGGGATGGACCACTGTTCCTCGGATTTGCGTTTTCTCTAGGTTTCTTTTTCTTGGTTCTCCTCGTGTGGCCGGGAACGGGCCGAGACATCTATCATTCATCCATTCCTCCCTGACATGTTGGATCATCCTGGGCATCTGTATAACATTACGGTCCCAGCGCCCTGGATCCGCGGCATGTCCAGTCGTTGTGGCTGCAGTTAGTTGCGCGTTGTCTTGCTTGGATTATTCTCATTGCGTCTATTAATTGTCGTCTATCTATTTATCTCTCACCCCTTGTTTGTGTCCTCGTTCCTTTCGGGTGGCGTGCACTGCGTTGGCCCGTGGTGGAGAGCCGTGTATGGCTTGGCTACATTTTCCCTCGAAACCACGGTGAGAGCGATGACGCTATGCGCCGGAATCAGGTGGATAACGCCTATCATGTGGAGCCGGTGCAAACCAGCCAGAATGGACAGCGACAGCGAAGGACAGGGACGTTCGCGCAACGGCCCCATTGCTTACGGCAATGTGTCAGGTTTTGCAGTGAAGATGCCGGACTAAGCGACGATCTCCCGTCAGCGTTTCAACCTCGAGCTCCAGGCGTCCGTACCACGCTGTCGACATTCCCAATTCCAAATAACAAAGTCAAATCGGAACTTTGTTGCCATCCCCACATGCAGGGCGGTGGCTGGTGGCTCGGGTGGCTGGTCGCTTCCACGCTGCGGTCTCGTTTATCTTCCGCTCTTTGTTGTCTTTCTGCGTCATGCTGATGCTGTAGCTGCGACGATTGCCAACGCTGGTGGTGGTGTGGAATCACGAGGCCATCCACACGGAATCACACTGACGTCCTCCAACAACCAACAGGAATGAGATTCAAACAAAAAGAGGAATAGACGGGCTGTTATGGACCTCTTGGCGCACCAACCCGTAATGTAGTGTTGATCATCTGCCGTTCCACAAACGCGAGACAATTGATGGAGGGAGCCAACGCGAACATGACGCAAGGGCAAAAGAATCGGACCATTAAAGCCTGAGACGTCCTGACTCAGGTGACGCCCAACCTGGATGCAAGCTGAAATCGCTTGATTTGGGGAAAGATACGCGACGGCGTCCCTCTGCGTGTGCCTCTGACCCCTGAAAGTTGTGGAGAGGCAGGGACCTGATCGGACGTGATTGGTCTTGACGAGAAACCGCATAACTAGCCGGCACAGGATGACCGCACTAGTTGCAAAGTCAAGGTATAATGCCCGTTTGGGAGATGTGGAGGAAGGACCTAGGGCTGAGGCGGATTGGCTGGGGTGTATCGCATCGCGGAGCGCCCACCCCATCGCTATCTCTTAGTCGGACTGGTCGCCAGCCGGGCTTGCTCGCCAGCGGCGACGGCTGCGGCCGCAACTGCGGCGGAGTTACTGGACCCAGCGCTAGCGACGTTGCTTGCATGGGCCAGCAGGAATTTGCAACAGGTCAGCGTGTACTTGCACGCTCGTGTCCAGGTCTCGTCACTCTGATTGAAGCCCAGCTTGATACTGGCATCCCCGATCTTATCCCGCCTGATCTGATAGGGGAGCGAAAGCCCCCCAGCAGCCGTGCCACCGTGGCCCCGGCGGGTGGAAGCAGCCGGCGCTGGATTCTTCTCCACAAAGTCACCCAGTTGACGTAAGCATTCCAAAAACGCTACCATTCCTGCATCAAACCGGCGGTGAAGCCATGGCAGATTGAGAGGCAGGTCTCCGGAGGAGAAGAGGTCGAGAAGGGTGATCTTTGGTTGTCCTAATGTCGACGCAGCACCCTCCCGCCGACTGCAGACTGCGCCGGCGATGTCTGCGGATAGTCAATCTTCTCAACCCGAGACATCGACCCCAAGGGTTTCAGCTGATATCCCTGGAACTGGAAGCCCAGCTTCTCGGCAATGGTCGCCAGCAGCAGTGCCGTCTGTCCCCAGGCTGCGTTGATCTCCGGCCAGTCCACGGACGGGTTGTTGAGACGACCAAGTCGCAGACCGTTGATGGTCCCGAAATATCCATCGTGGCCGATGCAGAAAGCGTCGTTGTAGACATTCGTCCGCTGTAGCCTTTCGAGCTGCCGCGCGTCATGATCATATCTCATGTTCAGGGCGTCGCGCTCGTTCTGGAAATCAGCCAACGTCAAGGCGAACGCGTTGCGATCGCGCCAGAATTTCTCCTCTTCCAGATCCAGTTCCCGCGACTCCTCCTCTAGGCGTGCGATCTCTTCATCCAACGCGGCCTTTTCCTGTTCCAACGAAACAAGCTCTTGGAATGCCGCCTGCTCCGCTGCCAGAGTCTCCTTGAGGGTCTTTTCAGCCGCTTCGAGCTCCTCGTTCGTGGGAACCGACGAGTTGATATTGCGCAGGAAGGAGATATACGCATCGCGTTCTTTCGTCGCATCTGCAAGACGCTTCTGGAGCCCTTCCACCAGCATCTCGGTGCACTCGGTGCAGACAGGATGGTCGATGTCCGAACGGGAGGATATGATCTCAAACAGCCTACTCGTCCGCTCGACTTGGTCGGAGAAAGATGATTCCTCGGCCCCAGCTTCGTTCTGCTGGGTACCCATACTTCGTTTCCCCTTCGCCGACGGGCTCTCGGATCCCCCCAGTGCAGGTGCCGGCGGTCCGACCTGGGATTCTGTGAGCATCACGAATGACATATTGCCACTATCACCCGTCCCAGTCGCGCGGGGAAGTTCTGACCACCTCCTGCCTGACGGGGAGCAGGAATGGACCGTCGATATACGGGGGAGTTGGCATTCTTGGAGCGCGGTCGTAGAGCTCTCGTCTCTCTTGAGGGTAGGACGGCCGAGAAGCCGAGCGCTTCGCATCATCTGGAAGTGATTTACCCGTAGAACCTAGCCGTCGGAGAGCATAGTTAGTAACGTCGTTGGGGATAATGAACAGCTGCGGTGGACACGAACCGATAAGCAAGTCGAAGGCGGCTGGGTTGAGCGACTCAAGGGAGCCGTCCAGCTTGAGAGGCGTGCGACATTTCTGGCAGTACATTGTGCCGTCCATGCATCATGGGGGGGGTCTTTGAGTTTGGTGAGATGGTGAGCGTGAGAGGGTGAGAGGGTGAGAGTCAGGAAGAGAGTCGAGGTGTTGCGGCAGACGAACGTCATGCGGCAGTCCGCGCGCTGTCCGCCTTTCGGAGCGGAGCTTGAGCTCGCGCGCAGTGGAATTTCCCGGTCCTTTACTCTCCAGCTCAGGCCCGAGAATTTGCGCGAACTCCGCCCGCTGGGTACGACATACCTTGGCTGCTGAGGAGGACAGTTCATATTACACCTTTGCCAGTGCGCAGGTGATCTCGCGGTTGTGTCCCCTTGACTGTTGATCGCGCGACCTCAGTATCTCGGTCGCATGCTGATATCAGCTTGGTATGTATTAAAGCCATCCCCTGCGCGGGCGCTTTGATTGCTAGTTTCCTCTGTGAATGCAATAGTCTAACCTCTCTTTCGATAGTGTTATGTCTTATCTCAGTCATCAATCATCCGCCGTCGCCTCGTTCAGCTAGCCAAACTCCGCACCTCGCTACCACCGCGCGCGTTGCGCATATATAAACCACACCACAAACCAACAATGGAAAGCCCATCGAAAAGACCACGGCTGAATTATAGCCCAGAACCACTCCAGGAACCAGACCAGGAGCCAGACGAACTCGATCTGCAGCAGGCTCGCGCCCAGAACGACCTCCGTCTGAAAGGCATCTTCGAAGGCATCTTCGAGAAATACGGCAGGGATTTCACCGATGTAGGGGACGAAATCGATCTGAACACGGGAGATATTGTGGTGAACCATGGACATCTCTTCACAATGGAGGGTGAGGACGACACAGGCGAAAACGAAGACAAGGACGACGGCTGGTTATTCGACGCCGATTCGGCCACCTCGACGACCCCACACAAATCAGGACTTACGGTGAAAAGCCTCACCGATTACATGGCCGCGGAGATGGCGTCTGATGTGCCGAGCTATGACGGTTCCCCGTCGCCAGAGGGTGATGCCACAGTAACGCGTCAATCGACCCCCATCGAGGCCTGGGAGGGAGATGAAGCGGCGGTGGACGCTGGCCCCGACGAGAGTGATAGATCCAGTACCGATGCAGCGATGGGAATTGGGACAGCCGGCCAGACCAACGATCGCGATGGCGCCGTTCACCCCGTGCAGGAAGCGGAGCCCAGCTTGACGGTCACAGAAAAAGCAAAACCCGCGGCTGGAACATCCACCCAATCTCAAATCAAACCGTCGGAGCCGGTGGAGTCAATATGGCGCGTTCCTGAGATCGATGCAGACTTTTCAACGCCTGTTCTGAGCCGGCCGCGTCCCAATGCCTCGTTCAGTGCTGTTCGCTCCGCGTCTCCACCAGAGGCAGGCTCGTTATGGCCCTGCCATGGAAGAAACCGCGGCGAAATACCGACGTGAGCAAGCGGAAGACTACAAAGAAGGCTCGGAAGTCCAAGAAGCCTCACTCCAGCCCCGTCGCGTACGACTGGTCGTTTGCGGAGACGCCCGATGGAAGCGAATCGGACGACCCGTTGCAGGATGGACCCCAGCCATCCCCCACGCCAAAAGGGGCCATCACGATCAGAGGGAAACGAATAGCATCAGGCAAACCAGGCCGTATGACCGATCGATGCGACTCTTGCAGTGAGACGTTTTCCCGCGACGAGTACATCGCTCATCTCCGGGCTGTGATCGCGTCCGAATCGCAAGACGGTCATGACGTTGAGGAAGCCCGGCGAAAATTAGATACGGTTTCGAACGGTGACGATGGACAAACGCGTCAGCCGGGTACAAGCAGTATGCCTGCTAGTATTGTTCCTTCAGTGGAGAGCGACGGTTTGATTGTCGATTCTACTAACAACTTTACTCCTACGAGGCGGGCGAGAACCGCTTTCACGCTGGATGAGGCATGGTTGATTGTAACTATGAGACACGTCCAAGGACGACCATGGAAAGAAATCACCGAGCAGTTGCCGGAACGAAACGCATCGAGCCTGGCGAACTGGATGCGGATACACTGGACTGACCGCATCACCAACCCACCCCGAAACTCTGGACCCTGGTCTGAGCTGGAGCAGCAGACCCTTGACAGACTCCAGGGCCAACAGGGTCTTCTCTGGCCCGAAGTTCGCGCCGCCCTGCCAGGGCGTTTGTGGGCCGAGATCGAATTCGAATTGCTGCAGCGTTGGGCTGGGACAACACCAAGTGGAGTGGCAAACAGGAACTCGGGATAGGGATCGATTCCTCGACAAAGGCCCGCAAGGCGGACAGGCAACTGCAGGCAGTTTCTCCGGGCGTGGAGGGTCGGTCCAGCGCTCCATCGCCACCACCCGGACACCATCCCGTTCTCCCCCACAGCACCGCATGCAAAACAACCTAGGATGCAGTTGACCCACTTCGGCTTGTGTGCCCAGCGTCTGCGGGGCGTGAAGGTCGGAAAGGACGCCTTGCAGCGGTAATATATGACGTCTGCTGTGACAGCACACCCTTGCGTAAACGGAGCAGCGCCAAGCCTGCGATCTGAAAGTACGCCGTGTGCTTTTGGCCAAGGGACTGGAATTAGACGTCCGAGTTTGTCGTTTGCATGGATCATTTCCTGCTCGTCGTTTTGTATGGTAAATGTACGAGAGTGTGCTGGTTAGTTGTCCTTTGCATTCAGAACGTCTTCGAGCCTGGTGTCGACCGCACCGCCGACATCTCCAGCTCGAGCCCAGAATCTGGAGAGATGTCTGGATCCAGAGTCCGATAAGACCGTCACGATACGATGGCCGGGGCCCAGCTTCATCGCGGTCTTGACCGCCGCAAAGCCTTGACCATAGAGATTAGCGATAGCCACACAGATAGTGACTCGAATAAACTTACAATTCACCGCACTGCTGCTTCCAAGGAAGAGACCATCCTTTTCCACTAGCCATCTGGCCATAGCCAAAGCCTGCGCATCAGTCACCCGACAGCGTCATCGACTAGCTCCTTGCCGACCTCGAAATTGGCCGTAACACGGTTGATTCCGATGCCCTCGACGATTGTATCAACCTGTCTCCGTCGTCTTGTTCCCTCGCGCTCCTTCAAGTCGAACATCACGCCGTAACGCACACGATTATACAGGCCGCTCCCTTGGGGGTCCGCCAGCACGACGCTCAGCTTCGGGATCCTGGGCTTGAGGAAGAGTGCCACACCGGAGATCGTGCCCCCAGTCCCGGCTCCGGCCACGAAGGCATCCAGCGTGCCATTGCACTGGGCGTAGATTTCCGGTCCGGTGCCCCCGAAATGAGCCCGCCAGTTGGACTCGTTCTCGAACTGGTCTGCGAAGAACCCCCGGCCGTGTTTAGGCACTGCGACGTCCGAGTCAAGGTCCGTCTTGGCCGTGGAGTGTGCTGTATGCGCATGGGCCAAAGCTCGCGCGCGATTCACAAAGTTGTCCTTTTCCACGATGGGGGCCGGTGGAACACGGTCGACAATGGCGCCGAGCTTGAGAAGGAGGTTGGATTTCTCAATGGCCTGGTCTGATGGCATACAACTGGTGATCTATAAGTATGGAGGCACGTCGCGTAGACAAGATACATACATGTGAGCGAGATAGCCTTTTGCCCGAGCCAATGTAGCTAGGGAGATACCGGTGGATCCGGATGTTCCTTCGTAGATGGTATCTCCGGAGTGGGGGGCCAGGATACCCATTTCCTCTGCCTGGAGGCTGTTAGAATGCTTCATCGTCAATTGGCTTGGTGACATACGATCTCGATCATGCTCAAGGCAACCCGATCCTTGGAGCTCTGACCAGCGCCATTGAGGAACTGCAGAGCGTTAGCAAGCTTGCTTGTCTTGAATCGAACTTGTACTCTCGACTTACCTCGGCCTTCCCTAGGATCTCGCAGCCTGTCGCATCCGATAAAGACTTGATCCGGAACAAAGGGGTGTTCCCAATGCAGCCTTCAATGCCGTCTACAATTGCGGGAGGACCTGATCTCGCTGTCAAAGTATCTCCAGTGTCGTGGGACTTGGACTGGGCACTGCGACGAGCTTGATACTCCCGGAGACGCTGCTCCAGCTCCGGATAGAGCAGGTCTTTGAACCCTATGGTGAGAACAACGCCGGCCAAAAAGGCCGTGCCGATAAACACCCGGGAATGATCGGTCATGGTGAAGCTGCGCGATTGTAGACAGGAGAGTGTCAGTGGAGAGCGGCATTGGAGTCGCGAGCATGACGATGAAGGCCGGAGAAAAGCTCGGACCACCGGCGCAACCTCCGCCAACCCAACCAACCGTCCGTCTGTCACTTTCACTTCCTCCGCTTCTTCTCCCTCACACGACCTCCCTTCTGCCCTCCCCCCTCACCCTCACACATGGACTCTCCGGTCCTCAACCAGCTGTTCCGCCAGCTGTTCCGACATCCAGCATGTCAATCGCTTCGATCCCCGCCCGCCCTGTCTGGCCGCCGACCGAATAGTGTGCGACTGTCACCCCCCCCCTCAACCATATCGCCCATTCCTCACGCGACGAGCACCGAAGAAGAAAGTCGTCGACGATGGCATGTTCTGGGCAAACGCGGCGACGTGAAGAAGGACCTCATGGAGGACTGGAATTCATGTCCGATAGTGACCGCAAAGGAGCTGCGTCATTTCCGCGAGAGACCGCGACAGGTGAAGATGTTGACTCGCGAGTTCATCGACGGTACGAAGCCTGTCACCTGCGCATGGATGAATTGCTGATTAGCTGACTTTTCACGCGATAGACAGCTTGTACAATCCTCACTACGGGTACTTCTCGAAGCATGCGACCATCTTCACCCCCGGAGAGCCGTTCGATTTCAACAGCATGCCGGACGGGCCGACCTTCCATCGCATGCTGGAAGACCGCTACACGGAGTTTGAAGATAAGCTCGATGAGGTCAATCCGGATATAGCGCGTCAATTATGGCATACGCCTACCGAACTTTTCAAGCCGTACTACGGGGAGACCATCGCGCGATACCTGGTGTCGAATTACAAGCTCACACTGTACCCCTACCACGACCTCATTATCTACGAGATGGGAGCCGGTAACGGAACGATGATGCTGAACATTCTGGATTACATCCGCGACACCGATTACGAGGTCTACCAGCGGACCAAGTTCAAGATTATCGAGATTTCCCCGGCGCTCGCGGACCTACAGACGAAGAACCTGCTGGACTCGGCCCATGCGGCGGGCCACTTGGACCACATTGAGATCATCAACAAATCCGTCTTCGATTGGGACACCTACGTGCACTCCCCGTGCTTCTTCCTAGCCCTGGAGGTGTTTGACAACTTCAGCCACGATAGCATCCGCTATGACCGCACGACGGAGCAGCCTCAGCAGGGCGGCGTGTTGATCGACGCGGAGGGAGAATTCCATGATTTCTACAGTGCGCAGTTGGACCCGGTCGCGTCGCGATTCCTCCGTGTGCGACAGGCCGCTGCGCGACGAGGATTCCCCTCCCCATTGGGGCCCAAGTTCATGCGCGGCGTTCGCAACTCCCTCTGGGAAAAGGAGCCAACCACTTTGCCTGAGTACATCCCGACCCGCCTCATGCAGTTCTTTGATATCCTCGATACATACTTCCCGAACCACCGCTTGGTGGCCAGTGACTTTAGTGTACTTCCCGATGCCATTGAAGGTATCAACGCACCTGTCGTGCAGACCCGTTATAAGCGACGAACGGTGCCTGTGTCGACGCCTTTTGTGAGTTACCTTATACATATACAGCTAACGAGTGAACTGCATTCTGACATCTCCCAGGTCCAACAAGGATACTTTGATATCTTTTTCCCGACGGACTTCAATGTCGTCGAGGATCTCTACCGGGCGGTCACCGGGAAATTGACCCAAGTCGTCAGCCACGAAGACTTTGTCAACCGCTGGGCGTACATTGAGGACACGGAAACGAGGAACGGGAGAACCCACTGTTGACCTGGTACAAGAATGCCAGTATGTTGTTGACGGTGTAGGTGTAACATTAGCGTTGAATCTAGGATTATGATGAATAGATACCACTCGCACTCGGTCCTAACAGCGTAACGGCGGCCCTCGGCAACTCTGAGTTGATATGGAGTCTGAGGGGAAGCGGGAGGCCCGTCTTCCCCGCAGATAACTTTGAATCCCAGACATGCACGCCTCAGAACCGGGAAACAAAACTCAGTCCCTCTTTAGGATTGGATAATCCCATCAGATAACGCGGGATTTCCCCTCTCGTGAAGTCATCCAGCCCTACAGCATCTCCCATCATCCCAGCCCATCCAAGGCAATAGAACCACCACAGAAACCTCCTCAACCACCCAACATCAAACATAATGACCGTCCAGCCTGGAAGTCCACCGTAGCCCAAAAGCGCGAGGCCCAGCTGGCCAGCATCCCCCAAGCCTGGCGGCTGTCGCCCGCCGCCCTAGAGACAGCCTCGCTCAACACGAACGAGACAATCCGCAACAGCGGGATCCTCTCCGCAGACGAACTCGAATGGACAGAAACCGTCGACATCCAGATCCTACTCGCTAAGCTGGCCTCGGGTGAGATCAGCTCCGCGCAGCTCACGACAGCATTTAGCAAGCGCGCCGCCATCGCCCAGCAGACGACCAAGTGTCTGACGGAGATCTTCTTCGACCGGCACTCGCTCGGGCAAAGGAGCTGGATGAGCTTCTCGCGCGCACGGGAACGGTGTGTGGGCCGCTGCATGGGTTGCCTGTTTCCGTGAAGGATCGCTTTGAGGTCGAGGGTGTTGATACCACGGTTGGTATGGATTTCACCCGCCTGCATAGGCATATGATCTGGCTAGAGAGCTAAATTGTATAGGATTCGTCGGGCTCGTCGGAAAGCCGGCTAAACGGTCGTGTTCAATGGTCCAGTTGCTTGAGTCTATGGGGGGCGGTCATCTACGTGAAGACGAATATCCCGCAGTCGCTTATGGTATGGCCCCATCCCTTGGAAATATGACATATGCTCAAAGGGATAGATGTCCGACTCGTATAACCATGTCTACGGCCAATCCGTCAACGCACTCAACTCGCAGCTCATCTCTGGCGGAAGTTCAGGCGGCGAAGGTGCGCTTGTCGGCGCGCGAGGCAGTCCTCTAGGTATTGGCACGGATATCGGAGGATCAATCCGAGTGCCGTCCAATCTGCAAGGTCTATATTCAATCTGTCCGACGACAGGACGCGTACCGTGGGACTGCTCGTTGTGCGTATACCCTGTTTGCCCCTGTCGTTCAGTCATATGCCGATTCACTCCTGACATTCGGCATGGTAGCATGCATCAGCATTACCTCGTTCCTCCAGTTGCAGGCCCCATGGCCAGCAGCCTCTCCACAGTCGAATACTTTATGCAGTCTCTCCTTGATTCGGATCCATGGGACGTCGATCCCGGCTGCATCCCCATCCCCTGGCGGAAGGAGCAAGCGGCGATCCCAAGCAGAAAGCTGCGGCTTGGGATTGTCGTGGATGATGGGATCGTCAAACCGCAGCCCCCGGTGACTCGGGCTTTGCGGGAGGTTGCACAGGGTCTGAAGGCGGCTGGGCATGAGGGTATGTGATCGCTTCACTTTCTGTCTATCTGTCTTGGTACAGTACGTGGATGGAACGGAATGTATCTGACGACGTGTAGTCATCGAATGGGACACTTCACTTCACGTGAAAGGGACAAACCTATGGACGAAGGCCGTTCTCGCCGATGGAGGCCAGCACTGCAAGGATCTCTGCGACATCATCGGCGAGCCACTGATCGAGGGCATGTTAGTGGGAACCGAAAGGACAAACTCTCTCTCAAACAACGCGAGGAGGTAGGTTGTCGACAACTACACAGTACACACAGGACTGCCTCCACACCCACAGACAAACGAAGGACACATGCATAGACTAACCAACACCCATACACACACACAGGTCGAACACGAAAAATGGACCTTCCAAGAATCCTTCGCCAAACAATGGAAAGACAGCGGCATCGACGCCCTCCTCATGCCGGTGACGCCCTGGGTGGGATATAAGCCCAAGACATGGGTCCAGAGCAACCAGTGGCTTGGCTACACGGCGATGTGGAATCTTCTCAACTATGCAGGTGTGACGGTGCCTGTTGCAACGGTGGATCCGGTTCTTGACCGGCCTGGGGCGGAGTGGGTGGACCATGTGCCAAGGAATGAGTCGGATGCGTTTAATCATGCGCAGTGTGAGTTTATCTCATCTCCAGAAGGGCTGGCTGGGGTGGGTGCGTGAGTTGTATCTGGTTGAGGTTTGCTGACTGTTTCTGTTTCTGTTAGATGATGTCGATTTGGTAAAGGGGATGCCGGTCTGTGTGCAGATTGTTGGGGGTAGGTTTGGAGAGGAGAAGGCTGTCTCGGTGGGTAAAGTGTTGGATCAGATTGTGCATCGTTCGTAGGTTGTGTTGTGGATTGGGGCAAGTAGGTGAGAGCTGTATGAACACGTGGTTGGTTTTCTCCCTCAGATCAGGCTTGGTTCAGTCGGAACTATGAAATAGATGCTGGCTGCAGTCTCGCTATCAGCAGATTGCAGGAAATGTCATCAGTCCCCTAATACACCAACCAAGTTTGCGAGCGATGGAAGCAATGAAGGAATAGACAGTCAATGTCATTCACTTATTACATAGCAATCTAGACCTTCCTCGTTGTAAAGAGACTGATGATAGTGAGTATACTTTCTCTATATCTACGCTTGAAGTTGACCCATATTCACATGCGGTTTATGGAAAGCCTGTCATGGCTAATACCATACCAGCTATTGCCTGTTTCTCCAAACCAGAAAAGCTCGAGACATTGGCCCGGGCGTTGACTTCGTCAAGCACTCATGCCATGCTTTCAAAAGGCAATTCCACGACAAGCAAAACAGCCAATACGTTATCTTCGGCATCTGATAACCATAAACTTTGACGACGGAGTTCAGCGCACGCTAGCAGGGACCAGGAATTAGTGCGGAGTCGGACCGGACATCTACACGACGCAGACAAGATAGATACATTCCAAACTATTTGCCCTGTCTGGACGGTAGGATCGTCCTGATAGTGCCTCCTCAGGTCGGCGTGCTAGAAATACCAGGGTGTTCCCGACTGCATTCAATGGACTGAATCACTCCAATATTACTTTTCCTAGGATCGCTCGCTCACGTTGCAAACTATCTTGCGAGCTTGTGAGACAGTTATCTTGTGAAATTCGACCTCTGGTCACTATTGCAATGACCAAATACTACGAGAAGGGCATAAACCTGCCCTTTCTCCCCGAACTGCGACTCAATTCTCCACATTGGCAAAAGTGGCTTCCCCTCCCCCTCCCCGAGGACTACGTACTAACAAGACCATGATAGTGTCCTAATAGGAATCCTAGTCGGCGTAACAGCCGGCCTCTACGTCGCCCTCAACCTCCTCGGCGCCGGCGGCGGCAAACCCAACTCCGCGCAAACCGTCCAAGTCGTCAACGCCGTGCTCTGCACAGTCTGGTTCTTCTCCGCGTCCTTTGGCGGAGCCGTGCTGAATCACATCGGACCTGCCATCACAGCCTGTCTCGGTGTCGTGGGGTACATCATCTACGTCGGTAGCTTGATGTACTTTGACCACACGGGGAAGCAGGGGTTCCCTATCTTTGCGGGCGTGTGTATCGGGGTTTCGGCGGGGCTGATCTTTGTCGTTATGGGGTATATTGCCATGTCGTATTCGGAGGAGCAGGATCGGGGGGCGTATATCACCATGTCGGTGAACTTGCAGGCTGTGGGTTCGGTGGTGGGTGGGATTATCCCGTTGCTCATTAATAAGGACTCGGTGGGTTGTTGTCATTGTCCCATCACCATAACATGGATGTTCTCGTCAGGCGCTCATGCTGCTCTAGACGGAAAACACAGGTGTACCTGCGGCAGTATATATCGTCTTCATGGTGATGATGGGCGTTGGTGCCTGCGCTGCGTTTCTGCTTCTGCCCCCGGCAAAGGTCGTCCGTGATGACGGCACGCAGGTAGCAACCACCAAGGCACGGGGTCTTCTCGAGGAGCTCAAAGCGAACCTCGAGATCTTCCGTGACTGGAAGCTCCTTCTTATGGTACCTCCTCTTCTCCCCCCGTCCCCCTCACTAGAAAGATAGACAGACAAAACTAACCAAGAAGATCCCCGCCTTCCTCCCCGCGGAATGTTTCCTCGTCTACGGCGGCTCAGTCAACGCATACCGAAACAACCTCCGAACCCGCAGTCTCCTCTCCTTCATTGCGGTGGTCGCCCAAATCCCCTGCGGATACGGCCTGCAGAAAATCCTCGACCACAAGACCTGGAAGCGTCGCACGCGTGCGCTGCTCGGGCTCGCGGTGGTCGGCGTCCCGCTGATGGCCGCTTGGATCTGGGAGATTATCCGTGTCCGCAACTATGACCGGTCGAGTCCGCCTGTTACGGGTCTGGATTGGAGTGAGTCTGAGTTTGGGCCGATTTTCGTGCTGTTCGTGCTGAATTGGGTGGCGAGTTCGTTGTGGCAGTATGTTATTTTGTACTTTTTGGGGACGTTGACGAATTCGCCCAGGAAGTCGGCGAATTATGCGGTATGTTCTGTTCTGTCCGTCCCCTTCTTTGGGTATTCATGGGATGCGACTGTGGTAGGGTATAAGTATGGGTGTGATGCTGATGCTGATTCTTGCTGGTAGGGCGTGTTTCGCGGTTTCCTTGGTGCAGGAGAGGCGATTTGCTTTGGGTCGATTCGATCAAGGTGCCGTATATCAAGGAGGCGGGGGTGATTTTCTGCTTCTATGCGACTGGCGTTCTTGTGTTTCTCTATATCGCGCTGTTTCATATCCGCGAGACGGAATACTTTACCGGGGAGGAGGGTGTGGTGGTGCCGAAGCACATCCTGGAGGAACATGCTCATGACGGTGAAGGGAGTGAGAAGGGGAGTGTTGTTTCTGCAGAGGGATCTTCGGAGAAGGCCAAAGAATAGACGCTCGAGTAGACGTGAGTCCTGTTTGCTTATATATGATGGAACACGAGGTAATATCAAAGATGTTCTATCTTATATATCAACGTCCAGGTTGAATTCTATCCCCCAATCCGACGGTGACGGAATGGTAAAGGGCAGCCCAACCAGATCCTGTACATTGAATACATCATGCGGAAATAGCGAGCCAAAATCCATCGAATAATCCGGATTCAGCAATGACTCGATAGAAGTACCAGTCTGGTCCAGCAACGAGCCCGCATCCAAAAGTTCACTCGTCGACGTCCTCGCATGATGCAACGCAAAGTCAATGTATTTCCGTTTGACCGGGACCATCAATCGTTCAAACTCTTCCATACACCGCAGCACTGCCGGCCAGCGCTCGGCAATCGTGGCGAAGAACCTCGAGAACAGCGAGATGAGATCCTCCACCTCGGCGATGGTATATTTTACACAGACCAGTTCTTTGCATCGCTCTAACGCCTGCAGGAAGACCACCGCTGCTGAGAAAGTGTGGTAACACGAATGGAAGACGTATTTACTGTATCCGAAGCCTAGATTTGTCTGGGTGAGATATCCTTTGGCGACGTTGACGGCTGCAGTGAATGTCTTCATCATGTTCTCGCCTGAGGGGTTCTTCACCCGTGGGGCGGGCCGATATAATGTCACAATAATGTAGGCGTGTGCGATGTCAGCGTAGAGAGACATCTCGTCTGACGTTGGCTGCTCCGGCTGCACAGCACACCACCAGTGAACCTCGTCCCGCCATTGGTTGATCGCAGTCTCCATTCGCAGCATCCATGCTTGAAGGGAGGCGTCCTGGGGCAGAATCGACTCGTTGTGGAAGAGGACCGAGATGATTTCCGCCTCGATCTGGCGATATCTCCAGATCCGAATGGAAGGGACCTTGGTTCGCTCGCCATTGGGGTCAATTCCCGCCGCTGAAATGGCATTGTCTGCGATTTCCGAAGGAAAATGCACGTTGATATGCCTGACTGAGAAAGACCGTAGGCCGGATCAAAGCGCCCGACGTCGCGATATCAGTCTCGTACGCACACCAGAACACGACGCCGTCGGATATCCAGGGTCAGCGGATCTAGCTTTAGGTCCTCGGCCGTTTCCTGGTGAAGCCCCAGATCGATGCACATCTGTGTGGTGAAGCCTGGTAGAAGCCAGACGTTGGCTACACTGGGGTTGAGAAAGGCGTATTCACATAGCAGGAGCACAGCCTGGAGTCCCCGTAGGTCGTTGGTGCAGACGGCCTGAATATGTTGCATCGCGGTCTTGAAGAAGCCGATTGCGATTGAGTTGGCTCGCAGTTGCTGTGAGCGTGCCGAGGTTGTCAACGATATCGCCATGATCAGGCTCACGGTGTAGGTCTCGTAGGGACCTGCGAGGGCACCTGGCTCCACCACACTGCCTAGGGGATGGTGGAATACCGCGTTGAAGAAGGAAACCACATCTGGGGCGTAGAATATCGGACTGTGCTTGTCACGCGTTTGAGATAGTTATCAAAGAGGAAATCCGCGACTGACACCGGGATATCTGCGAGTCGTGTTGCTCCGGACATGGGGTCTAATGTAGAGCTTGGAGGGGGGTCATGGCCGTTGAACGTTGGTCTGAGGCTGATGTCGATGGTAATCGACTGCCGGCCACCGTGCAGCGCAACAGGGAATGGACGCGGTCAATCCCAGGAAGGGTGGGGTGAAGTCGGCTATAACGCGGTCGATCCAAGGGTGAGAGGTGGCACTGTCTCTCAGGAGGTTTTGGAACAGGACCATGGCCTTCCCTCCGTGCGAGCTCATCTTCCAGAAACTGGACGATGGATCTGGGAGTCATCCCCTGAGAGGATGGAGCACCGGCCACACAGGGGACTCCTGCGGAGGTGCATTTTGCGCAGCTTGGTGACGCTGCATCACACTAATGATCTTTTAGTCTCGTGTGTCAATTCCTGGAGGTGCTCACTTACAACAATCTTTCTCACTCGACACCTTGCACATGCTATCACCCGGCGACGCACTCTGGTCGACAGCATGGCGGTGCTTCATGATCAGCGGAGGGGATGTTGAGGATTGGATTCGGGAGGAGAGAAACACGGGTTGGTTTAGCCGGGAGATGGATCGCCAATACCCGAACCATGCAAGCATACTGATAAAGATATCAATCATGTGGAATGCCCAGAATTTACTAGTTTAACATTCTGATCTTTCTGATTATCTGCCGACTCTCTGCATAGGAATCTTGAATATAGATAAACAGACTATCTACGCACTCCCAAATGCAACCCTCCATCCACCAGCAAATCCGTCCCCGTCACATACGCCGACGCATCACTCAAAAGATACGCAACAACCCCCTTCAAATCCGCTCGTTGACCCAATCTCCCCATCACCGGCGTGTTATTTACAACCGACCACAGCGTCGGGTTCTTTGACGCCTCGTCGAAGACCATCTCGGTCGCGATGAAGCCGGGTGAGATCGAATTGACTCGGATCCCCATAGGCGCCAATTCCATTGCTAGAGACTTGGCTGCAGCTCGGATTGCGCCCTTAGAGGCAGAGTATACCGTCATGCAACGTGCGGGGGTGGATTATAGGATGCGGTAGAGGCGATGAGGACGATGCTGCCGCCACGATTGTGGGATTCCATGGCTTTTGCGGCGAGTTGGGCTGTGAAGAGAGAGCCCATTACCTGTACACTCTTAGCATGGATACCAGGCTGTACATGAAAGGGGTCTAACGTTGATGTTGAGGATCCGGGCGCTTTCGTCCCAGGTGTGGTCTAAGAACGGCTTGTCGACGACTATACCGGCGGTTGCGATGCTAGGATTCAATATGAGAGTTGGACTTGCACTGAAAAATATGACTTGCACTGAAAAGAAAAGGATACCTACCAGTTATCGATTGCGCCGAGATCCTGCTGCACTCGATCAAAACTGTCCGTCAATTGATCCAGCTGAGTTACATCCGTTCTGTTGCTGACGCATCAGCATCTTGATGAGGGTCACCAGGAGAAAGAGAGAGATACCTATAATACTTCACTCGGACACCAAGTTTCTTCTCGATATCCCACAGTGCCTCATGCGGACGCTCTAGGATGTCAAGAATGGCCAAATCACTGCCCAGCTCGGCGCTCCACGAGCCATTGCCAAACCAATTCCCCGACCAGCTCCTATCATGTTACTCTTAGCAAAGATCAGTAGGAAGAAATAATAAAGATACTATATACCTGTGATCAGGGTAACCTTCTTCTTGAGCGAGAGCATGTCGGATACGTTTTGCGACTGTATGCCTCTGCATCCTGTCGGATTGCCCCGCAATAGTTGCGGTGTTCTTGCTGGTTTCTGGGCGATACTCCAGAGCGGACATGACATGCTCATTCCTCGCTGAGTGACATGTCCAGTCAATGGGTATTTTGCATAGCGAGCCGTCGGCTGAGCATGGCAATGTAAGGGCGGATGGGATTCATGCTGCGTTTCTCGTGTTACACCCTTTCCAATAATGACAATATGAAGAGCACTATCTTCCGTAATAGACAGTGCCATGAATTGTTATAGATATCTCGAGCGATAGAATAGAAAGACCTCCATGATAAAGCATCCCCTTGACCATTGATACCCGATGTATAAGCGTGCGCGCATCTCCGTCTGTCCCCACTACAACCCATATCACGGACCATATCAACACCACACTAACAATTCTCCACTGGCTATTGGATCTAGATAGCTTCCCCTCTCTCTACGACCCCGCACCTGCAGCTTCCATATTCCTCCTCTAAACACCCCTGAACCACCTTCCGCAACAACCCCACACTCGGCCACCGCGGCGAACACCGCTGCAGCACGAGCATACAATTGCTATACGCCTGTGTGAGCCCACGTTATCCAGGCATTCCGCTCCACCCCTATTGGCATTGAGCAGAATCATCCCCGCTTTATACGCCCATTGCGGAGTGAGGAACGTGCATGTGTATCCTGCATCAGCGTAGATCGCGAGAAGCCGGCTCGCAGCCCACACTCCCGGCTGCACTAGGAGATACGTCTCGTACACGACGGCCAGAACGTTTGGATGTAGAGAGGACTCGATCGACTGCCATGATAGATCAGGTACGGGGACGCTTTGGCGTAGAATATCGATGACCGTATGATCGCCTCGACGGAATCGTGCCTGGACTCGGTACAGAGAGCACAGTGTGTAGCTGAGATCCGACAGGTCGAAATTCAGCGGCTCGCTCTAGTTGCGCCTATGAGATGATGACCTATAAGAACGATGGGCAAGGATATGGTATCTACTCACCGGCTCAGGAAGAAACGTCGGTCGATCCAGTGTACTGCTCAGGTGGTTTTCAAGACAATAGATCGTCGACCTTACACGAAGAAGGAGACTTTGCTGGCCTGCGCTGCCCTGTCGTTCAATGTCCAATGCGATCCGGCCGGCAAAGCTCAGCAGCTGAGTAACATTGCCCATCTGAGGATCTGAAAAGCTGTAGAGGGCGAGCAGAGTGATGGCCTGTAGAGTAGCTAGGTTGATTGCTTCGGTGCTCGCGTCGAGATACTCGGTTGCGCGGCTGCAACACTCCCGAGATAGTATTCTGTAGCCGTCGGAGTCCACACAGTGGCATGCTATCGCATAAACCATGTAGAGGAGGAATTCCTCCCATGGCGTTGGGCTTGTTGATGCTGTGAAGGGTGGTTTTGTGATCTCTAGACAAGGGTACGTGCTATGGATTCGACGAATGTACAGTTCAAGCAAGTAGTGATGGATCTCGGGTGTGATGCTGAGGCCTTGAGAAAGTGGAGGAGCTATATCTGATACAGCTTCTGTCGGTACCTTCATGCCTTGATCGATGAGTGATTGACCCTGCAAGAGACAGGCATCTGGTCCTAGGTAGCGAGATGGTTTCGGATGAGCTACGTCTGGGGTTGACGAGGGTTGTTCAATTTGCTGCAATGCATGTACAAGCGATGCAATATATCTATATGATATTTAGATCTATTTTTCCAAGCTATTGATATGGAACTTACAATCGCGATATGTCTTCTTTGCGGACGTGGTCGTAGAAAATGCAATCCACTCCAGCCTTTGCGCAATTTCGACATGCCGGCAGCTGCGTATCACATCGTCGTTTGTTTGCTCGACATCGTCGACAGGCAGGCAGAGAACCTAGAATATCCGCAAAAGGCGAATTATCTGTAGCCATTGACGAGGCCATGTCTAATGCAATGCGCAAGAAGAAGTTGGGGTAGACCAGAAGGAAGAGTGGAGAACCTCGGGATGAGATTGGAGAATTAATAAGAAGATGACATTTGAGCTAAGAAGTATCCGACTAATCCTATCCATCAGAAAGACAGCTCAATTCGTTCTCCCTCCTGATCTCCAGCGACTGGACGACCCATGCGCACCACCGCGAAGGGGGCCTGCAAATCCATCACAATGTTAAACAAGGTAGCTATATCGCTATCACCACACGCAGCACGGTTGATCCCCGTGGGATGATGGCTCTCATCCTCGAAAAGACTCCCATACGCATCCCACGATAAGGTACCAGTCTGAGATCGTATATTCCGCTCCATACTCTGTAACCGCACAGGCGAATCATCCAGCCACTTGGGCTCGTGAATGTTGGCATGCGGCATCAGCATATGATTCGAGTGCATGATAAACCCGTCGGTGATCGGAACATGGGCAAAGGTCGACGAGGTGAACTCCAACCCGACGGCTGTGGTCGCATCTCCGATCAAGATATGTCCGGAACTGGCCATTCCAACTTGCTCCAGCGCGGCAATGGCCTCAGATGCTGTTCGACATTCCAAGGCCATGCGTAGACCGAGGTGAACGGGCAATTGTGTCTTGTCCAGTCCTTTGGCGCGGATCGCATTGTAGCAGACTCCCACGCCGCTTGAGTTGAGACCAATCTTGCCAACCATGCCGGCTTCAGCGATGATTTTAATCGTGGGTAGGGAGTCTTGGATAATCGTCAATTGGATGAGGTTGACTGCTTGCTCTTCCATCCACTGTTCAACGTCTTAGTTCATCGCGTGTAGAACGTGTGTATGCCAGGAGACAGCACATACATCCCAGTTCTGACCCATATACGCCTTCCCACCACCCTGATAGTACAGACTCGTACATCCATCACTGAACTGACCAAAGACAATCTCCGTCCGCACATTCAAGGCAATGATATCGCCAATACCCCGGCTAGAGCCATCGGCGATCCCCTGCAGTTCCTCGTAGTACCGCGGCCACTTCGCCTTAATCAGCGTGTCGAAGTCACTTGCCAGCTCCAGTACCTGCGGCCATGACAGCTTGCTGTGCTTGATGAAGAGCTTTGCGTAGAAGTCGATTGCACGTTGAATTTCCTCTGCGGCAGTGCGGCCATGCGTGAAGCCAATCTACAATCAAGATCGAGGTTATTCATCATTCCATACACACAGGGGAACATATCGTACCTCGTAGGGTGTGCCCCGGCACACAATCTGTTTGATTGGCATTCGGACGGCGGGCTTCTAGATGTACGGGCCGATGCAATGGTATTTTAGCTTGTTACGACGAGCTCATGCGTGCATAGCGCGTGTTATCAAAGGACTTGCTCCTATCATGTTGTCTCCTGTCACACCAATGTGGCTGTAGCAACCCCAATTTCCTTCATAATGGCCGCTCTCACTTCGGTGGGTCCGACGGAGATGAGCGCACGCCATCTTCTCCAACTGCCCCGTTGGAGTCCAGAGCGATAACCACCGGACGATCCTTTCTGTATGTTGGCCATGACCAGGAGGTGGGCACTTGCGCTCTGGTCCGTGGTCCGTGGCTTTAATCCCCCTCCCCCGCATGCCTTCGCTGCAAGGATCGCTGGGAAGGGGTGCGATGTACCCGTGGTAACAGGAGGGGTCATGGCGTATAAAAGGTGTTGCCGGTTGGAAAGACAGTTCTTAAAGTCATATCTTCTCTAACAGTCAGACAACAGAAGAAACAATGGTCAAACGTGTTCTAGTCGGTTATGGCATCGATGTCGATGCGGCCAGCGGATGGTAAGTCCAGTGGCCATGAACTTCTTCTGACCCGCGAAACAGCGGTTAATGCGATAGCCAGGCTGAACACATGTTCGGGCGCTCCGGCGGGCCCAACCGATGTCTCGCGGGGCATCTTCGGCGCTACCGTGGGCATCGACCGTTTGCTAAAGTTGTGGGAGACATACAATATCAAGGCGACGTGGTTTGTGCCGGCGCATTCGCTCGAGTCGTTTCCCTCTCAGCTGAAGAAAGTTCGCGACGGCGGTCATGAGATGTTAGTTACTGCCCCAGTTCCAGTCACTGTGAGAATACGGATCTAATAGTGGTGATGGTGAACAACAGCGGACTGCACGGCTACTGCCACGAGTTCGTGGCCACGCTCAACGAGCAACAGCAGCGCGATGTCATGGGCAAGTCGATCAAGGTATTGACGGATTTCCTGGGCAAGAAACCACGAGGTTGGACCGCCCCAGCATGGGCCACCTCCAAGGAGACGATCAAGATCCTGGAGGAGTTTTGGCATCGTAAGCTTACCTCCATCTGCCCTGCGCATCATCTCGAGCATACGTCCATGACAACGGTATTTTAGGAATATGACCACTCCTTTATGCACCACGACTGCCAACTCTACTACGCACCCGACGGCACCGAGGAATACAAAGAGACCAACGTGGAGCAAGACGCCGCCTCCTGGATGACGCCCATGACCAAGCTCACTCCCAGCAAGGTCGTCGAGGTGCCGGCAAACTGGCATCTCGACGACTGGCCGCCTTTCACTGTGAACTTCAACTCCGGTAACTCACAGGGCTACGTGGACCCCGATGTGATCGAGAAGCTCTGGAAGAAACAGTTTGACTACTGCTATCGGGAGTACGATACTTTCTTCTTCCGATGACGATTCATCCGCAGGTGAGCGGGAAGCCGCAGGTGATTCTCATGCATGAGAATATCATCGAGTATATCAATTCGCATGAGGGGGTCGAGTGGGTGACGATGGAGCAGATGGTGGATGAGTTCAAGTCGGGTCGGATGCCTGGTGCTACGGTCGAGGCTGGGTTTGAGTATGAGCATTGTGCTAGGAATTTAAGTCAGTTCTTGTTTGAATGTGCAATAGCTAAGGTTAGTATGACTAGGAAATGAGTCGACGAAATGCAAGAAACAAGTAGGAACGTGCATTCAGCACCAGGGCACAATTAACCATATCATCCTAACCAGCCCTCCTCCATTCTACATATCGCTCTTTACTAGACACTCCACTACTCAGACACCGATCAAACTCCTCTTGAGCACCGGCTTGCCCGGGTCGTAGCTTCAACCTGAACGGCCATCTCTCGACAATCGTATGATCCACCTTCATGACAGCACCTAGAAGTTGGCCCGCCGTCTGAAACCCATAGTCATCGCAATACCTGGATAATCCCAAAATCAATACAACAATGCACACCTGCGACGCCTACCGAAGATAGCTACCATCGTTATACATACCTGTCGAAAACAGAGTTATAATCTGTGACCAGGTCTCGCCCCATGTTGAATTTGATAATCCACGGATCATATCTAGAAGGGCGACCTCCCGTGGGCGGCATGTACTGTAGGAGTCTTCGTGTCGACGTGCTGTGTCTCGTCATGTCCTTGAGTTTGTCCTCGTCTGTCATTGTTTCATCCACCGCGTTCATGAAGAGGGTAATCAGCGTCGCATATGGGTTATCGACGGTGTTCTGGAGTAATGGGACCATATGGACCAGTGTAAGGTGGATTCCTAACCAGCCAGAATCAGAAGTATTGGAGACTTCAACTCGAGCGAACGAGGCTGGTTCAAGCAGATCAGGGAGAGAAGTCGCATCAACTTGGAAGAGCTTGAACGAAGCCTTTTCGAGGTCGCGAAGGCGAGTCAAGAAGGAATCAGTATTCTTCGAAGATAGAGATACAGCTTCCCATATGTCGGCACTAGCTGCGCCACAGGGTGTATTTGCGACATCCTCTGCAGGCCATCCGTTCCTAGGGTCTGCATTATCTGGCATTGGCCACGAGCTTGCGTCATGGAAAAGAGTTCTTTGCTATGTTAGCGTTACAGGGTGTGTTCTATTTCGCTTTGTCTTTACTCACGATTAGCACTCGAAAGTCATGTCTGGGGAACCCGAACGGCAGGAGAAGGCCATCTTCACGGAACCTGCTGAACGCGACTCGGTGAGGCTGAGGAATCAAACACATGTATCGATCCCTGTAATCCTTTCTGATTCCGCCAATGTGATATTTATTCGCGGACGGTCTGCGCTTGGTGGGCATCTAACCCGGCCGGCACGTCTAGCAACGACAAAAGACGGCTCCATGACGCTTTCTCCAGGACGACCCTGACCGAGCGCTGCCCGAAGGTCCATGTCTTTCCAAAGAGACCAGAGGGTTTGTCCGCTATCTTTGTGCAGACATCATCGAATAACGGATGGACCTGCTGCTGTAGGATATTTAGATCTGACTCGCGGATGAGTGCTGAGTACCAGAGATGAATCATGCAGTCTGCAGCCGTATCGACGTCGTCGACCACCATGGCAATCAGAAGCAAAATTACATTCCGCGCGACAATCTCAAGGTCTCGATCGTTCAGAGTCATCTCGATTAGTCCGTATAGCTGCTCGGCAGTTGAGCAATAGTCTTGACAATATGTCGGAGATCCCCTGAAGCTGCACCAGGGACCAAATTTAGAAACCGGGTAATTCATCACGTTGGAGTAACTGAAGCCATACCAGCACACAATATCCGTAGGTACCACTGTATGCACTTCCTTCATTCGCATCCAGCTGCAACATATCAAAGGCAGGGACATTGCCCCAGAGATATCTCTTGTTGCCGAAGACGGTTACAGGTGGCCCACCCATAAATGCTGGGGCTCGACCTTCAAGAATCCAAGCCGGTTGCCATGTATTCTTGCCCAAGGGTGACTTGCACGCGACCTTGTGTATTGGCCAGTGCGCTCGCTGGCACGATTTATCACAGTACTGGATAGATACATACTATCAGTGTACGTCCTGCTGCAGCAGCGCGACATTTGCGAGGGGGGGAGACTTGAACACACCGAGACTAACTGACAATCCTTGCAACTGTACTTGCCGCTCTGTGCAGTCGGTGCTGTCGGGGCCCAGTTAGAGCATATCAGCCCTAAGAGTCATCTTGCCTGAGGTCTCAGTAGATTGTGTTGAAAGAGTGATCAACCCACAGCTCGCTCAGGCTCTCTCATAAGGGGATCGAGAGGAGAGATGTTTGCTAATCGAACCCCGCACGCATGTCTGCCCAAGAGATCTTTGATTATTGGCCTGCGTAGGGAGCCTTACGGTCACTCGTCAGATAGGCGCTGAGCCCAGAAGGCGCCAATGCTGGTGCAACCACAGCCAACACCAAACGCCTCAAGGCCAGCCGCGCCAGCCTCATCTGTTTGCAGACGCCACTGATATGGGAATGCCAGCGTTTGTAGTACGAGGAATCTGTCTTACCTTTATCCTCTGCAAACTTGATTGTCAAAATTCGAATCCACGATCTTCACTCCAAGTTTGGTTCACTGCTCGAATATCCGGCAGTGATCACCCCTACATTATCGAAGCAAGAAACAAGAATCGCCTCATTTGCTTACTCATACATGGCTTTAGGCTGTGCCATGACCCTTGTTTGGGTAAGTGATTGGGTAAATAAGGCCGTGTATACGAGAGAAAGAAAGAAGCTCCATGTTCTCCTGTCAGCGAGCCCAGAGGGACCATCGGAGTCAAACTGGAATAATTAGGACCCAAATAAGGGCTCTCAGTTTGCTAACTCTCTATTTGATTTCTTCTGCGAGGCAAGATACCAGTAACCCACAGCGAGCGTGGAGGGAACGCATCTACAGATGCTTCGCGCTCTCCCACCCCCGACGCTGCGCGAGATCCGGCATATTTTGCCAAATGGCAGGGTCACTTTTATTTAAGCCTAAAGGCGTGAACCTGGAACTGACATAGTATCACCTGGACTAAGTCTAACTGATACCTCGAGGTCATACCAAACTTATGGTAGGATACAAACGCATAGCTAAAAGTATACAGGAATATCATTCCATTGCACCCAAAGTACTGCTGTATCACATTGACTAGAAAAATTGCCAAAAAAAAGGTCAGCCAGCTCTACGGTATACACTGGCAGACCAAATGACAAGACAGGAATGGTGAAAATACACTGTTCGGCCCTCATTCCCCCGAACTCCATGTATTGTCCCCTGCAACGCACAAGCTTCATTTCGGCTATCTAATCTAGACGGAGATCCCTGCCAATGTCGTAGAAGCAACTCGGACGAGAGGTTGCACTTAATCATTGCATCAAGTACTGAGGCGAGTCATGACAGGGATCGGATAGAAAGGACGAATTAAGCCTATTACCCCACAGACTGCCACAGAAGATCCATCTGGGTTCACCACACATGATCAGCCGATTCTCTTGAGAATACTCCCAATTTGCTTGATTCCGTATACTTCTGTGGCTCCTTTTGTCCGAACTCCATGCCATTCTTCCACTAGTTTCACCATACTTAAGTACATAAATAGGAAATCTATGCTACCAGAATGTTATAACACCTCTGAATACTACGATATCCCAACTCTCAAAGCTTATTACGCCTACTATGTTCTTCTCCACTCTTTTTGGGGCTACTGCTGCACTTCTCGCAACAGCGAGTGCAGCGCCATCTCAATCACCGAAAAAGAGAGCTACATACCCCGGGTTCAACAAGCTTGAGTCCCTGTTTGTCTTGTACGTCCTTCGTTGCCTCATCCAACCTACCAAGTCTCACACTAACAATCAACTGTAGCCGCGACTCCTGGTCTCGCACTGGATTCGACGTGACCGACACTCAACCCTCCTCGTCCAATTCCCTGGGCAACCCAGTATCCATCGGCACTCAAACCAGCGCCAACGGACCCAACTGGGTCGAGTACCTCACCACAAAATACAATCGATCCCTCCTGCTGACCTACAACTTCGAAGCCATCAATACTAATCCAAACTATTCGAGACTTTTCCAGAACAGTAATCTCCGGGGTTTTCTAACTCTCTCTTTCTTTGGGAAGCGGAATGCAAGGGTGAAAATGTTGTATGGGTCAGTGGTGTAAGAAAGCAGAATAGAATACCTGTCTTCCTACCTAGGAGTTGGCCCACAGGTTTGCAATACTTAGCAGGGGTTCTTGGGCCCGCGACCTAGGGCCTTTCGGTATGTAGGGTTAGGAACCCTAGATCTTACTCTTTTACATTAGGCCTCCAGCCTCCTATCTATATACACGTATGGTCATCGCGAAAAGAACACCAAGTAATACCTAGGTCGGTACAGTCAAGTGGGAAGTCCCGAATTGTCAGTGGGTCTAGGTCCAAAAACCCGGTGGGGTCAGCAATCAGGACGCACGTCATCGCCCATAACTGAGCTACTGTAAATGAAAGAAGCCTGTATGTATAGATCAATGAATATCGATATGTAGACATGCACAAATTGAATCATACATTCCTTCCTGGCAGAGCATGTTGATACACGCTAAAGACGGTCGCATTCATGGGACTGTAACGGGTACATGGCTACCTATACATGCATGGAAGCACGTGACTTAGATGCAGTCATCATAGAGTGGAGAGGTATGGAGTAGTTAGGGAATTATTCTTTATTATATCGAGTCAAAAACTACTTGAAGTTATAATTCAAGCAGAATAGCTAGTTCGGGGTATTCTTGAGACACTGGACAGGACATGTCTTCTGTACATGAGGCAGCAGTTCTATAAATAGGCGACATGTTTATTACCATACCACGGAAGTACTTATACGATAAGTCGAACATGTCATCTAAAATCAGTCATGGCCATCGAGGGCTAGACCGGACGAACTGTTCATGAACCGGTGGGGCTGGTGTGCGGGAGTCACTGATGGGCTCCTACCGTTACATTGCACATTTGACATGTCTACCGACCTCGTCATAGGGCTGGTCGGGACCAATCGAGTTGTAATGCGACATGTCGGAGTACTCTGTGCCTGAGTTGGAAGCATGGTCAAATTTTGAAACTCAAGTGAAGGGGTTAGTGGGCATGCGCGGAGTTTAAGGTATAGCTGATATTATAAACTGAAGTATAGACAAGATAAAGGTAAATCAACCAGGATATTTACCCAACAGTGCAAAGAGTCCGAGAACTGGACAAGACAAGGCAAATCATCATAACTCCAGGAGACCATGACATCACTCATCCCGCCGTTTCACGTATCATGAAGAAAGATGGAAACTATAGTACATGAAAGTCGTAAATATAAACTCCTAGTATAAAGATAGTCATTCAACTTGAAAGCAGCGTCAAATGAGAACAGAATGGCGAAGAAAAAGTCGAACGCGAGGTCGGCAAAACAGAGTTCAGGTGGTTCCCCTTCGTGACCGACGACGGATACTCAAAGCTTTCCGTAGCGAGGCGAACGGCTTCGGAAGGGGTGAGTTATAGAAAGGGTCGTTCTTAAAATCCTCGTCGGTGAATTTCTATTGGACGGTTAGCATTCCGTGGCTCAAAGAGTGGGCGATGCAAGGGAGATCGCTTATTACGTACCATTCCGGGACATCGCATGAAGTTCCCGTAGTCGTTCATCATGTTCGGCCCCTCCTCGTATAGGTAAGTTTGCCCCTCTCTGTCCGTGGTGCCAGGTGGGTAGTATGCCACGCCATCCAGGGGATGGTGGCTGTCGAGACAGTCGCGGATTTTGCCGTGAGGGGTCGCTCGCAGCGCTTCGGCGTTGGACTCGCTGAGGGCCTGGACGGGACTCAGCTTGCTGTTGTGGTTTCGCTCTGGGTAGACCGCGTCGTACGGTCCCTCATGGTGATAGTGATAGACGGCCGCGTCGTCCAGGCGATCTATCACGTCGGGGTTGACAAGCTGCGAGTTGCGGTGGTACCTGGTCGGCTGGCGGCCGGTGCGCTGGTGTCGGCGAGAGTAGGTCTGTTGGTGCTGGGGATAGTAGTAGCTGGGGTACTCTCTGCGTCGTCGGGGGTCGACTGGGTAATGTTCGAGGAAGCCGGTCAAGTATGCCGTAGGCACCGAGGTGGACCGCTGGGGTCTGGGGGTGTGCCGCGAGGGCGAGGGGGAGAGGAATCGGTAGTATGGGTTGCGTCTCTCCATGTCACTGGCGGCGTCGGTGGAATGGTAGTCGGAGTCACTGGGCGATAGGACTTTCTATAAATGCCGTCGGCGGCGGTTGGCATCGTAAATAGACGGTGAAAGGTGACGGATCGGACGCCAGAGCCGTACTGAGTATGAGACGTAGAGGATATGTGTGTCCGAGTTAGTACCTAATAGTTGTGGGAGACTATTGAATGCGCGCGCAAAGTCACTGCCTAATGTGGGGCTGGCGGTGTCGACTGGAATATGCCGAATGGTCCGGATGTACGGAGTACTTCGTTGTAGACGCACACTGCCGTGGCGCTCGTGGCCGTGGTGATTTGGTGGGAGCTCGGGTTCGGATTGTACAACTAGGGAGTGTGTCCGGAGGTCTAACGAGATTTGACAGTCGGTGGCATCCATGATCCCAAAATAAGGGAACTCCCAGCAGCAGATCAGTGCCAGAAGGCCAAGCGAGTGACGTGACGACTTGCGTATGACGATTCCACAGGATCCGGGGCTTATCGATAACCCGTCCTTTCGGTCTAGCCCCTTACCTAGTCCAGTCTAGCGCAAGGGTCACGCCGGAAGACTAGGCCCCGTTCGGTTGCATCGGCTCTGTTCTCTGGCGAAAGGAACACAGCATCAGGTACTGACTTCAGGTCTAGACTCGGGCTTTCAGGGGAAAAGAAAATTCAGACCTGTTCCCTGTGTTCCCGGATGACTGAGCAGAGGACTGGTCATATTCAAGGTCCCAAGAGAGTCTGCCAGAGTGAAGAGGTTGTGTGCTCGTCTTCTAGTGGAGACTCTCTCCTCTGTGGAGAGGTTAGCTTGGGTGGTCCCTTCTGTCTTGCGTCATGGCCGATCATTCTCCAGGACCTGATCACCATTCTGCTAACGTGCGTGTACCTCCACGGGATTGAAGATCCTGATGCACCGAACGGATGGGAGTCGTGATGAACTCTTCACATTTAAGCTTATCGTTAGTCTGATTGTGGTGTTGGACTAGGCGCACTTCGGCAACGCTAACAATGGTCTTCAATCTCACCATCGACCGATTGGGTAAGGCTGATTCTATCGTGGTGTCTCGGCGATCCAGACCCAGATGGCGACCATCGCGGACACTGGCGGATACCCTCTTCCACCGTCAACGTCATCCACTTATGGGTTTCCAATGATGAAATATCTGACATTGCCGTATAATCGGCTGACCGTAGCATACGTTCTGTTGGTGAATTCACAGGTCCAGTCAGGTGTCCTATCGATTAAAAGAACTGGTCATTTGTAGCTCACTATTGTCGGTGGGAGTTCGTATTTGTCAACCAATGGACCTGACAGGTACAGGCGTCATGGAGTGCAGTGGCATGTGTGGCGTCCATTTTTTCCCTCTTTTGGCAGTAGCTCTCCTTTTCTCCCTCCGAGCACACCCCGTTTGCTGGAACACTACAACCCCGAGCATTTCGACTTGTACCTAAGGTCATATATAGCACACATACTTGGATACCCCAAAATGACCATTGTGCTTTTGCACATCGTTACAGTGCAAATTAAAATGGGAGGGCCAGGGTCTCCAAGTCGGCCGTTTACGATGCATTTAGCATAATTCTGTGTTCATATGGAAAAATCAAGATTAGACCCGTCGATTTCTGATCTGCACTAATGCATGTGGCATGCGAAAACCAACTTTAAGGACCTGGTTTACAGGGCTGATGAGAGCGAGAAGTTGCCCTCTTCAATCTTGTCCAAACAATGCTGTGAAGTCTTGGCACGGTCGGTGCGGTGTAATACCAAAATTTACCAGCGATTCCGATGTTGACGCCAATCGACTTGATCTTCTCTGCTCCCAAGTCCTCGCGCATATTCGACCGCAGAATGGCTTTGGTGCAGTATTCAGACTCCGAATCAGAAGAAGAAAGTCCCTCACCTCAGTCACCTCCCCCACCTGCCAAGAAAAGGCGTCAAGATCCCCCTGCGACCACCTCTCTGCCGCCATTACCACGCGCATTCCACGACCTCTACGCCACCAGCACTCGTGTCAGCGTAAGGGATGACCCGAGTCTCCACGGCGGTCGAAAACGTGTGATCCCTCATATCGAGGGGAACTGGCCCACCCATCTTTATCTGGAATGTATGGCGCTGCACCCCTCCGCGCGTCCACTTGCAGTCAGCTGACTGACCACAGGGCTTCCATCGAGGGGGCAGCTTGGTGTCCTCGAGGAGGTCACCGCTCGAATATCGCGAATCTTGGCCCGGGGGGACACGCAGGCGCACAGCTTGCTGCGAAGTGACCTTGGCGTGCAACTCCCGCTTCATATCAGTCTCTCGCGGCCGGTGGTTCTTCGCACGGAACAGCGACACTCTTTCCTCGAGTTGCTTCAAACAAACCTACATGAGTCGGACATTCCAAGGTAAGTTTAATTATCCATGCGGCTTGAATGTGCTAACTCGATGGGTAGATTCGACGCTGCAACCGAGGGATTGCACTGTGTGTCCAATTACGAAAAGACACGATGGTTCTTTGTCCTACGTGTGAAAAAACCACAGTCTGACGCGCTGAATCGTCTCTTAAGGGTGTCGAATCGATCCCTAGCGCAATTCGATCAGCCACCACTTTATGAGAACAAGGCTGCCGGCTCGATTAAAACAGGCAAGCCGAAAGGTCATCCACAACCACATGGCCAGAAAAGCCACCCGACTAGTCCAGTGGACTATTCCGACTGCTTTCACATTTCCATAGCCTGGAGCTTGACGGAACCGTCCCCTGAAGAGAAAGAGCAGATCGCAAGACTAGACCTCCAAAGTCTAGACAGTCTTAGCATATGCTTCGACTGTGTGAAGGCCAAGATTGGAAACAACATAACCAGTATCCCGCTTTCGACCCCGGTTGTTAGCTAGAGGGAAGAACATGATTGATGCGTGACATTTATGATACCAATAGAGTTCAATAGAAGTCGTTCACAAGTTCTTGTCAGACAGTGTCGCCCCTTACGTGGAGTATTTGACGATCTGTCATATCGGTGAGGTATTTATCTTCCTTTAAACCCTTGCTTCTTGCTTCTGGATGCGAGGCCATGTGTTGGTTGGTTTTGTGAAACCTGCCTATTTTTGGATGAAAGCCAACTGTTTTCCTGTTGAGTAGCGTAGGAATCGATCCTACAGGGATGGATATAAGCATTATCCTATCAACATTCATATTAACACGACCCTTGAGTTGTGGAAAGGTACCTGGTTAAGGTACCTTGTTTAGATGCTAATAGGATTCGGGTTGGGATAATAGTACTAAATCTATCGGAGGTCACTGCGCCCTTCATATAAATAATAAAGTATGGGCAATAGGCCAGCCCTTCATATCCCCTTATACGGATCTTACTTTCTAAGGTCTTTTCTATTGTTGATCTGTGCTATCTCGATGGACGTATTGCTGGTTGGAGCATGATGTCGGGTAATCTGAATACCACAATACCGCGTAAATTACCACCGCGCTAAGTCGCGCTCCGCCCAGCCCTTCACAACACCAGGCAGACAAACTGCGACACTTCCACCGCAACGCTTCTTGACCAACGAGGGGCACGGGCAGCTAGCATCAACATGTCCGACGTTCAAGTCCCTCCTGTCACTCTGGTAAGTATCCCACAGCCATCAGATCGATGACCAGGGTCTAAACTGACAGCTCCTGTTCTAGGAAGACCTGCAAGCCTTCCACGCGAAACACTTCCCTTGGGCGCAACCTGCATCTGGACCTGCATATTCCAACGAGGAGACCGTAATCGAGGAGCAGATCGAAGACGATGATCTTGGATATTATCCTGACGGAGTGAAGCGCACTCTTACAGACGAGCAGATCAGGATATTCCGCCATAGCGAGATCCATGCCCTCCTGCGGGCGAAGCAGCTGAGGGAGGAGGAACTGGCTGATGAGATCGAGAGGGAGAAGGAACAACAATCAGTGTCAAATGAGGCTGCGGCAAAGGATGCTTCTGTGCCTGTTGCAAGTCAACAGAGCAGCTCCCAAGCTGGATCGAACCCCGATGCGACGGCAAAGAAGTCGCAAGAGACTGAAAACTCGGACATGACGCTTGATTACGGGGAAGGCAGTGGACCAAGTAACCCGCGCCCTCCGGTTGGACGCCCTCCTTTGCTGGACGCAGGATCATCTCGTACGATGATTGAAGGCCACGGTCGTTTGGAATAAACCGATCGAATATCTATCTAGATGCATGTCAGCTTGCCTTCGAAATAGGGCCTGCCTTGTCGCGGATGAACATGCTACATAAGTGAAAAGATCACTCCTTGTGTATAAGGTTTGTTCAAACTTATTTCCCTTGTTCCCTCTTTGTTTCTTCAGCAATGATGAGATATCGTATCATCCTTAGTCGGAACGCCATACCATCTACGGATGTGTAAGGCACTGACGAGTTTAATCTTCTCTCTGAGCTATTTCATTTGGGGTTTATTCATCAAGCTATGGGACCTTCGTCGCTAATACGTGAGGTAGGAATTGTACCTCTCGACTCGGCCTCGGCTACATGCCTTCAGGCTTACAAGCAACTAACCCATAGGTGGTTTACCCGTGGACCTGTTGCCGACAAATCTTGATTTGCACCCGCGTTCAATAACTCGGATATGCCATTCTTGTCCTATTCTTGACAGAGGCCTATGAGCTGGATCATATATCCCTTTAGTCAACGACAATCACGCTGCAACCACGTGATGTCGTTTCATTGGGATTGACCTCCCAGAGTGGTGAAACAGCTCCCGGGGACACTTGTGAGACACACAATGATAGTATCTACATTTTGCAATGCTCCAAGGCAATCAAACCCATGCAAATATACATTTAGAACAAGCAGCCAGCAATGCAAATACTACTCCCAGTTCTCTGCCATAATACTTTTGTCATGAAGCATCAATAGACCACTTTTATCATCTCTATCTCAAAGCCTGATCTGTCCTTGTCTGGGCACCATGGTCCAGAAGATGCCAATTCCAATCAGCAACCCAACCATGATAGGCTGCAGGACCTGGACGCCAGCCTTGGAGGCGATCGCCCCAGTCATAAAGGGGAAAGCGGCTGAGCCGGCCTGTCCCAGACTAGCTGTGAAGCCTGTTCACCATCAGTATAACAGATTAACTCCTTAAAGATTAGTTTACGTACCGATCGCCCCAACGTGAAGCTCCTGTGGAATGGACTCTGTGAGAACATAGAGTCCGACGGGGTAGAACGGACCGATGAAGAATCCTGGAAAGATGTCTCAGCCACCACCTCTCCAAAGAATTCTTTTCCAGTAAGAGACATGGGGGACAAACCTAAGAAGCAGATCGTGACCGCGTTGATCGGGATATTCGGAATCCACCAGAACATAAGCTGCAGGGCAATCGCCAGCGCAATGTAGAGGAAGATCATCCGGCGCTCGCCGAACTTGTGCGTGATATCTGCCAGCAGAACGCGGCCCAGGGTGAAACCAGTCCAGAAGCCAGACGCAACATAGCCGACCTGCTTTGGGTCGCCGTGGCGGACCGAGACAAGGAACTGGACAAGCCATCCTTAACAAGAATTATCAGCATCGAATGCAAGCACATATCTCCAGATCAGAGGATGAGCTTACCGCCAGACGCCACTTCCGCCCCAACATAAAGGAAGAAGAACCCGTTCAGAATCCAGACAACGCGGTTGGAGATAGTCGCCCGCAACTCGCTGCCCGCTGTCTCCTTCGCATTCAGCACGTTAGGCCGGAAAAGACCCTTCCGGAAGGTCGCAGCCAGGAACACGATGTTCACGATCCCCAGCACCAACGTGGTGAGGTAGTAGTGGTGCCAGGAGGGCGTTTCGCGAGGCAATCGTATTGGCGACCACCGGCGCAATGATGGTGCCCACGCCGTACACGGCATGGAGGACCCCGAGCCACCGGTGGGAATTGTTGACCGTGATGGTGAAGGTGTTCGCCTGGGAATCCTGAAAAGCCACGCCCATACCGGTGAAGAGGAAACGCAGCCATGAAGACGGGGAAGGGCGGGTGCCAGAACATGAGCGCATATCCGATACACTGCACCGTGGCGCCGAGGACCATGGTTCCTCCTGTGCCGATTCTGGCGCAGACATGGATGTTGGCGAAGGACGCTACCACCCAGCCGATGAAGTTGACCAGGTAGATATACGATACTTGCAGGAGGTCAATCTGGTAGGTTGGCTGCATATAGGGGAGGACACCCGTGGCCGCGTCTGTCAATCATCAACATGAATTCCTGTCTCGTTGATCAACAGATGTAGCGGAAAGGACAAATGTTTACCGTTCATGCCGCCCGCCATAATGGCGAAATTGGTACTCAAGATCCTCCAAATGACTTGACGGGCATCTTTCTTATCGAAGAACGACGGCTCAGACACCGGCGTGCCGGCATTCTCCACGCTCCGTCATTCTCTTCGTGATTGTCCATGTTGACTCTTCAAAGCTACAACCTGTGGGCAACTCTCCAGGTAGATGACAGTGCGAACAAGGTAAGTCCGCTCTCCAGTTTTTTATCGCTGACCAAGTCACGAGGGGCAGCTGCAGCAGGATATCGCGCCTCCCGCCGTAAATGTCGCGCTCAGCGGTGGGGGTGCTAATAACCCGAAGATCAAGCGAGCCATAGCAATAGTCTTGGCGATACGGAGGGGTCAGCCCGGGGGTTAAAAGTCCACCGATATTTTTAGTCACGAAGCTCCTTCCAGGGAGTGGTTCACGGGGTAGTGCTGGTAATGGTGGGGTTTGCTTAGAGATGAGGAGTATGCATGGAGGGGTTGCAGTGAGCTTGTGATCCAGTAGCGTTTGCTGCTGCGGTGCATTTACTTTGAGATTCTGCAGGCTCAAGTAAGGCTTTCCAATCTATGCTTTTTATTGGATGATGGGTTATAAATGGCGACTATTACTGTGTCCTCTTGATCGGGGCAGTCGGGGAGTTGGAGTTGTAACCGGGGAATGTCGGTCGAACCTCAATCTGACTGTCAGACCACTAGACAAAGTACTCTCTCCACGTGTGGAGAAACAACCAGTCATGTCAGAGAATGGGCTCAGATTCTAAGACGGACTGTCACAAGATGAATTTAGAGTCTGCTGTCGAACCTGTCAAGAACCCTGGTTGGGAAATTACTCCATTCGGGTAATAAGCGCGCGAGATCTTGGGATAAGCGTATAATTCCCAGACAATTCGGTAATAAAATTCACATCGAGGATCGATAAATCGAGTACTTAAGCCAGCAAGTTGATACATGATTCCGTTCTCAGAATTATTGGTTTGTTCCCCTGGAATTTGCTCTTCTCCTTCACTGACAGGAAGCATCAACGCAGAAGTCTGCCCTAGTCAAGGCTCTTATACTTCTCACATCATCTAAGCATTACAGTATACGAAGTGGATACTCCGACTGAAACCTAGCGTCTACATTATGCCTTTCCAGATAGAGAACGGGAGGAACATCCGTGATCTACTCGAACCCTCAACGCTTACTACTCCGTTGCCCGCCAAGAAGCAAAGGCGACTAGTCTGCTTCACTGCCAATAGAGTCTGTAGATGCTATGTTAGTCCATGGCTTGTTGCTGTAGTGTCTGTGTTATGGCTGTGGATTGGATGGGTTGTCTTATCCTTGCTCGATCATGTATATCATGTACCCAGAGATACTCAGAGCTGGTTCGGGTAGGTCCCTGATATGCTTGGGTACTTGGCTATATATTAGTGGCTTGTTGTTTGATCTGTGTTTGATATCGCGAGATTTGATATGGTGTGATGCATGTGAGGACTAAAGGTCTCGTTACCTGGCGAGTTGCTCCTATACTACTGGAAGACCAAGGTGAGACTGGGAGGCTGTTTGAATAACCAGGACCGGCATGTCCAGCGATTTAAGCATGTTCTTCATTGTAAGTGTCGCATATAATAAGTGTAGGTATTCTGAACAGGTGTGTTTGCTAGGTAAAAGACGATCCGATCTGATAGATCATACTTCCATTCTCCATCTCCTTGACTTCGGAGCATCCTGATTTAACGCAACTTACGGCCATTTGCATACTTAGATGTCGAACATAACTCAACATCGTGATTCGGTCGAGAGCTTCACATGGGTCTAGCACAGCCAAGGCCACGGCCATTATGACACAACCAATTCGGCCATCGGCCACGGCCATCCAGCATGACGAAAGCCCCTCCATGAGTGTTCATGGACCCTCCCAACATAGCATCATACTAGATCGCCGATTCCGTGATCTGTCTAGGAGAGATCCGCCGCGATAATACGGACCACACTCATGCCAGATGCCAGATGAATTCCGTGCGCCCAACCCAATCAGTCAGATATGAGGCATAGCCACGAGCAGGCCAAGCAGTCTTCGAAGGTCTAGCCATAGATCACAAAACAAAACAAGATAACGAGGAATCTCACGTGGGCGAGCTTCGGCAATCTCCTGCAGATAAACTCGGCCAACGACCTCTAGCTCGTACCCAAGCTCGGAGAATAACGGGATCTCTGTGAACGATCAACAAAGCTAATCGGTCGGTTGCCAATCAGATCGTCACGATATAGTCCTGTCTGTATACCCGTGTCATCGGCAGCCTCAAGGAGGGACCCGTATGGAGCCGGCCGATGGACTGCTGAAGTTGGCCGATGGCCGCATGAAACATCGGCCACCGGCATTCGTGCTGATGGCCGGCGAGGATAGGATATTTTAGAAAAGTGTGGATACTTGCACCGATTTGACAGCCCAATCCATGGGTTTGAGTGGATCGTTGGGCGAATAAGCATGAAAACAAGTTTAAGATTGGTGGACGGGTGCCTGTGCTAGACCCATGGATAGCGCTGATCGCGATGCGATACTTGCTTGCAGAACTTCAAGTTCGCCGTGAACAATGAGTTATTCTAGGCCTTTCGATGGCGAATTCGGTCGATTTGAGCATGATCGGAAGGCGTGGAGAGCTATATAAGTGAGGTGGTTTCTGGGAGCATTGAGGTCTCGTTGTTTACACCACTCTCATTAGCTTCTTCGCATCGCCGACTCGATTGAACGATAGCGACATGCATATTGAATCTCAGCATGCTCCCTCCAGTCCCTATCCCGAAGGCGGCCTTCGAGCCAATCTCGTCGTGTTTGGTAGCTTCACCTCCATCATGGGTGGCTTGGGTCTGATGAACAGCATTGGTATCTACCAGGCTTGGATCTCAACCCATCAGCTGGCATCCCTCGGCCATGGCCAGATCGGATGGATCTTCGGAATATACAACTTCCTGGTCTTCTTCTGCGGGATCCAGATTGGTCCCATCTTCGCGCCTATGGACCACGGATGCTCATGTGGGTGGGATCGAGCCTCCTCGTCCTGACATTCGTCCTACTCGGATTCTGTCAGCAATACTGGCATTTCCTGGTCGTCGTCGGGATCCTCGGCGGAATGGGAACCTCCTTCATCTTCATCGTGCCAGTCGCCAGCATTGGCCATTTCTTCTATCGCCGAAGAGGAGCCGCCACCGGCCTGGCCATGGCCGGGGGCAGCATCGGCGGCGTCATCTTCCCACTCGTGCTGGAGAATCTTTCGCCGCGGATCGGATTTGCCTGGTCGACTCGCGTCATCGGCCTCATCACGCTGGTCCTGTTACTCCCAGGGTGTATCCTGGTCAAAGGCAACTTCTCTCCCAAGCCGGCCTCCTTCCGGCCAAAAACCCTGGTCCCTGATCTGACGATTCTCAAGGATCCGCGTCTCGTCCTGACCACCGCAGGAGTCTTCTTCATTCGAGTGGGGGTTCTTCATTCCCCTCGAGTACATCGCCTCGTACTCGCTGGCTAGTGGGATCTCGCGTCGGATGTCGTATCTCATGATCGTCTTTCTCAACGCGGGGTCCTTCCCCGGCCGCTGGCTCCCCGGCATCGTGGCGGATAAATTTGGCCGTGCCAACACTTTGATTATGACGAATGTTTTGAGTCTAATCTCCATATTGGGGATCTGGATGCCGGCAAAGGGCAACGTCGCGGCCGTGGTTGTATTCTCGGTGGTCTTCGGCTTCGCAAGTGGGAGTAACATCAGCTTGGTGCCGGTTTGTGTTGGGGAGTTGTGTCCCACGGAGGCGTATGGCCGGTTTTATACGACTGTTTATACTATCGTTAGCTTAGGGTAAGTCCTCTTTTTCCTTTCTCCCCTTTACTTCGCTTCTTCCTTCCTCGATTAGTTCCTGTCCACTTCAAGACTAACCGCTTGCAGGGCATTGACAGGAGTCCCAATTGCGGGCGAGATTATCCACCAGTGTCATGGGGAGTACTGGGGACTTATCGCCTTTGCAGGATGCGCTTATGCAGCCGGACTGATGTGTTTTATTAGTGCGAAGGTGTTGCAGAAACGGTGGGAGCCAAGGCTTGAAGGGTGGACATGGCATGATGTGCATTCACGTGTTATGAGATGATGTTTCTTATGTATCTAGTTTTTCAAAATAGAGTAAAATATATAATTCTCTTCCTAGTTCAGCAGTGAAAAGTGCAACGCAAGTATACAGTACTCCTCCTAGTGCTTACCTAGGCTTCTTAGTCTCGATCATGTGGGCTCATGAGACATCATTCTACGGATCTCTGGGGTAAAGTGGATGGACAATACATCTGATTGGCTTGTGATAGTCAAAATCCGAATTTAGTACATCAATCACGTTTATGAGAGAGCCAGGTCTAGAGCTTGTGATTGAACGATAAGTAGGATACAAAATGCATTTCCCCAATGGAAATATATATCTGGTACATGAATAATCTTGGGCTACTTCACACCCGTTGAACAGGATTATATTTGCTAATTCATATATATATACGGTCATTAAAATATGTACGTCCATAGGTACTGAGGGAAGAATGACCTGTATCCCAGTGGGGGTGCTCAGTCACCCATTCTGGGTGGCAATTAAGCTGTCCGCCGGAGTACAATCGGACACCGTTGTGAGTCAGTTCCGGAGAAAGCCACTTCCTCCGGGAGGATCCTACACTGCCGGGTTTCTTTCCCCATACAATAATTTAAGAGTTTTCCAGCCACTTCCGAGCGAGCCGTGACTGACAAAGCTGGTCTTGGCAACCGTCTTCGAGGCCGAGAGCTCCCGCCGAGGCATCTCCTCGTATGCGGGAAGGATTGCGATGTAACCAACCCCGCATGCTAGAGGATGATAGATGATGTCTTGCGTACTGGCCTGAAGCTATGAATAATAAGTCCTTGAGTAGTGAGGGGATCGTGTCGAATCTGAGACCGGATGATGTAAGCTGAGCCTTGGTTGCCACAAGCGGCAGGAAATGCCGTCGATCCGCCCGCGCTGATTGGCGGACAAGCACAGCCAATGAGCGGCCGGGAAAGGACCTTCCCAATCGGTGCATCTTGTCGACTGAGTCGATGCAACCCTCGTTCAAGCAATTCTCACCGTCTATCAATCGCCCTCCTTATTCATCCCGAACGGCGCACACCCGCTACCCCAGACTCTCCATCACACACACGTTGCTCCCGTCCAGCACGCCTGAGAAATCCCCCGTCTGGAGCGCTCCCAGGAGAGCAACGTGGCTATGGATCATTAAACTACGCGGAGACCCTGCAGACGCGGCAGATCTACTAGTGCCCCCTACAACCAGACTCGCGCCAGCGTTATCAGAATCGCAGTAATAATTCGGCAGTATAATGCCAATGTCGTCTCGGACGGTCGCAGCACACACTCCTCCGGGACAGCTGTCCATCTGCCGTGGTGGTGGCCGCGCATACCTCCCAGGCTTGGCCGTCACGGCAAGCCATGTCAGCGCCATGCCAAAGCTTAAACCCCCCAAGGAGATGATCGTCTGCTTAAGACTTCCGCCGGCGACATTGGCTTTCTCTCGTTCTGCAGCCGAGATCGATCCTTTGTATACCCTCACTGTGAATATTGATGTCTCCACGAGTCGTGTCTCCAGCAGCATTAATAATGTCCTGCTTCACAGCTCAACGGCCAAGGCCGGCATCGGCCTGCATTCTTCCATTTGCCTTCTTCCCCAGTTCCACCATGGATCTCGTTAGGCTCTGACAGCCCCGTTGCTGCGAGTTTCTGTTACGTCCCCGTTGCTCATTCGCTCTACTCGGCCCGAGTCGGGTCCATCGGCCCACCGCAACCACGCGATCTTCGCCGGTGGCGGACGAGCAACTGGAATTGTGGAAAACCCGATCTCAAACTCTGGCTCGGTCGAACAATGGACCCTGGGGAGGCAATAATATTGATTTTTCGCCGGTGAGCTGGTAGCCTAGCAGTACTTCTTCTCCTCTTTCCCCTCTTTTTGCCTTCTGCTTCCTTCGGCCATTCCTCCCTCCTACTAGTCTCCTTACCACTACACCGGGCCGTTAGAGGCGTCCACTCATTCTTATATCCCCGGTCGCCCACATCCTGTTCCCTTCGTGCGCGTCATCTTCGACTTGGTACGCACCGCACCGCCATCATGAGTGCTCCCATCGCCCCAGCTCCCGCCTACGATGCGGGATACAAACATGAACATGACACTTTTGCCCCCGACACGGAGTCGATGGCTATGGATGAGAAGAAGGTGGAAGTTCCTGCCCACGCGCAGGATGCCTTTGGTGACGAAGAGTTCGCCGAGGTGAAGTACAAGGTCTTGAAGTGGTGGTATGTATAGCTTGGGATCATCTCACCATCATACATGGATCTAACCAAGTCCACAGGCAATGCGGTCTGCTCATGGTTGCTGAAACTGTCTCTGGGTGTCTTGTCACTGCCCGCCGCCGTCGCTGGTCTCGGTCTCGTCCCGTATGTGCATCGTCATGAATCGTCTAGTGCAGCAATTGACTCATAGCTATAGTGCCTGTATCATTCTGGTTGGATTGGGTGCCCTGGCCACCTACACGGGTTATGTTATTGGACAGATGAAGTGGAAGTACCCTCAGATCTCGAACATGGCCGACGCGGTGAGGTTATCGCGGGCAAATGGGGTCGCGAAATTCTCGGTGCAGCCCAGATGTTGTTCTTCGTGTTCGTCATGGCCAGCCATCTCCTCACCTTCGGCGTCGCGATGAACACCATTACCGATCACGGTACCTGTTCGATTGTGTTTGGTCTTGGGGCATGGTGTGTCCTTCGTTTTGTCTCTGCCACGTACGCTTGCGAAGATGTCTTGGCTCTCGCTAGTTTGTGAGTTCGGTCTCCTCCCATTTTAGGAGCTTCACTAACTTGAAACAGCATTCGCGAGTATTGTGATTGCTGTCTTTGTGACTATGGTTGGTGTGGGTGTTTCGCACCCCGGAAAAGAAGTGGCTGCCGTTGTCGACACCAACCTGTACCATGGGTTCGCTGCCGTGACCAACATCGTCTTCGCTTTTGTACGGCCAGGCCAATCTTAGCTCCCAACAACTTCATCAACTAATTCTGTTCTAGGTGGACATGCTGCTTTCTTCGGTCTTGCCGCTGAGCTGAAGAACCCTCGCGATTACCCCAAGGCCCTCCTGCTCCTCCAGGGTACCGATATCTCCCTCTATCTCATCGCCGCTGTGGTCATCTACCGCTACGGTGGTGCTGATGTTGCTTCCCCTGCTCTGGGATCCGCCAGCCCTATTGTTTCGAAGGTTGCATATGGTCTCGCTCTGCCGACGGTAAGTCTACCACACACGATGCACCGTGCTTTTCTAACTCATATCCTAGATCATCATTGCCGGTGTCATCTACGGCCACATTGCCTTCAAGTATGTCTACATGCGCATCTTCCGAGGAACCGACCGCATGCACAAGCGTGACGCCGTCGCTATCGGCTCCTGGATTGCCATTGGCGCGGTCTGTGGATCCTGGCCTGGATCATCGCCGAGGCTATTCCTGTGTTCAGCAACCTGCTGAGTCTGATTGTACGTTTTCCTTTCCCCCAGCAGCCTTTCATTTCCAACACACTAACAAACGATTCAGACTGCCCTCTTCGCCAGTTGGTTCACCTACGGCTGAGCGGAATCTTCTGGCTCTTCATGAACAAGGGCCTGTGGTTCTCCTCGCCCCGGAAGATCTTCCTCACCTTCCTCAACTTTGGCAACATTGCCATCGGTGCCACCCTGGTATGTTCCATTTAAGTTACCCAGTATATGCAGTCGTTCTAACTGTCCTTAGTGTGGCCTCGGTCTGTACGTGTCCGGAAAGGCTCTGCACGACAACCCCAGCAGCGATAGTTTCTCTTGCCGAAACACCGCATAGACATAGACTGTCTTCTGCTTGCTGTTTTATCGAGTTCTGCGTTTCGTTCATATATCCTGCACGTAAAATCTGGGTTCGGCGTTTGACATGATATGGCATGTGTATGTTTTTTGTTGGCATTGGATTGACAGCGTACCATCGCATTCAAGACAGTACTTTGTATATAGTCTGTACACTATGCATGTTGCATGCAACAATTGTATAAAGATATCATAACCTGGAGGGTACGTAAGGTATCGTGATATGCGTAGAGAAGACGTGGTGACTATTTTCGATGGAATCAGTTCGATCAGTGAAACAGATACAATAGATCAATAGATGGGAGATGATGAGTGATATAGATGATGATATATGCTGCTATGCTTAGTCAAGTATGCATACTCCAAGATGAAATCTAATGCAAGATATGCAATGACGATATAAGACATCAAGAAAAGAAAGAGACGAAAGTACGCAAGATGGAATAGGAAATATAAGATGGAAAGAAGGCTAGAAAAAGAAGAGTAAGTAGTACATACATACATCCACCCAATCCCGATCCCAGATCCCAATACAAAAACCAACACAACACAATTGTATACAATCGTATACAATCGTACACAATCGTACACAATCGTACACAATCGCATGCATGCAGCCAGAAGTAAGGTAGTAAGTATAGTTACAACCCCCAAACCTCCTCCCCAGACCGACTCCCGCGCTTTACCCGCCGTCGTTTCCGCCGACACGCATCGATTGCCTCCGCCGTGAGGATCTCAGACGGGAGCTCAAACTCCCGTTCCTCAAAATCAGGGATGGGACGGCCAAAGGCGAAGCGCATGCGGCCCTTGCGGTGTGTTGAGAGGGCCATTTCGCGGAGATGGGGCGTTGCGTAGAAGGAGGTGAATGGTTTAGTTGGGTCGAGGGCTGGGGGTGGCGTGGGGGGTCGGGGTGGGGGGTTGGTGTGGGTGTGGGTATGGTTCTGTTGGTGTTGCCGAGGTTGAGGGTGAGGGTGAGGATGGGATTGAGATTCGGGTGGTTCGTGGGGGAGAGAGGAGGAGGGCTTCTTTTTCCGCTGTGGATTGGTATTGGGGTTTGATTTCGATTTGGGGTTCGGTTTGGATTTCTTGCCCGACGGTGGTGTGGCTGTTGTTGCGGACTGGGCTTCGTGGAGGAGCTGGCGGGAGGCCAAGGCGTCGTCGTCGTTGATGTCGGGTGGATCGGTGTCGCTGGGAGGTTCGGAGAGGGCGGCGCTGGGGGTGGTTTCGCCTTCCTCGTCATTATTGTCATCGGCTGAGTCTGCTTCAGCGTCGGAGTCTTTGATAACGGATGGACGAGGATTTCGACGTTTTTTGGATCGTTTGGCGGAGTTGGAATTAGAAAGGGCTTGCTGCTCCTGCTGTGCTTCCAACGAGAGAAGGGTAAGTTTCTCCTTCTCGACCTTCCGGCGCTTCTCTCCTCTTTCCAGATCTTGAACTTTTGGATGAGTGCGGAGATCTCCCGGATGAAGAGGTCGCGTTTGCTCTCGTAATGCTTGCGGTCGTCCTGGTCGTTGAGCGTGCCGATGCCCATTACCCGGGGCCAGTCGTTGCCCTGGAGCTCATCCAGGAGACGGTCCAGCTGCTGCTTCTCATGTTGCGCGCGGTCACGCTCGATATTGCGCAGCTGTTTCTCCTGGCGCTCGTGGCGGCGGTGGGCCTTGAAGTAGAGTGCTTCATTGAGAGGGTCGGCAACGGAGAACTCGTCTTTATCGCCGACATTGCTGTGTCGCGGGGGTGGGCGGGCATTCGGGGTATCAAGGGCGATGGTCTCGCAATTGTGGAGGTTGAGGAGCGGATTTCCGAAGGGTGGTCGGTGTTGGTGTTGGAGGATAAGCTGATGAAGGGGGACTCGGAGAGATCGTCGACGAGGCGGAGGGTGGTGGTTGCGGTGAGAAATTCTAGATACGTCACTGGTTAGCTTGTTTTCGTCGACTCTTTTCTCTTATCAATTGCGGGGTTGCATGTGCATGCAGCTCGTGTTGTCATGGATCAGGCAGACTTATCGTACCAGGTTTGGGAGGTTCGAAACTCAACAATTGCTCGTAATTGGGAAAGTACAGCGCCAGCTCGCTGCGGGCTCGGGAGCCCCCATCGTGCGAACGGAGGGAGCGTCGCTGTTCGGGCACCGCGGGCTTGGGGGTGGTCCCTGCTGTTGGCGACGGTCCTGGGATGGTCCCGGCTGGGATCGTGTTGTCGGCTGGTGACCGGGCACGGGCTCGCTCCCCTCCCCGCAATTTGGTCGTGGATGACGGTTCCGGTCGAGGCGCACTGGTGTCTGTTGGTGCCAGCGCAACCCGGGGCTGTGGGTGTCGGGTGGTGGTGGTGGTGGTCTGGGGATGGGCCTGGGGCGTGGAGGGCGGCAGGCGCTTGGACTGGGTGGTCACGGCGGGGGAGATGGTATCGAGGGGGTCCGGGGACTCGCGCGCGCGGCCGGGAGGAAGTAGTTGGTGATCGGGGGCGTGGACGCGGTGGTGGGGGTGGCATGGCGAGGGAGCAGTGGGGGAGTCGCCGCGGTCGACGAGACCAGGCGCGTGGACGTGCGGCGCGGCACATGGGGGGTGGTCGTGTCCAGCAGATCGGGCGAGCTCTTGCGCCGGCGATGCGTCCGTCGTGGCGAGCTCGTTCCGGCCGGAGACGCCGCCGGAGCATGAATGCGGGGACGTTTGGCAGAGGGAGAGTCGGGGTGGATGTTGACGTTGAGGTTGACGTTGACGGGGTGTTCGTCGCGGTCCTCTGGTCGCACAGAGACTCGGCGCGACGACCTCGATCGCACGGCCATCACGGCATCACACGCGGGCACTGGCGGAGGAGGGTCGGGGGACGGGGCGCAGGAGGCGTCAATGGCATGATCTGGGGTGGTTCAGACGAGGGAGGCAGTCGGGAGCATGGTGAGGGCGCATTCAATCCAGTGTTTCCCTCCCCTTCGCCGTCGGGTCGTCGCTTTGAAGTCGAAGTTGCGCGTTGAAAGGGAGGAAATCCCGGCGGTGACCGGCCTGACGGTATTTTACGGGTAGCCCATACAAAAGAAGGGGACATCGGGTACGGTACGGTACGGTACCTACACCATCACCACCTCTGGGCAGTACCTTACTTGACCTCCTCCAAAGTCCCTCCTCCAGTATACTCGTCCAACTTCTCTCTCCTCTCTTGTCTCTCCCAACTCCATCTCCCCCTCGCATTTCTCCGATTCTCCGATTCTCCGGTTTCCTGGCTCCTCTCCAACCTAGCGACCAGCGACCAGCTACTCCACCTCGGACATCTCCCCGATAACCGCATCTCGACCACCAACACCATGACCCTCGTCACCGACAGCGTGGGAGGCGCCGTTGAATCGGTTATCAACCTTTCACGGAAGTTCAATTACGCATTCTCCGACCGGATCTCCGCAGAGAATCCGGCCTCTGACCAGAATATCCGTCCGATCAGTCCCCCTCTTTATGTGGGGTGCGTGGGGGTGCGACTGCTGCATCATCGACAACGGGGTATACATTCCTGAGCTGCTGAGCCGGCAAGACTGCGCGGAGGCCCATCGGTCCCCCCGTCCCCTCCTGGGGCCCTTCATCCGGTGGTCGTCTCGTATTCCGGTGGTTTTTTAAAAGCGCCCCAGCTGCCCTCCTCGTCGGGGGTCCTCCGTCTTGTCCTCGTTCTCTCCCCGCATTTTGCCCCCCGTCCCACAGGTGAACCGCCCACAAGTGAACCGCCCACAGGTGAACCGCACATTCATCCTCCGCTCACCTCGCCTCTCCTCCCAATCTTCTCCCACAGTCAGTGCATTCACCATGGCTCCGAACGGAACCTCCCGGACACGCCCTCTCGTCCCCGGCGTGTACGTCCCAACCGTCGCCTTCTTCTCCAGCCCCAGTGAAGACGTCGACGTCCCACCGTCGAGAAGCATGCCGCCTACCTGGCCAAGTCCGGCGTCACGGGCCTGGTCGTCCAGGGAAGCAACGGCGAGGCCGTCCACCTCGACCGCGACGAGCGCAAGACCATCACCGCGGCGACCCGTCGCGCCCTCGACGCCAATGGCGCCGCCTCCATGCCCTTGATTGTCGGCTGCGGTGGCAACTCCACCCGCGAAACCATCCAATTCTGCCAGGACGCGGCCGAGGCCGGCGGCGACTACACTCTTGTCCTGCCCCCCTCCTACTACAAGGCCCTGGTCAACACCGAGGCCCTCCGTGAGCACTTCCGCGCCGTCGCCTCGGCCTCGCCCATCCCCGTCCTGATCTACAACTTCCCCGGCGCCTCCTCCGGGCTGGATCTCAGCTCCGACGACATCCTGGCCCTGTCGCAGCACCCCAACATCGTCGGCGTCAAGCTCACCTGCGGAAACACCGGGAAGCTGGCGCGCGTGGCGGCCGAGGCCAAGCCCGGCTTCCTCACCTTTGGTGGATCCGCCGACTTCACTCTGCAGACCCTCATTGCCGGGGGTGCGGGGATCATCGGCGGCGTGGCCAACCTCATCCCCCGGTCCTGCGTGCGGGGGGTGATGGACCTCTACCGGGCCGGCCAGGTGGAGGAGGCCCAGCGCGTGCAGGCGGTGGTTGCCCGTGCGGATTGGCTTGCGATCAAGGGTGGATTCGTGGCGGTCAAGACGGCCCTTCAGAGCTACCGTGGCTACGGGCGCTCCCGCGACGACCCTGTGTGCCCGCATCGGCAGAGGAGGCAGCGTCATTGAAGGCGGCGTTCGAAGAAAGCATGGACATGGAGCGGATGTTAGAAAAGAGCGCCAGCGCCTAAATTATAATTTACGAATGACATGAGCTTTCCTTGCAGAGTTGTTATGATGTCAGAGTTGTAGATGCGCCTCGTATGATTGGTTAGCTGGCTATCTACATCCGTAAGGGGAACTGGAGCACGAGACCAACACGAGCCGGCCTCAAGTCTCCCAGATAAGCCACTGTTCAAGGATGTATAGCCAGGGATCCCCGTCAACGTGCTTATCCGTATTGTAGCTCTTGTGTCACCCTCCGAATGAAGCGATTGGATATGACGCGTCCTTGCTCTGAACTTGAATACAGACCATGACTGATTATCATGAGATAAGCATCACCAATAAACAGGCCGTCAATTCGTATGAAGCATCAAATCGTGTCACATCAAGAACCGAAAAAACATTCCTATTCAAGGCAGACCCAACGTGGCCATACCAAACCATATATCCAGACCACGGAGAAAACAGCCAGCCAAGACAACCCTACACGGTCAAATCGATAATAGTGACGTGACGGCTTCCCGCTCTGACACACTCCCTTCCTCGATGGATTCATTGTTGTCAGTATAGCTGTCCCTATTGAATCGCTTTCCTCCATGGACTGGTCGCTATCCCCATTGACTCGTCACGGTCACTTTCCGAGTCCATAGTATCAAAAGTATGATCGTACGTCTCCAAGGCTCGAGCCTCCATCCAACCTCCGGGTCATATTGAGTCAGGATTCGATTGGGTTTGGGGTTGGCTAGATGAGCCCTGCGCCTTACGGAGGGTCTTAGTTGTGGTGGAGGAAGGGGAGGCTGAAACAATTTGATAGAAGGGAAAATGTAGAAAGGTAGAAGATAGAGAGAAGTAGATGGTAATGAAGTTGCGGGGGGATGAGATATGATTTGAGAAGTCACTGCTCGCATTCACCTGAGCTTTCTTCCGTCTTCATGAATGATTACTCGAGGTTTGAAGGTACACCGTATATTCACCATGTGCTCAGGAGGAATAAGCACTTCACCAAGAGAAAATTACAGCGAACCTCTCTTGACCATTCATTTCTCAAGTAGTTCGTACCACTCCGGAATCTCCTTGATAAGACTCCACATGAACTTCTCCAGCCTAACCGCACACTTAGAATACACAGTTGTTGCATCATTATACTGCCGACAGTTACTAAATATCAACTTTAGATCATGGACAAGTTCTTTTGGGGTGGTATAGGAATCACTCTCCAACTTTTCTACCACGGTCGACGGAACCATTGGCGATTGATGACATTGTAATAGTCAGGAACTTCATCTCTGTTCACCGGATGGAGAAAAGGCCATGATTGTGTATGGTTTTGGATTTGGTTCAAAAAGCGTCGAAGTTCATTGAAATGAGGTCCATGCCGTGGTTGTCGTGCTAATGCATCCATTTCTGAGACCAGCCAGTTTCTCAAATTGCGACGATGAATAATGGATCAATTGGAGTAATGCCATTAGCTCAGCTGAGGTAGTGGATGAATGATGTGGCTCTTGCTTAAGAGTTGCATCTTGGCTCGAACAGCTGCTTTCTGTTTCAGCAGCATGCGGCCAACTTCAAGACATCGTATTCGGGGAAGCATGGAGCATTGCATAAGTGTGCCTCCTTCATAATCTTTGATATAACCCATCCGATCGACTTCTCAAGGGTGATCTCTTTTGTAAAGCCTTGTTTTTTAAAATAGCCGGTAGCGTAATTATCAGCATAGGTAAGAAAGTGCATCACAGGGGAGGTAGCCCTGACATAGTCCTTTAAATGAGCCATCAGATGTGCACCATAGCCTTTGACTTGCTGGTCAGATGAGACCGCGCAAAAGACAATTTCAGCGAACTTGCGATCTCGGAATGCTCGAAAGGATATCCACCAATCACCTCCAGGAGCCTTTTCACAATGGCCAGAGATTGATGAGTGCGATCATACACAAGGCGTGCGATATAATCCTTTGGCATTTTTGGAAGTTGCTTCTGGAACAGGCATTTAAGTCCTGTGAGAATGACCGTGCTCTCCGGAGACCCATCATTGTTGACAACGTGGAATTCGATCTCGCCATTTCGCTCTTCTATAACTGCAGGCTTTACGCGGGAATAGTCAGCACATTTTTTCGTTGATCAGGCAAAGATTATAGTATACCTTATCAGGGAAAGCCACCCTGCGGATTTCAGCTGGGGGTTGAACAGCAGGAGCATCATGGATGCGTTTGATTCTTTTCGTATCATGAGCTGTACCGGTACTCGGTTCTACAGAGGCCGTGCGCTTTGTGATCGGGAGATCTTTCCACCGACAGCTGGTGCTGATTGCTCTGCTTCAGCCATCCACGTCGAATACTGGCGAACTTGGGCTATCGCTGTATAATAAGTGAGCGGGTCTCGAGGTCTTCTGATCTGAACAAAGGGAATGATGTTGGGTACTCTCGAGCCTACGGCTGGAAAGACAAGGTGGAAACGCTTGTATTTCTTTGCTGAGCGAGGAGGGACAGGGGAGAAGAAGTCGTCCGCGGCGTTTGCATGTCACGTTACATCACGGGACCGGCGAACGACTATCACTGTTCCACCTACCTGTCGAATATACACATTTTACCTTTTCCTACCTATGACAGTAGCATGCGGCCCAGCTGAACTAGAATATGGGGGGGGGGGGGGTGATGAGGGAAGGAACGAACTAGGCGGCAAAGAAGACGGGAACAGCGAGAAGAGATCTAATATGTATAGATGTAGGTGGTTGATAACTATATGGCGTACATGACCAGAAGCAAGAGTTCACAGGTCCCCGTTTACCCGCCTTATTCTCCATGCAAAAAATGGCAATGTCTAATGACGAATACTTCCTGTGCTTGTGTTCCAATGACGCTATCCCATCGGCTCAACAAGACGGCTAGTCTTGTGTCAAAATCCCCCAATATTCGTCATCGCGGGGTATATATATCGTACAATTATTCCTTGAAGACCTGCTTTCTCGTAGTCAAACACGACTGTTCACTCCAGCCCTTTGATCTAACATACCGTAATGGCTCACCTAGAATCCCGTCGTCACATCAACCTCGACTCAGGGTTCCCCATCACGCTCCATCCGCATTTCAATGCAAAAATCAAAGACCATGTCCCTACAGATCCCATTCGAGAGCCATTCACCCCTCCCAAGGATCGAGCTTCATTTGCAGATCCTGAGAAAAAAGCGCTTTTCTCCGTGGCTAAACCGGTGGACTTGACCGAGTCGATTGGAACGGTCTTGGAGGGAGTGCAGCTGTCTCAGTTGGATGGGAAGCAGCTTGATGAGTTGGCGTTGCTTGTGACTGAACGGGGGTGGTCTTTTTTCGGGATCAGGATTTGACGACTGAGCAGCAAGTTCAGTTGTTCGAACATTATGGTAGGTTTCGTCCTTCAACCTTGGAAGTATTGGGCTGTTGCTGACTGATCTTATTAGGGATCCTGGATAAACATCCTGCGCAGAAGGTAAGTATCTCGTTCGATTTGACATAGCATTGCTGACAATTGAATAGGGCCAGAAGGTGAGGATACTTTGTTGGCTTGCTTCACTTCTAACTAGAAGAATAGTTCTTCAATATCCACGGCAGCCGTGAAGACCACCGCGAGATACTAAGCTACACTCCATGGGTAAGCCACAACGATAACCAGCTTAACCACACAAGAAAGCCTCGATTGCCACAGCCAAGTGGAGATTTCCACGCCGATACCTCGTTTGAAATCAACCGTGCGTACACATGATATAATATGCTTTCCCTGACTAACCTCGATAGCACCATCCTATTCTCTTCTGCGGATGGAAGAGCACCCTGAAGTCGGAGGGGATACCGCATGGGTATAGTCACATTCAATGCTACTAGTAGCAATGACTTCATTGAACTGACTCTCTAGGTCTCGCAATACGGACTATACGACGCGCTGAGCACCGCCTACCAGAAATTCCTCGATGGGCTCCATGCAGTGCACACCTCCAGGCTCCAATGTCTGTATACGCAACCACCCCATCAAGAAATCATATACAGACACAACACTTACATACGTATGCTACTTAGATGACACGATCCTGGACCTCTGGGGACTGGACCCAATCGAGCCCCGATTGACTCGCACCATCCCGCTGTTCGCACCCACCCCGTCACCGGACTCAAAGCTCTCAATGTGAACCCCGGTTTTGTGACTGGCTTTGCGGAGTTGAAGAAGGCGGAGTCTGGTGCGTTACCGTCAGCTTCTACCTGTGTCGGCTGCTAACGTTGTCTATAGATAAGATCCTAGATTTCCTGGCCTACCACATCCACTCAGCAGATGATCATGCCGTTCGATGGAAGTGGGCTGTTGTAGCGTGGCGATGTGGGATAACCGGTACGTATCGTCCTATCTACTGGACTGACAGGATAGGGAGTAAGTGGACTAATGGGGGATAGATGCACTCTCCATCGTGTTATCCCGGGAACCTACAAGGGCGCGAGAAGAGGTGTTCACGGACACTGTGTTTGGTGAAAAGCGTAAGTCTTCTCCCCTGAGCTGGGTAAGGTAGCTAAAGATGTTCCTTCAGCATATTTTGACCCGGGAAGTAAGAGTCGTGCCAGCACCATTTGAATGGTTCGGTTTGAGGACAGGGGCTATCGGGTGAGGGTTACACATTGATTAGTTGCGCGGACAAGCTCGTATGAAGGAGATATACAGTAGATTTAATACAGGGGTCGAGTGTATTTACGTATATTTCTATGTAATCTGTGAAATTCAGACAAGTCTAGATATGAAGTAAATAGGTATAAGGTATTCATGATTCCATTGTCCTTTTACACTGGGAATATATAAGAGTCAACATCCTGGATGTCAATGCTTGTGGCCACGAGATTGTGTAGCCCATAAACCCATGGAATGTCTCGGGCCAAGCAGTCTCGGACCAAGCATCCGCGACCACCATGTTGGGACACTGAACTTGCCACAGTCAGCAGCATCTTGAAAAGGGCCATAATCTTTGTGCAAAGGTCATGGTATAGTATACAAATTTAAACAGAACAATGGCGCTAGACTGTGTTGAAAATGTCACTTACCGTCACAGTGGCCGTCTATACGTTAAACCACACTATTTCTGATTCCCTCAGACTTCCACTCAGGTTTGGTTAGGAATATGATGATCCAGGAAACGCCGCTCTCCATCCCTATCCCAGCCATAACGCTCTGCTAAGTTTTGCAGTTGATTCTGCGTTGGTAGAGAATAGAGGATACATCCTGGCGCTGCATGTCAACAAACTCTTTTACACGAAGGCTGAAAGGCAATTTACCATGCTGCTCCTTTCGAGTCTTCCTCCACTGTGTAATCCGCGATAGCAATTCTTCCTTTGGAGGATAAGTTTGAGCCTGCTCGCGAGTGTCTTCATTGGCATTCAAACATTGAGCGTGTGCCAGCATCTCTGTTGTAGAGGCATACTGCTCACGCCACGCATTGTTGATCAGGGAGTCGAGACCGGTGTGGCCCGTATGCACTCGGGGGAAAATAAGTTCATTGCATTCTTCAAGACGTATGCTCGTTGGACGCCCATTTCCACCTCGTAAATCAGTGAAGCCATGGCAAACCGATCGGTCGCATCTGAGACAGTCTCTTACGGGCCATTAAGGAGGACTGGAAGTGATGGATTTGGGTGTCCAAAAGGACAGCTGGCACCAAAATCACCGAGTAAGACATGTCCTTGTGCGTCCAAGAGTATATTATCTTTCCTTAGGTCTGAATGTGTGATACGAAGACTGTGAAGGTGAAGAAGGGCTCGTATAATGTCCTGATACCAGAGAATCCGGTCAGATTGAGAAGGCCGTGTAGTTTTGGGAAACGGTTGATATTTGCGGAGATAGATTCCTTCAGGATGGCTCGTATCAATGGCTTCGATGATGTTTGGATGAGGGTGCTGTGAAAGTAGGCGAAAAACAGTTTTCTCATCTTCTATCAGACCGGAATGGAAGATGGACTCGGAAGCATAATCCCACAGGGCACGTGGAGTGGCGCTACTTGAAGGCAGGACATATATCCTACACGCCTTCAAGACAATATAATCATCAATGTTGTAGACTTGACCAGCTGCACCGACACCGACAATATCGAGGTCTATTTGATATTGGACCGTAAGAGTAAGATCAGCGGGGTTTGCAGACTTGTTCTCAGGATGAATATCCCTGACGATTTCTATATCATTTTCTGTATCTGACAGTCGCGCTCTATCAAACGTTAATAAAAACAAATGGTTCGCCAGGGATAAACAAGAGTCATACACGCAGTAGACCATATTGAGGCCAAAAAAGGAAAACAAGAAAGTATATTGGTGGTTTCACTGTGACCATGAACAGACCTGAAGGTAATCTAGATACGTAAGGAGTCCTGACGTGCAACAAAGGGGGAATATGAAGTTGAAAGAACCGCCAATCTAGGCACGTGTTTCTACCACATCCATTGAGGTAATATACGTGGTCGACCGGGAGGTCTCTCGTCAACACTCTCCTTATCTGGGCCACGTCACATGCGGATCACCAATAATTCGTGCTGATGCACCACATCGGGGCCGGCTGGATTTGGTCGCAAAAAGGGCATGTTGGCGCTTCGTTTCGTCGTGAATTCAGATGAACTGAAGCTCGTTGGCGCTCAGTCATTTGGGGCGCCAGTTCCCCACATTCTACCAATGTGTAACCTTCCTTGATATCACTCCGCAATCTCCCCGTCCCGCCGCCTACCCCAACCCGGTAAGGTTAATTTTGAGTGATCCTACTCCAGACTCTCCGCTCCCACCTTCCACCGCAACATTCGTATAATCATTGAGACTAGTCTACGCTAATGACATGCAGCTTAAATGAGGTCATGTTGATCGCAAACAAGTCCATGCGGGGTGGGTTACACTTCTCCGCATGTAACCTTTGATCAATACTACATGCAATACGAGATGTCACGACTGTTGTCCAGCAAGCTGATGGGGTAGCTGGGGGTATTTGTATGGTTAAGTGTATTGTCTGCCCTTATTGGCCGGTCAAATAAGCTCATGATTAAGGTGCTCTTAGTGAAGCTCAGTCGGGTCACTAGGCTTAAGGCATCATGACAGTTTATGTCTAGATATGGCAGACGTGTAAATTGACTAGGAGTACGAGCTTTGAAAATGTGCAATATGGAAGCCTGCATAGAGAATATTAGCTACAAAACTATACACCAAAAATACTCCTTTCTGAGATACAAACTAATTACAAATCCCAATAGTTACCCTCACCAAAAGAATGACCAGGAGCTTTGGCAGCAAGAGACCTCACGTTCTTATGGCAGGCTCAGCTATGCTCCTTGAGCTTGCGGCCGCCTCCCTCTCCTGCCTTCACTTCCTTTTCCGTTCCTTTCGAGCTTTCGCCAGTTCTCGCTCACTTTGAGACGCGTTTTCAGTCTCAGTAAAGCGCCTCTTTTTTGACTTCTCTGGGGACTTGGGGATTCGCTCCACTTTCATTTCGATCGAGTTCACGCGCCCCTTCCCGCTCTACAGAACGCCTCTCCTTAGGGGCTTTGTTCGCTGTGGAGAGGTCAATTCTTTTTCCATCTCCTTCCAAGCAGGGTTCACATGCTCCTTCTTCCGCTACAACTGCAGAACGCTTTGTTTTTCCCTTCTTGGAACTCCCGCGGGAGCTCTTTCGTTCCCGCTCGCCTCGAAGTTCCCTTTCTCTGCGTGATGAGCGTTACTTCTTCTCAGTAGCTTTAGGGCGAGACACTGTTGAACCTCCCTCGCTTTGAGCCACCCCGCCCGGATCTACCGCGAGCTTTTATTATTCTTACTCAGGCCTTTGGGGAGATTAGGCTAGATCTCCCTCACTCAGGAAACTCCCTTGTATCTCTGTAGGCGGGTGTGTTTGTTGTCTGCTCGGACTTATTATGAGTCTTCTCTGGAGCCCTCTCGCTTGGAGATACCCCTCCATCCTCTGCTGAGCGCTCGCTCTTGTCCTTCTTTGACCGTCGGCGAGATTTCTTGAGATCCCTCTCGCTTTGGGATGCTCCTTCTGCCGTTGTAGAAGGCTCTTTCGCCGTAACTTTCTTTGGCCTTTTGAGAGACTTTTCTTTGTCTCTCCCACCTGAAGACTCCTCTTGCATCTTTTTGGAGCGCTTCTTCGTCGACTTTCTTTTCGACTTTGAGGCTTCGCTGTTTTCCCCATACTTTTTCTGATGGGGTTCATCTTGTGAGGCTCTTGGCGTTACATCACGCGGGATGTCTTGCGGGTCATCATCGGCGTCATACGGCTCGTATGGATCGTAGTCATAGTCACAGAATTGACCATCGTAGAAAGCGTCCATGTACATATCCTCAGGGGCCTCTTGGTGCAAAACGCAAGGGTCATTCTCATTACGTCTGTTGATGTCATAACGCCTGTCAAGCTCATCGCAAGCCTGTCTGATAGGGCCGTTAGATCATATCAAGACAGTGAAGGCCGACGCTCTTACTCTGTGCCTCGGACACCTGAAGCCCGTGTTGAGTTACCCACCAACGGGGAGGAGCATTGGTTTGAGAAAGGCAGGGTGGCACTTGGGCTTCTGGCCAAGGCATCTTATCGCCTTTGAAGAACTTTCTTTTCCACGAAGTTCCAAACCGTCGAAGCCTTTCATACCCGGCTCGCGCCTGCGTAGAGACATGCGCTGATTCTCGGGATGTGCGTCCCTCTGGAATGTATGAGTCCGATGACATGTCACTTGGAGACTAGGCCACTTACTCGTTCAAGATAGTCGTCATAGGCTGCCATGCCCTCTGTGACGTTACCCATGATGACTAGGTAGCAGATACGATGTTCCAGGGCGTGTGAGGGGAAATGGACTTGGCCGTTTGTTGATGTGATATGTGCAACGTATCCACGTGACTCTCCTATCTAGACCCCTGCACACCGCCTTTGCCTTTGTATCATCATAAGAATAGATCCACGCATGTAACCTTCCCCAAACGATGAAACAGAAACATCACAATGCGCCCACCACCTGCCCCGTGGACTGGCGACTTCCTCGCCAAGTCTGCGCGCACATTTCCGCATATTTAACAATGCCCTCGACCCCCGTCGAATGACCCCCGGCCCTCATTCTCATCACGACCAGCGGTGGATTCAGGAATGCGTCGAATGAGTCCAGTCCATTGTTATTCGTTTGTGGACTGCTGATCTTCGCCCCTTGGAACTTTCTTTGAATCATCGATCGCTGCGCCTTGCGCCTCTCTCTCAGCCTACTTAGGCCGATCGCCGTCCTCCCTCGTCATCTTTCCTCTTCACAACCACCATCATGCGTCTCGCGGAAATCGGGACCCTCTTGTTGACGGCCACGACTTCGGTCGTCGGCGTCGCTGTCAACCCATTGCCCGCTCCCCGCTCCATCTCCTGGGGTGATTCTGGCCCCAAAAACATCGCGGGTCCGCTGACTCTTCGCACCAATCGTGATACCCCTGATTCCCTCATCGCTAATGGCTGGGATCGCGCCTGGCAGTCCATCATCGCGCTGCGCTGGACTCCTGCAGCCACGGAGGCTCCCATCTCGTCGTTTGAGCCCTTCCCCACGGCCACTCCGAAGGCCGCAAAGGCCAAACGCGCTTCGTCGTCCCTGCAGTATGTGGACGTGCAAGTCAAGGACGTCAAGGCCGACCTGCAACACGGTGTGGACGAGTCTTACACCCTGGACATTAAGGAAGGGTCGAGCACGATTAAGATCAAGTCAGAGACGGTCTGGGGCGCTCTGCATGCATTCACGACCCTCCAGCAAATCATCATCGCGGACGGCCGCCAGGGTCTCATTGTTGAACAGCCGGTCCACATTCAAGATGCACCCCTTTATCCCTACCGGGGCATCATGCTCGACACCGGTCGCAACTTCATCACGCTCCCCAAGATCTTCGAACAGTTAGATGGAATGTCGCTGTCCAAGCTCAATGTCTTGCATTGGCATTTGGATGACTCTCAGTCCTGGCCCATGGTCATCGAGACCTACCCGGAGATGACCAAGGATGCCTACTCCAGCCGCGAGACATACTCGCACCAGGACATGCGCAAGGTCGTCGAGTATGCGCGTGCTCGTGCGATTCGCGTTATCCCGGAAGTCGACATGCCGAGCCACTCCGCCGCCGGTTGGAAGCAGGTCGACCCGGAGATCGTCACTTGCGTCGACTCTTGGTGGTCGAACGATGTGTGGGCCTTCCACACTGCAGTTGAGCCGAACCCGGGTCAGCTCGATATCATCAACAACAAGACTTACGAAGTGGTCGGAAACGTGTACAAAGAGCTGTCTGGGATCTTCCCCGACCATTGGTTCCATGTCGGGGCCGACGAGATCCAACCCAACTGCTTCAACTTCAGTCGCTATGTGACTGAGTGGTTCGCGGAGGATCCCTCCCGCACCTACAACGACCTTTCCCAGTATTGGGTTGACCACGCCATCCCCATGTTCCAAAAGATCCACAAGGATCGTCGTCTAGTCATGTGGGAAGACATCGTCCTCTCCGGAGCACGCGCACGATGTGCCCAAGAACATCGTGATGCAGAGCTGGAATAAGGGCATCGAGTACATCTCCAACCTCACCGCCAACGGCTACGACGTGATCGTCTCCTCGTCGGACTTCATGTACCTGGACTGCGGCCACGGCGGGTTCGTCACGAATGACGCTCGGTACAATGTGATGTCCAACCCCGACCCCGACCACCCCAACTTCAACTACGGCGGTGACGGAGGCTCGTGGTGCGCACCGTACAAGTCCTGGCAGCGCATCTACAACTACGACTTCACGACGAACCTCACCGAGGCGCAGACGAAGCACATTGTCGGCGCGACGGCCCCGCTGTGGAGTGAGCAGGTCGACGACGTGGTGGTCTCGAGCAAGTTCTGGCCTCGTGCAGCTGCGCTGGGCGAGCTGGTGTGGTCTGGCAACCGCGACAAGGACGGCAAGAAGCGGACGACTGAGATGACCCAGCGGATCATCAACTTCCGCGAGTATCTTGTTGCGAACCGGGTGATGGCTGCGCCGTTGGTGCCGAAGTACTGTATGCAGCATCCGCATGCGTGCGATCTGAACTATAACCAGACAGCGGTCTATTAGATGGACGAACATGGGAATCAAGCTGGGACATAGGTAGAGCTAATGTACATGCTTAATGAGGTCCTTGTGTCGTAGACCTACATACTCATGATACCACCAACACTGTACCTCGGTAACCAACACTTCGAAGGCAGTAGACAAGAAAAAGCAACCACACCAAGACCTCCCAACGATTGCCCCCGACGCACACTATCCAGTCCAAATGCAAATCCACACTTTCCCCCCACAGAAGTCACATGCCATCTGCACACCCTCGTCATGACGACGACAGAGCCCCGCGAACAAAGAGCACTCCAACCTCCAGCCCGGACACCTGCAACGATCCCCGAGAATCCCGACCGGCAGGGAGGCAATGATTCGCCCAGAAGCGCCCACATCAGTTGGTCCTCTGTTCGTTTCTAGCCACCAATCACTTTGCCAACCAACCAACCGGTTCCAGCATGGACGGGGGATGCATGCATGCAGACAGCCCGCGCATGCAGTGACCGATCGTGTCTGCCGTGTCTGTCGTGTCTGTCGGGGGTGAGTAATATTCATGGATTCATATTGGTGAGGGAGATACTCTGTCCCTGCCTACCTGCCGATCGATGTCTACGACTGGCTTACTGTCTACATACATACGTCGTTAGTCGTTAGGGATGGGTAGGTATGTATGTATGGGATTGTCTCGTCTGATGATTGGAACGTCGCAGCGAACCCGAGGATGCGCTTCCTGGTCGGTCTCGTCTCGTTTTGCGTCGGTCGGTCGGTCTGTTGCCTCCTGTTGATGGAGATGGAGATCAGGGCACCCAACGAACTGTGGGACGTGGGCAGACGTCTTCATGCACGTTCTCTGCATTGCAATCCTTCTGGGTGCTCCCGGGAGTGATTGACCCTGGTGAGTGGAGGGTCTAGGGCGATCGTCATGTTACCTACATCCATGCGAACAGGGTCTTGTTTCGGGGTCGTGGAGGGTTCGTGATGGGTGGGTGGGTGGGTGGGTGGATGGGTGTATATGCCTGCATGGCGATAGTAGTAACTTACTTGGTCGTTAGGGTTAGGCAGATTTGCCACCTCCCCCGGGTGAGAGTGTATATCCTATAGATGCTGGTCTCCTTACCTAAGTCCGTTTCGCCAGACGAACTGGCCAGCCTTGAGACCCAATCGATCGCTTCCCTTCCTCTCTTCCTGGGCAAGGACCAGGGATCAGTACCCTCCAACCCAAACGCATACTCCGTAGTCCTGTCAGACGCTGCATGCCTTACCTGATAGTGATAGACAGACTAACCCCAAGTCTGCCATGCCATGCCATGCCCATGCTCCTGCTAGAAGATGACAGACACACGGATAGACAAACGGTAAAGCGCAACGGTCGCGGCCGGAACAAGGTCAGCGCGCAGGTTGTCGGTTATCAGACCTGAAAACAGGGCTCCCAAGCGAGTGTCATCTCCCGCGAGTCCAATTGTCGTTCGAAAAGGGCCCCTCGTGAGGAAGCCAAGTCATCTAGCGTTGGTGGCCTTAATTCCTGCCGTGGTGCTTGCTTACCTTGCCTTTCCGGATTCTGGAATCGAGACGAGCATCCCAGTCGTTCCTTTCCGTAAGCGTGTGTTTTCTTCCATTGCGTCCGTTCTGGGACGGGTAGGGATGACAGGATAGGGATGGCCCTGGCCCATGCATGGTCAGGGAGGAAGTCTAGACGCTTGTCTAGGGTCGGTAGGGGGTGTTCGTGGAGCAGGATGGATAGGGAGGGGATGAGCCTCCGTTCCAGATGTGGGTGATTGGCGACAGGCTGTCTTGCCTACTGGTTGGTTACTATTTTATTTTCAAGGATGGTGGTTTGGTGATAATCATGACAGGGGATCGACCCTGTCATTTGTGGCGATAGCCATGCGCTGACGGGTAGGGGCGCTTGCATCAGGTCCGTTGCTCGTGTCATATCGTTATTCTCGTTATTCTCGTTATTCTCGTTATATTGTGAGTATTCCAGGTTTTGTCTGTTGGTACGACCACATGTCACAGGAAGCGAGGCGCACGACGCACGGCGGCTCGTATCGCCGTAGATGATATTGTAGGTTTATCCCTCTGATAAGCAATGTTATAATATGTATATATTGGGTTGCATTGTATATTTACCTTATTTTCATCCTACTACTACCCAACAAACCTAGTCGTGCAAGATACGTCCATGTGATACGGAGTACTCGCTTGACATTTCCATTCTGCACTGGCGAACCCGTCACCTGTCACCAACGCCCTATCCGCAGCAACAATGGACGAACCGCCAAGGATCCAGCCCGTCGGAGTCGCCTGTCCTCCTGGCGTTCATCCAGACCCCGTCAGACCGGCCGTCCTAACCTGCTTCCGGCGTAGTTGTCGGCAAGGAGACCTCTCGGGTTGGTGGTCGCCCTCCGGAGTATACATCCATATCACTGCGTGTCTTGCACGCCAACGAGAGAATCCGGCTATCTTAAGCGGATGGCGTGCTGGTGGTATGATCTTGTGGGAGTCTCACGCTAGATACTGTTGCTGTCTTGAACCTTAATTTCGTTCGTTTGTCGCTGTCGTTCGTGGTCTCCAGTACATAGTCTGTACCTGGTACGGAGCAGGCCTTGGTTTGCAGTACCTACCTACTACTTGCTCCATACTATTACTCTGGTCCAACACTCAACCATGACCAAGTCAACGCAAGGTACTTTCCTACACCAACACAGAGAGACCCACGACGGCAACTCCGAAAACCTTGGACGGTTCTTCACCAACAGTGGGCACGGGCACACGCAGGTACAACCGGGGAAAGCCGACACTAACCCGACCACCCATGTCGACATCCTAAAACCTCGAGTCAGTTGACACTCGAATCCCCACGGGGGAGGCCCGACACCGCCTCATGTGGCCAGCAGACAGGGTGGAGCCGACCAGCACGCCAAATCTCGGAGCGCGGCGAGCACATGCGGTCATAGGGTAGTGCCTGGAGGGGAGGGAAAGGGAAAATCTTCGCGGCCATCTTCCGACTGAGCCACGTCCTAGCCTGGTGCGGTTTAGCGGTCGCGGGCGCATTACCCATTCATTACCTTAGGTAGGTACCTTCTTGACGAGGTTGTCCACTGTGATGCATCCATGGTGTCTCCATGTCTCCGTGACTCCGTCTGGTCCCGGGGTCTCGGGGATCTGCCAATGGTTCTGGGAAACCTATTTAGTATTTCGTACAGATTGTAGGTACGGAGTAGGTACACGGTACTCCGTAAGTACAGAGTGGGGTCCTGTGCGATGGGTATCGTGCTCCCCGATCCGACGAGGCAATTGATCGATGATCATCCCCCATTGCGGTGGTCTCCCCACTCGCCCTGAGGGAATTGGTCGGCTCGTCCGTTCCCTCGATGTGATACATTCTCCCCATTGGTGGGGCGGGAGCATGTTCGATCGCCTCGATACATCCACAACACCCGTGGACAGGAGGAACAAAACAGACAGAGAACGAGTCTTCCGACGGGAGAGTGAGTGGAGTGGGGTCCCCCTCCCAGTCACAACAGAGACACCGACCCAGGGTGGTGGTTTCCTTTCTCAGATTGACTTTTTTTGCCTTTTTCTTTTCTTTTCTGATCCTCGATTCTCGCTTCGTTTTCCGTTTTGTCTAAGCGAGGGGAAATCTTTTCCTGATAGACTTGTGCCAGTTCCTTCGCATGGAGTAAGATCCTCTATTCTTTTTTGGGCTACGCTACCTTAGGTACCTTAGGTACGGCCGAAGAAAATGACGCATCCCGGCCGGCCTGTAAGATACCTACATTATCTGGATGGTATTTTTCCTTTCTTTTTTCCTTTTCTCCCCTGTCCAGTTAGATTGTGCGATTTGGTCGCTTTCTCCTGGATGGTGGTGCGAGGCGTCTTTTTTGTTGACCTGGAAAATTTTTCCGATCGACATTCGCCTGGAGGGGGATTTGACTATTGGACTGGCTTCTTCCCTCGTCGTGATCTATCAATGTCGTACCTACATTCGAAGAATATTAAATTAACAAGAGGAAGACAAAAACATTAACAATTCTACCGGTAGTACGAAGTAGACATAACAATAGTAACCTATCATCCGGCATACCCGACTCCATCCCTCATTCATACCTACGGTAGCTGGAGAGATAGGATGGTAACCATACGAGGTACCATACGTAAGGTAGATGACGGCAGTGCCAGGGACTCGTCAAACGTGCATCAGATCAGCACCACAACAGACCCCGACGATGTGGTAACCCAAAATGGCTGCAAATCTCAGACGATCGACCTCTCGGCCGGAGGGGCTTTCTCGGACCACTTCTGCACTGCTGATAGGTTCAACGCTCCCTGCTTCACCCAGTACTCTGTACGCACATCCATGGATACAGTAGGTACTCTGTAAGGTTCCTGTTTCTTGTGTATCGAGCAGTGCCCGGAGGTTCCTCCGTAGGTACCTAGCCTTGGAGGTAGGGGTTGTCTCTCGGCGAAGACACGTACATGGATAGATTGGGATATCTATCTACCTGGTTAGGGTTGGGTTGTAGATCCCGGATGGACGGCGGATACCTGTACCTACCTGGTAGGTACCATCTTGATGGGACAAGTTTTGGTTTGGGGTTGGTTGGTTGTATCTGCCGGGTTTCACTTCGGGAATGAAGACCTGTCGATATTGATGGGAGGACCGTACTCCATGGGTAGGGGTAGTAGGGAATGGGCGAAGGTGTTACTGGATAGAGGTAGCATCGCGAAATACTCGGTATCTATCCACCATGTCCTTCCTATTCGAGTCAGTGCACTTGTCCGAGTCCTAGTTCTGTTCCTACAGGATGATATCCATGTTTCGATCGATTGGGTTACATCTGTTCCACGGACGGACGTGACGAGACACACTATCGATGGTTCGACCCCTCATTCTCGTCTAAGGTTCAGGTTCATGCTCGGATCCAGATCTTCCCTGGTTAACTCTGAGCATAGTATCCAGGGATAAGGGTAAGGTACAGAGTAGTAATCGGTTGGACACGAGGACCGGATGGTAGGACAGACCAATACACCTCCCCACCACATTGGCACCACCCATGTAGGAACTTTATTTCCGCCGTCGCGGAGTCGGGAGGACTCCGTGTGTCCTGTCCTGTCAGGTTCTCGATCGTGATCTCCAAACCCAACCAAGCGGATCGCTTCCCGCCCCATAATAAGATTCACAATGTCTTACACTCCCGTCGACATCTAGATCCGCCACTTGCGCTTGACTTGGATACCCGTAGTAGACCTACCTGGTTATCTATCGATATCCACAAATGGTGATAGTTTGAAGGATGCGATGAATGCCCGATTACATGGATACGATCGATGCAGGGAACGGGAATCATTCTGCTAATGTACGTACCCGCGATCGATCAGTCTCCGTCCGGCTCATCGAAGTCATACTCGATAGTTTGTTCATCTTCTTCACGACCACATGGTCGAGTCTATCACACGTTAGTTCTGACTCTATCCAGTTTTTCTGTCACTCCACATACTCCGTAAGTAGATAGTTTGTGTCTGCCTAGCACATCGCTCCAGGTTCAGTGTTACCATGCAGATAGAACAATGGATACATACACCCCACCATGAACGATCAGGTGTAACCGACCAAACCCGAGATCTCGAACCTGAGCGCCCTGTTCTTGTCTCCTGTTTGCTTTTCCCGGCAGAACGCGCTCCGACGCAGGGGAGAGGCCATGTGACGGACACTCACAGACAAGCGTGGTCATTCTTTGGGTCTGCTGCATGGGATATGTGTGATGGATGGAGGTCGATGCATTCCCTGCTGGAATGGGTGCATGCCCCATACCTCATCCACATCTCTCACTGACAACTGGCCTACTGGCCTACTAGCCTACTAACGTACCACGGCAAGGAAGATGTAATGCATCATCGACTTATCTATCCACCCATCATTCCCTATGAGCGAAGTGAGGGGCTGGAAGTGCGCAATAATGAATGGGTCCGCGAAACCCGCCACACCACATTGTCGAGAATTCCCCGACCGGCTGTGGCATCCTATCCACTTTAATTTGGGGTGGGTGGATGTACAGGCAAGGTGACTGGGAGAGCACCATCGTGCAGACATAGTTGTTAATATCACAGTGGGCCCGTGATTCCCGTCAGAATCAGGATGGAGGGAGGGCCTCCACTGTCCTCTGTACTGGTTGACTACCTACCAATGGGGACTGAGGGAAGGTTGGATTCCGTAGACATGGGATATGAAGCTAGCCCAGGCTACTGAGGGGCAGTCCCAGGGAGGAGGTACCCAGATATTAGGTCTCTGGTCAATCCTGTATCCAGCGACCTGGGTCAACACCCGCACCCGCACACCGTAGCCGATCATCTGGGCGCTTCATGTCTCTCCCATTTCCTCGCTTACTGCCTATGTACCACGATTGTACCGGTACCTACTAGGTACCTGGTAGTGATAGTTTATAGTCTGGCTAGGTCTTGCATATAATTACAGTCCCGACAATCCCAATCACCCGGGAAGATTCCCACCATGTGCCTGATAGAATCAGCAGTGATCTTCCCAAACCGGATAAACCACTGCAAAAGAATCAAGATAAATTACATACGGAGACCGACCAAACTAGTGCGTCTCCCCGGCCTTGGACCATGGCAACACCATCCGGGCACTAGATCTACTAGTTCGGGTGGCCCATGGATCCGAGCCCAGCGGTCAGAGCTTCGATTGTCTCTGGTCGGGTTCCAAGGTTGGTGTCAGGGGAAAACGTGGTCCGCTTGTCAGTTGCACGGTTGTTCGGGTAGATTAGCCTTCCTTTCTTTTATCTGTGGAGACGGATGATTTGGAATTCTCGTTTACCTACAACTACTGTATGGATTGGCCCTCGTGATCATGCCCAGGACGATAGCTTAGTCACGATCGCATCGATGGATGAGATGATGGTCAGGAGAAAGGGGCAAGGGGCCAAAACAGACTTTACGGTTTTTTGTCAAATCCACCCGCGGTGGATAGTGGATAGCCTTTGCTTGACAGTTGATACGTACGATTCGAAAATCCCGACATTTCTCCAGACAGCGACTAGTGTGCGTCGTACAGATCGAAGGATGCTAGGATGCCAGGATCCCTCTGGCAACCACGGAGAACTCCTAGCGAGATGCGCGGCAGCCCCCAACCTAACCCTTCCCAACAGAATGGAAATTGACAGTCATCCGACAGGGATGTCGCTGTCGCTGCGCTGCAGAATCGCCCACTCTGTGTTTCATGTTGGCACCACCGACGCAGGTAGTTGTTCTGGAAGTCTTCCTGGGCTTCCTACTGGTGATGCATCATCAGGCCAATTTGCTCCCAGTACGGAGTATCCTGTATCTCCCTGTTGTACGACGTACTGTAGCATCGACATCATGACAAAAGGAGCACCGCACGGGAGGGACTCCGCCGGCCGGGCAACCCGAGACAACCACTGACCCCATACTCTACTTTGGGCGATCGTGGCGGGCTTTCCACGTTGGTCCGGGACGGAAAGAAAAGGGATATGGCATGGCATGGGGAATCAACAAAGCCAGAGAACCAGAACCAGGTTGCGGCGCTTGTTTGAGCAGGCAGTGGATCGACGGACGATCCAGCGCTCCACAGTTCAGACAGCCACGAGTCGCAGAAAAGAAGGGGGGCGGTTGCTGCCACCGTTGCCGACGCTAATTTGCGCTTCTCTCCTGACGGTCAGTCGTCTTCGCCGGACATCTCCAGAAGGGGCTCCATGCACGGTTGGGGGCCAAAAGCTCGCAACCCTTCCCCTCGCGACGAGCATCATCCCCTGTTACTGCAATGGACGAAGCACATGGCCTGGACCGGGACCCAGCGCCAGAACCCCCGGCCCTGACTCCATCCTCCCTGCGCGGCGGTTGCTGCGATGTGGAGAAACCGGTGGAGGCTTTGACATGTCGCGAGCGCTGGGGGCTTTTCTGGTCGGTCGCTCCGGACAGACATGATTCAAGACTGGGAGGGTGTGCCCGTATGGAGTACCTAGGTACGCGTGCGGGCGGATTTCTATAATTATCCATCGATCGCAAATCCAAGTCTGCCTCATCGAAGAACTATTCTTGTGCAACATTTCTAGATCCGATCCAATGCTCAACACGCCAGGACCCCTGGGCAGTGTTGGTGCTGGCACACCCGTCATTGGGGGTTTGATAGCGACTCGTGGCTTTGCGACAGAGCAGAGGGTGTGGCCGAAAGTCTCCTAATTTTAGTGACACTGACCAGGATCCGTCGGCGAATGAGACCCCGCCGATGGACATCTCTCGAAGGCAGATCCCTGCCTTGCGAGCAGCACCCCTGCGGTCTAACTGTTCTGGGTATGGTAGGGCTCTCGCTGCTGCGTCCGAGAAAGATTCATCCTTCAATCTGACACATGGGGACAGGGTTGTTGGCCATGCGCATCTGACATGCTGTCCCCGTCCGCTTCAAACTTGCCTGACCCTGGAGTGTAGTAGGGCTTAGCCCATTGACGGGGTGGTGTCGTTGGTGGAATCAACGCTGTGACAGCAAAGGACCAACGTTCCAATTTAACACCACCCGACGATTCGAGGGTCTGACATGCCTACATCCCGGTCCAAACCATACATGCAGTATCCCGGGCGTAGTCTGGCATGCCGATGAACGAGGCAGTGACACCTATCATAATCGGTTACCCACGACAAGCCTTCGTTTATCGCGCAAGCCGGACAATAAGGTTTTGTCATTCCCTCCCACATGGGCGAGGGAGTTATCCTCGGCTCCGGATACCGTCGTTGTCAGTGGTGGACGGCCTCGTCTGGATCATTTAGGTTGCACATTGGGTTTGGCCACGTGCGCGAGGGAAGGACAGACGGATCGTATCTGGCTGCTGACGCTGTCTTACCACCTATGCCTACCTACTTGCGACCGACCGGCGACGGAGCGAAAATCAGGTTCTTCCTGGGCCGGTGCATGACCGTCGTCGATAGCGGCTTGGTCATCGTCTGTAGGATCCATCGGGAGAGATGAGTACGTAGTCTGTGGACATGATGGATGCGACGGGATAGCTACAGTCCAAGACTATGCTTTCAATTGATTAATACTTCCTTCCGGTAGCTAATAGAAATAATTTTGAGATCGATCGTGTTTTATTTCCGTGTCGACTGAGACTATCGGACCCGGAGGTATAACACCGGAAAATATATATCCATCCTGGCACTGTTGATCCCTGCACTAGAGCCTCAAAAATTGGACAGGTCACTCACCACACACACATACACGACACGACAAAATTCTTCTCTCTTCTCGAAGGAAGCACCCCGACGATCGTTCCACTCCCTTCGATGGGAAATCCACCGCAAAAGGCTGGCAAAACTCCGGTCTGAGGCCGTCGAACCCACCGTCAGAATCCGCCCATAGGGAACACTTTCCCTTACAAACCAGAGTGGAAACGTCGGTCAGTCCCAGGGAAGTTTATTTTCCCAGACAGCGGTCTCCACCGGGCTTGACCGTGTGGCAGGGCAGTGTGCAGTGTGGCATGGAATGGGTGAGCCGACCGACCGATGACATAACATGGCATGATGCATCGTCGACTCCGAGACTCAATCTCAAGCAGGGCCAGAAAACAAACCCAATAATAATAAAATGAATCGACGGCGGGAAAAAAAAGAAACGCAGACAAGCGGTGTAAAAATAAATCTGCTGCGCCCCAAACCCTCTCTCCCAGCCTTAGCGCACGGGGATCTTCCAATGGAATCGCGGGAAGATCCGCGGCCTGGCACGCGATAGGCTCGTGGGTTGTGGCGTTCCCAGGGGTGTGGCGCTAAAGCGGTCCTGATCGTGTGTTCCTCACCGACCAGGAAAAGTCACGCTCTTCTCCGAAGTGAAGGCTCGCGCTAGGTCAAGTCCGTATTCGGGACTCGTCTCGACCCTGCCTAAGCCCGCCCTGCAGCTTCCACCAAAGTCAAAATGTGATGTAGCCTTTTCGTCTGGTCTCGCGTCAATCCATCCCTTGGGACTAGGGACTAGGGGCTTAGTTCTGCTCGGGGTCTCCGCTGCGTTGTCATTCTTACGCCTTCTGCAAATATTATCAACGTTATTATTATTTGGCAGACTACCTTGCCTGATAGTCGCCCACTGTCCAATATTTGGGGTTCCCAGGCCAAAGGCGATAGGACTTACCTTGGTGATGTGGGAGACATGTGGCACATGGCACAGCCTCGGTTGCATCAGCCACAACCGATCCACTCCACCGCTGCTGGTGGTCTTGATGGCAATCAATAATCCGCATAATTTTTCTTTGACGTGCATCGTGTACTTCTCCGTAATCTTGACGTAGCGGCTACGGACGCTGGATGATTGGCGAGGACCATCACGACCATCGAGGATCATCAATCCATCTACTCCGTACCTCCTCCATACCTCAGGCATATATCCACTTCACATGATAGTCTAGTCTACGAGAAAAGCGAGTGAAACGTGTACCCAGGCGTCGAGAGCCCCTTCTAGGCGTCCCAAAGTGAAGGAGTCGCAACGCACGGCCGTCATTGGCCCCGGGCGACTCATCAAATTTTCCCTTATATTAGATCCTCCTACCTCCTGTCTCCTGGTGGTGTCCCAAGCCCACGGCAGTAAGCCTTAATAAACCAGTTAATATCAGGCTCGGCCAAACCACCATAATAATTACATTATGACGAGAAAGACCAGGATCTCCCAGTGCGGCTCTGTAAAACTCAGCAGTTTTAGTCTCCCGTGTTCCCCCCCAACGGGGCACGATGATTGACCCAGCCGGCCGCCCTAAATGAGAATCTCTTCCCGTCTGGTACCATCTCTGCCCGCGGATTGGCCCGCGCTGCTGGTAGTTCGATGACGCTTCATTTTCCCGCGCTAGGGGTCTCGGCCAATCATCCGCCGGGAAGCGATGCACGTTGTTCAAACAGAGACCGGCGAAAGCAACAACCTCCACAGGAAAAAATATTTTTTTTTTTTTAAAAAAAAAAGGAAAAGGGGTGGGGGGTTTTGATGCGGCCGCATGTGGAGCTGAACTTCGAGGCAAGATCGTCATCGGACAAGACCCCCAGTGGATTGATTCCCCATTTGCGATGGTCATCTTGAGACGGTGCTCGGAACCGGCGGCCGCGGCTTCGATCCCAGGCAGTTTAGTTCCTCGCTAGTTCGCTCCCGTGTGTTTTGGGTGTGTGATGAGGATGATCTGACCCGAATTGACGGGACGGGGGAGTTGCAACCCTGCCAAGAGGATTTCCATCATCGAGCGTCTGTCGAACCAGGACAACCGACCGTCTCTGTCTCCCCTTTCGTGGTGGTGGTGGTCGCCATGTCATGCCCGTCTGACAGCTCGTAGGATGCCGTTTTACCGTCCGTCCAGACCAGACACGGGGATCGATCACTACCTGATGGCTGGCTGGCGGGCGGGAGGTGGAAAATCACCGGTGATAAGATGATTGCATTTGCAGCGACTATTGAAGATTGTCTCTGCTCTTTCTTCTTCCCGCCTGTCGCCAAAGCCGGAGGATATCAGTGCGTGCGTCCAGTCGTGCACTAAGCGGAAGTACCTCTGTACCTAGAGAGGTAACTGCTGGCTGGCCATTCCAAATACAACCCTGAGGGATCCTCATTTGTTTACGATTACACCATCTCGTCCGGCGGAGGTACCTTCTCCTGTTTGAGAAGGAGGTCGATAGACGGTCGAGAGAGAAATTTGCCACCATCTTATCAAGGATCAGTTGGGTTATTCTCTTAGTCCCTCTGGCATATTATTTAATTTAGCATTCCTGTGAGGGGGAGGGGAGAAAAGCGGACCCGACAGCAGTCACTTAGGAGGGTTAGTCGACACCTCGTCCTAGTCCCAGACTAAGGATGATGCCAAGTTGTCGCTGGTCAAAGTGCCACGGACTTGCCGATGACATCTGCGGATACGAATGTCAGGAATAATAATCATGGCCTCTGTGCGTCCGGAGAACGGCGTCTCCGTTGACGCCATATATCCTTCACCATGGGATTTGCACCAGGCGCAGCATCCTGGTAAGGCTAATTTCTGAGATTACGGTTTCTTCAATCAGGGACTCACTTGATTGCTTCAGTCTACAAGGGTCGGGTTGACTGATCCGATCGGGTCTGAGAATGTTGAGTAATGGTGATTTTCCATTCAGTCTACGGAGTATGAGAAATGAAAATCGATGAATGGACGGAAAAATAAAAAGAAAATAAATCATAACCAGGAACGATCGCGAAAAACATCATAGGACAGCAATCGAGAACGATCCTACGTAAACCGAGCGAGCGCCCGAAGGTTTGTGGAGGTGCAAGAGGGGATTGGCGGACTAGCGGCAGTGGATCGTCTGGCTTTTTCCGGGAGGAAGCCTGACATTCTGCATTGTATCCATGTATCACGGCGTATCCACGATATCTTCCTCTACTAAGGTAGTGATCAGGGAATGTTCTTGATGTCCTGCTGGAGGGAGAATTTCTCGGCAGGATTCCTTCTCAAATGACAGGAATCATCACCATCGTGGCCCGGTTAGCGGCAGTCGTCGAGAATAGTCTGGTGATGGCTGCAGGCAAGACTCAAAAGCCAGACGGAAGCGATCGAAAAAGAAACGAGCCGAGCAAACAGATGATTTGTATTAAGCCATACCGAAAAAGAAAGCAGAATCTGTAAAAATCCAGCAGCCAGTCGATCGCTCCCTCTGGCCCGGCACCAAAGAACCCTCTTCCTGGCAGTGCTGGATGCAGGGTTAGCGGTAACTAAGAATAATACGGCCGGTTCACTGCCCTGCCCCTGCACGCCCGACAGCTCCACTCTCCCCTGTTCGGGTTCTGGTCTTTTTTCTTTTCTTTTCACTTTTCTTTTCACGCGAAATAATAATACCCAGGATAATATCATTAAATCATTTATTTTCCATTTTCCACCTAGCGGCCTAGTGTCGCTCCCCTCCACCACTATCATCATCATCAACCATGCCCACCTCCATCATCGGTCTCCCCCCCTCCACCCCAGCCGGTTGGACACCGCACTAGAGGGCTCCCCTGCTCTGCTGCGCATTATTCGACCTCCAGTAGTCTGGAAGGCCAACTTTTAGCGCGGCCCTTAGTTCGTTCGTAGTTAGTCGCTCCCAGGCCCGTCAATCCAGAGAGGTACACTTTCTGCCATAGGGCCAGCAATCACATAGCATTTAACAATGCATTTGCTCCCACCCCTCCGTCCACTTTCTGTTCTGCATACCTCTTTTCTCCTCGCGCCACGCTTAGGGTTTTATGACAGTCTCTGCGCCGCTGGTCTAGGAGACTTCCCTTCCAATCCCCTCCCACCTTCTGCCTTGTCACCTGTGCTCGTGTCTGGCTCCCTCCCCAAGGACTTCCGTTGCCACCCCCGGATTGCCTCCACCATTGCGCGTCATATAAAACCGCTCTGTCCGCACCCTTACTGTCGGCTCTTTCTCTCGTTTGCCTCGTCCGACTCTCGCTTACCCTCGCTCGTCCGCTCCGGATTGCGACGCCCATTCTCCCTGCAAGGCAACCTATCCCTAGCGGAGATTCCGAGTCGACATTGCGCGACGGCTCCTCTTCAGAAAGGATCATCCTACGACTGCTGAAAAACGATTCCTACCGAGTATGTTCCCGCGCGGCCCGGCCCTCGCCTGGAAACCCAAACCACTCTCTCCATCTCTCTCCTCTCCCTACGACCGAGTCTCATATACTGACCTGACGTCTCCGCGGCCTGCAGATCGCTTCTGGGCTATTGGATTCCCTCCTCTAACTTCAACCCTCGCATTCCGTGCTCCACATGTCCCGAGTGGGCATGCAGAACCAGCAGCACCCTACCGACTTTCCACTATTTCCTCCCCAGGCCCTCGGTGGAAGCAAAATGCTCGCATTGGATTCGTCCCGACAACAGCAGACCCCATTCTACCAGAACTTTAGAATGGATCCTGCATTCACAGACCCATTCAGTTTTCAAGTGGACAGTCTCTCGACCTTCGGCCAAACCCCCAACCCCAACGCATCCCAGTCCTCTTATTATGATACCCCCCCGGTCTACACAGAGTCCTACCCTGATACCCATAAAACCGCCGGCTTCCCACCGGGTACCCCGCCGCCGGTGCCAGTCTCGCAGAGCTCCGAGTCCTACCTCCCCGGTCTGACCAACCCGTCGGGAACCTCCATTGCAAGCGCATCCTCCTCCGCCATCGGCTCGCCGTACTCGGGCACCGCGCACACGCACAGGAGAACTGGGTCAATACGAACCACGGCCTGGTCATGAGTGACCTCTTCCCCAATGATTACACGGGGGCATCTCTGGATACAGAGGGCTTCTTTGCCAACAAATGTGCCGATACCTTCGTTGGTATGTCTACCGGAACTCCTCCCATCTTGACCTGTGTTACACATGCTCACACTTGGGTTACCTCGCAGATCCCTCACTGCTTCACTCCATGCAGCAACAGTCAAATCTTACTACGCCGTCCATCTCCTACCTTGAGCAGCCGGACTATGGCTTGGTTCAAGGCGGCTTCTTCCCTCAGTCCCCGACCCCTCTCAATTACAGCTCCCAGAGAACTACAACTCGATGACCCAGTCCTATCCCATGCCCATATCGTCTCCGTCTTTGATGCCCTCTAATTTCCCCTCCCGTCCTGTTTCTCTGTACGACCGTCGATCTTCCATCTCCTCGGTGCAGTCTCGCCGTTCCCAGCTCAGTCCCGCCGCCAGCAATGCGGAGATTGAGGAGGAGACCAACGAAAAGGGTCGCTGTCCCCACCCCGACTGCGGCCGTGTCTTCCGGGACCTCAAGGCGCACATGCTCACGCATCAGTCGGAGCGTCCCGAGAAGTGCCCCATCGTCACTTGCGAGTACCACACCAAAGGGTTTGCTCGCAAGTACGACAAGAACCGCCACACCCTGACTCACTACAAGGGAACCATGGTGTGCGGGTTCTGCCCCGGCTCCGGCTCCCCCGCGGAGAAGAGCTTCAACCGCGCGGATGTGTTCAAGCGTCATTTGACCTCCGTCCACGGAGTGGAACAGACGCCCCCCAACTGCCGGAAAAGAAGCCCCGGTGCATCCGCGAACAAGGCGGCCCCGACGTACCCTCACGACGCCACTGGCAAGTGCTCCACTTGCTCGGATACGTTCAGCAATGCGCAGGACTTCTACGAGCATCTGGATGACTGTGTCCTCCGGGTCGTGCAGCAGAAGGAGCCAAGCGAAGCGATCAACGAGCAGCGGCTTGCTGAGGTTGAATCGGACGAGGAGGTGAAGAAGACCATGGAGAAGCACATGTTGCTCGATGCGGCTGGTACCGTGGAGCGATATGACGATGAAAACGATGACGAGGATGACGACTCGAACGAGGCTTCCTTCCTCCGACGCTCCGGCAAGGGCTCCAAGTCCAAGGCCGCTGTGCACCGGTCTACTCTGGGAAACAGTGCCGTGACCAAGCGGCCGACGGCGACGAAGCGACGCAACAACCGTGATCGTTACCCTCAGTCCTGGGGCTGTCCCAGCAGCGTCAAGACCAAGAAGCGCGTGCTCTGTGTCTTCGATGGCCAGCGTCGCCTGTGGAAGGACGAGATGGTGCTCGACAACGAGTTTGAGGTCCGCGTCAAGCTCCCCGGTGGTGCTGGTGATGGCACCAACCGTGACGCCTACATCACCGACCTGGATGTTGAGACCATGAAGCGCGCTGAAGGTGTGCTGAGTGCGAACGATGAGGAACGTGGGCCGTGGCTCGAGGGGCCTTCGACCCAGCTCATTGGACCCTCTGCGGACATGCCTGGGATGCCTCAGCCCCACGAGGGAGAGGCGAACTTCGACGAGTTCATGTTTTAAGATACCATTCTGTTTCTCATTTCCTTTGATGCTCCTTTCTGTTCGCGCCCTCGAGCCTATATTTGATTTGCATGTGTCATTTCTAAGCGACATCTCTTGTACTTGAGCAGCTCGATACCATGCTACTTTTCGACTTGATCTTTTCATACTGGTTTGTTTCCTTGCCTTTGTCTTGGATCTTTAACGCTGTAACTATATTCTGGGTGGTTTATACCGGGCTGGGCCTGTGAATCTTGGGGTTGCGTGACGCATTGTCGGTCACTCTGACGTACCATCAAAAATACATGAACATTCCAATTCTCCAACCTTCCCATACTTCCATGCAATGTAGAGCGCGATAGAAGCATCCATGGTTCACCCCCAGCGCTAACCCGACTGGGCGGTTCATCTCCTACCCGCTCACATGCCCCGCATTCCACTCCCCGTCGCCCGCAGCCTGTTTCAACCGCCGGAATCTCCCTCGTTCCTCATTGCCTGTCGACACCGTGCAGTCGACTGGACCAACTCGGTGAGATGCAGCTGGGACTTCCAGAGAACCTGCCGGCCCTGGTGGCCAGGCGCTTCCTCACCGCTAAAGATGCCGGCCACCTGTTGTTCTCCCCAACCCATCTCACCACCGTGCATGTCTCAGGAATTCCGGTGCGCTTCCATCCACGCCCCCTTGCTGTCGCAGTCAGAACCTGCTGGATGGCATGCATGCATATATTTATTGGCTGACATGGTTCAACCTTCGCGTTTTCTAGTATCAGGTCCGTTATTGCCCAGCGCTCGCGAAGAAACCGTCCGGCGCCCCCAAGCCCGATCACAAGGGACCGAAACCGGATCCCTTCGAGAACCCGTCTCCAGAGCTCTTGATCGCGCAGATTCCACGAGAAAACCCTACGCATTTTCTCGTCTTGAACAAGTTCCCCGTCATCCATAACCACTTCATCCTCGCGACGAGAGACTGGAAGGCGCAGACGGACATTCTCGAAAAGGAAGACCTCGAGGCGGCGTACGCCTGTGTGAAAGAGTGGGACGACGAGAAGGGCCCTGCCTCCAAACGACTGTTTGCTTTTTTCAACTCCGGCGATGAAAGCGGTGCCAGTCAGCCGCATCGACATCTCCAATTCCTCCCCGTCGAAGACATGGCCCAGGGTGACTCGTCCAGTTGGCGGCCGTTGATCGATGCCGTGCCCTCTTCTTCCTCCTCCGCCTCCGCCGAATACAGCCGAATCAGCGAACTGCCCTTCGCGAACTTTGCCCTTCCCCTTCCCCCGAATCCCTCCGCAGATACCCTCCATCGCATATATCTATCTTTGTATCGAGCGGGATTGGCAGCTACGAATGCGGATCTTGAACGGCACGGACGGGCAACTGGTGGGCCAGCCGCGTTTAGCTACAATCTGGCGATGACGGCATCGACGATGATGATCTGCCCGAGGAAGAGTGAAAGCGCTCGCATCCCGGTTGACCCTGCGCGGGCGGAGGATATCGTTGAAGCGGGCGTGGTGTCTCTCAACGGCACGCTTCTGGCCGGTACGCTCATGGTGAAGGCCGAAGCTGAATGGGATGAGCTGCGCGGGAACCCGGATACCTTGGCCGGTGTACTTACGAGCATTGGGTATCCCCATCCAGACTTGCGCGAGAGCTCCTTGCTATGACCTTGTCTTGCGTTCCGTTCGCGTCTGGCAGCGAGATAACCTCCCGCGAAGATTTATTCCACACAGCAATGAAATTTTGGCAAACATCACATATCACCAAAGACTATAAAGAACTGTCGCACAGTACATGAAAACTATACAGCACATACCAAGACAACCTGAGAACCCAACAACTTGAAGAATAAGAAATGCATTAAATAAGATCTATAATATGATGGTTTCGTTTACATGAAGCACATTTTCGGTTACCCTTTTAACTCCTCTCGCTCTCCCGTCATTCATTCAGTTCGTCGTTCATATCTACTTACCTCAGCCCGCTCTTGAGCATCAATCATCTAGGCAACACATCACAACGTCGACCCGTCAATCATTCTTTCACATGATGTACCTCGCACCACTTCCGCTTACAGGTGGCATTGCCGAAATGGTACGACCCCCCATGTGACCAGATATACTGCGCGACCTTTTTCCAGGACACCTTCGGCGGCTGCGTGACGGCCCTGGGGCGGTACCACGGCGCATATCCGGTGCTGGGGGACTTGATGGGCTCGGAGTAAGTATCCACTGCTTCGCAGAGAAGTTTAATCTATTCACCCAACATCAGGAACTGCTCCTTCAAGTCGTTTCTTGATGATTGCTTGGAAAGGGGTGAGAAACCAAGAAGGGTGAGAACATACATCTTTTTCCAGCCATTGGGGTTTCCTCACGCGCTGTTCTTTGGCCTTGGTGAGCGTGCGAAACCTCCCGCGGAGGGTCGACTCGGCTTCCTTGAACCCGCCGATCCGTTTGATATCCTTGTAGGATAGTCCGCGGCGTTTGCATTCTATCAGGAATGCGTTCTTGGTGTCCCTGTGGCAGGGAGCGGTCTTTCCCGGCCGTTCAAGTTGGAAGGGGTAGTCTCCACCTAATGCTGCTGCGGTTGGGATGATGTATTGGTTCATCACCCGGTGTGAGGTGTTGATGCAAGTTGGGTTGTTCGAAGATAAGGAGAAAGCACCGAGACCTTGGGTGTCTATATCTTGCTCCTTGCCGGTGAGTGGATAGCCGGGTCGACATAACTCCAAGGGCATGGATGAGGCGACATATCGTTGGGGATCTGTGCCTGGCTCAGACAGTCCATGGAGGAGATCCGGGGCGAAAGGGTTTAGTTCTGCCTCGGTAGTGCTCTGTCCGTACATCTGCTGAACATGTGGTGGTGCACTGAGCCAGGGTGCTGTATCGTTGCGGGTGTTCTTTGACAGTGCAGATCCCATTGCGGCTGGACTGTGAAGCTCGACCAGGGCAGTGGTGTGGTCGGTCCACATGTACTGCCGATCGAGGTGAAGTCGCTGTCAACTGTCGCTATTGAGCTTTCCTCTGAGGAGCGCTGGTACAGTGTACCAGTCATTATGGGGTTGCTTGCAGGAATGGATGAATGGAGCGGGATCTCATCGGTCTGGGGCTCGTCGTGCACAACATCAGGTGTCGACTGAGGCTTCAGTGCTGTCGATTCGGGCTTGAAGCCAGCGTAAGGAGTGAGATATTGTGTCATCATGAAGAGCCCTGGAGGCCTGGGGGTTGGTTGTGCGAGGCCATGAGTGACATGGTCCGGTGTAGGGACACAGTGTGTGAAGGAAGATCTATTCAGATCTGGCGAGTTCGTATCAGGGACGTCAAGTCGGCTGTGCATTCGGATGATAGGATTTTCCCTGACAGAATGCATCGATTCGTGACTTCGGGCGCAGAGTGACTCCGCGAGGCATACAACGGGGCTCTGCTTGGGTCGGAGTCGAACGAGGCAAATTGTTCAGACCAGTAGCCGTGGTCATCACCCATGGTCTCTCCCTCAAGGACTGACTTCTTATTCGCCATGTCGTCAAGATCAAACCCTTTCGATTTGAACGTGCCAGCCTGCAGCCAATGGAATATCTGCGAGTCCTCACAGTTCACACCGTGATGAGGATATGATGAAACCGTCTGTGGATAGGATAGACAAGTGGGAAGATTGCCCGCAAAAAGGTCGTTCACGACAAGAGGATGATCGTCGCCTAACACTGGAGAAATGGAATCCTTCTCGAAGACTGGTCCGGCTTTGGGAAGATGTGGATCACCACCACCACCCCGAATGCGAAGCATGGCTTTAAAAATGAGACAGACAGACGGACAGACAGACACTCCCCGTCCGTCTTTGGGATCGCTCCCTCCTCACCGCTTCTATTGTCAACAAAAACAACAACCTGTATAGATGCCAGACACATCCACGCATCCACACACCGTGTGAGATGTGGGTAGAGATAGCGGGCTCCGGACTATGCGTACCGTTGGGTTGATCGGGACACCTGCAGGCTATTCTATCCACTTATCCGTCTGCCTTCTTCATATGGAGTGGAGAGGTTTCACTCTTCCGGCTTATTCACTTACCAACAATCTTGGGCTCAGCGGGTCGCCTTTGAGAATGATGCTTGCTTGGATGTCTTAGATGCTGATCTGGCTCGGGGGCTGTGGCGGACCGGAACCTCTGGATATATGCGTCAATTCCAGGGAAGAGGAAGAGGCGAATAAGGCGGGATGAGATGTGGTAGGCTCGATGATGCTGACGTTCTGGGTCGATATGGCTGGCAGATTGGGATTCGCTCTCGCTCGGACACTGGCCAGCAGAAACTGGACGGGCTGTCTCGCTGCCTTCGCAGATCTCGCACCTTTCCAGTGAAAGTACCACGGCTCAAGAGTAACCCAAGAGTCTTCGGATGGAACGCACTACGTGTTGGTATGCTTTGTCGACGGGGCGATGTCTCATCCGGACGAAGCAGCCATGCAATTGTCCAAGCGCTAGAAAAAGCAGACCAGATAACAAGACACACACCAAGAGGTCACTCTGATATGAGACAAGACGGCTCAGATGGCCTTTCCAGTACTTTTCCTCTCGATCCAGGTCTCGTCAGTGCAAGTCATACCCCCTTTAATAACAAGATGGCCAAGCCTGAACGTTGGAAAAATACTAACTAACTGACACCCCTGTAGATGGCAATGTTTTCCCATCAAGGCTTTTAATTTCCCCCTTTACGCACTAAACGGGGGATTTCCCTTGTCCTGTGCAAAATCGGTATTGTTTCCACCTCATCTCCCCATACCCCGGGGAAGCTAAACGGTTCTGGCAGTGGGCGCTACATGTGCTGCCATTTGTGGACACCAACTAGCATGAGTGGTGGCCGTTGACCCATCCCGGAAGAAAAAAACTAATACTCCAATAAAGGAAAATAGAAGCTTCGACTATGACTCCACAGGAGGGGATGTTCTTTGCTGCAGAATGGGAGATCAATTGACGAGTCTCATTCGCTTCTTGCTCGTGGAGCATCACCATCTCTCTGCCCAATTGGAGCCTCGTCGGACTATTTTTGCCTTTTGGTGGCGCACGAGGCGACGGTGGAAAATGCTTACAGCGCACTACAGATGCTTCCAAAACGCATGAATCAAAGAAACAACCCTATATCGTGATTCATTCCAGACAGACACAGACACGAAATGGACGCAACGCACAGACAACGATAACAATAGTAACCTCTCCAACCTCATCCCATCCATCCCGTCTGTTCCATCCCATCCGTTCTGAACAGGCGGGCACAACTGCAGCTGTCTCGGGTTGCTGCCATGCGGAGAGAAAAAGAAGTAGCTGGATGTTCGGTTGACCCGGGTAACCACATAGGGCTTTGTCCGGTTGTCCACTCAGTACGGACCGCCTTTGCGTCCGCCGCATTGCTGCAGCAAATTCTAGACGGCCGACGGCCCCATTGGGCTTGACGGGACAGTACGTTTGGTCGGAGAAAAGGCGGGGTGGTTCCGTCGGGGCGTTTTGCCGGTGTTTACTTTCCTCGCCCCTTGGTCTGGCTGGCCTCTTCTCCCTTTTAGTTTGGACTGGAGAGGATACGTGGTGTCTGTGTGGGTGGGAGAAAATCAGGAACGTCTCCTTTATCTTCACCCGCGTCTTTCACTCGCTCAACCGAAAGCTCAACCAAGTGGAAAGTAAAATAAAAGAGACAGAAGCTTGATATGGGGCTGGCTGCTGGCTGACTGCATATGCATGTCACCCGGGTAGGATCGCCTTTTCGGTCGTTCTCTCAACCATGCACAATGAAATAAGCGAGATCAGACGAGATGTTCGCAGCATTGGCGTGCTTAGGTAGGCACCTAAGGTAAGGTGCAGAGTACGTTCGTTCTTAGCGGTGGGAAACGGTGGTATGGGAGGGATGCAGATGAAAGAAAGAGGGTTAGGGCTCACAATATTCCTGATGACTTTTTTTGCTTCCCCTCCTTCTTCGACACAAACATGCTTGCATATGACAATTGATTGACACTCGTACATACACCACACACAAAGAGGGAAGAGGAAGAGAGGAGGACGAGATGTGAGGTGTACCTACACATACAGCTACCTAATCTCCATCCTACAAACCAAAACCACATTCTACCAGTCCATTCCAAAGCCGACTTGGAACCAACAGAGAGGGAGGACCCGGTTTGCGTGCGTCGTAATTGTGGCCTCTAGTATCGCACCACACATACCTCATTCCCTCATTGACGTTGGCATTCCAGATCTGGGTATGGCTTCTTCTTCCTCTGCTCCTGCTACTGCATCCAAAACAATATAACAAGTATAACAACATCAATAATGAATATGAGATATCCTCCCCACTGTCCAGAACATTCCATCGTGCCATCCCGCGTACACACATAAGCCTCCCTTCCCATCCTCATGCATGAATCGCTGCAGATTCCCCTCCCCGCCTCGCTCCTCACCCACAACATCCACCTACCTTCCGGAAAGATAGATAGTTAGTTAGCTAGGTATATAGCAAAGTAGATGCAGTATCGTCGTTCAACACATTAACAGACCTACAGACCGTTTATCTGCACGTACGCGAGAGAGGATAGCTACCAACCCACCCGCTTAAGCTACGGCGCTTCCCTTGCGTACATCCGGTGCCACTGCGTTGCTTATCCCTATTCCCTTCCCTTCTCTTTTCGTTTTCTTTTCTTTTCTTTTCTTCCCTTCTTTGCTTCTGGCCTGGCTCGGCTTCCCCGCGGATCATCCCCACTCTGTCGTACACACATACCTACCCGCCTGCCTACCGACCTTTTTATCCACCAACCCACATGTACGTACGCACGCAGTAGGAGGTAGACACGGAAACCAGCTCATCCGCTCTGGCGATGGCATCGTGCTTACCCGAGAGGAGAAGACCTGCGTTACCTCAGGTTTGTTACATTGCGTCTGCTCCTCGAGACAATCACCTCGCTTGTCTTGTTTCGCGGCTACGAGCTTGATTGAGAGAGATGGAGGAAGAGAGGAGGGGAGGGGTAGGTGACACTGCTTGGGTTGAGCTGGCTAGTACGTACGTACTTAGGTAGGTAGGTAGGTAGGTAGGTAGGTATGTGGGTGGCTGGTGCGGTGCGTTTTACGCTGTGTGCTACTTACGGTTTGACTCCGGCAAGGTACCTACCTACTTACCTGTCTAGATTCGAGGTGATTATGTAGGTAGGTCAGTGACTACGGTATGTAAACACTGTTCTCTACATATCAGTTGGTGAGTTGCTCTGATCATTCGACATTCAGACAGAGCAAGAGCATATAGATAGTCTCCCCTGCTCTATCTGACGCATGTAGATAGCCCACGGAGGATGAAGCTACAATATCTCAGTCTCCGTGATATGGATTGACGAGGGGAGGGAGATTATGATTACATAACTAAGGCGTTGAATGCATTGAAAACCTGTTTCTTCATTGAATTCAGCTACGTGGGACACATAAATAATATAAACCGTTTCTGTCTGTTCCCGCAACCGCGCATCCGGTTTGTCAGTGCTCTGCGGCTGAGCAACACCGCAGAGTTCCTGTACGCATGTGTGGATGTATGTAGAGAGCCTTCATGCCAAACAGATGGGAAACGACCAACCCGTCGGTTGATGCTATCAAGATTTGTTTCCACTTCCCCGGTGGGTCTGGTCGTGCATGGGAAAAGATAATGGCATGTATCCGTGGTTGTCGGTCCAAGCGCTTGCTACGTGCTTCGAAACAGGTCTGTCTGATTGATTAGGATACTTAGAAGACAGTGTTGTCTAGACTATCTCGAGAGCACTTATGTTATGACCCAACACCTCCTGTAGCCTAACATTCACTCAGATACCAAAAAAAGTGGCTGTCCTCTACTCCTGTCCGTACTGTCTGACACTTCATCTATGGGGATGTGACAATCAGAAGCATGGGTATCAGTCACCCCAGGCAACTTGGAGAGGGCACGTTCGTTTCGCTTCCCTGCGTCCGTGACCGTCGGACCTTTGCCTCAGTCTGGACCTCGTACTGGTCCAAAAGTCGGTCAACCAGGAGCACTGCAATCCAATCAGAAAGGAAACGACACACGGACCACTGGGTCGGGACAAACCAAACCGTTAGTAGCATGAATGTAAACGCGTACAGAATGACCGGCGACGTCATGAAGAATATGCAAGGATGAAGTCCTGGACGAAGGAGATGAAACTTGCGAGCACCACCCGAGAGCAACACGAACCGATGCACCAATTGTGAGAGCAGTGTAGCTGTGTCGACGACCCAGCACAACAAATGAGGCAAAAAGAAACATGACGATGGAGGCAGCGACAAAGAAGTACTGGTAAACAAATTCTAGAAGCCCTACGTACATCCTTAACAGCTGAGAGCTGCTCATCTGCCCGATGTCAACATCCTCTGTCGGCACGAGTCCCATGCTAGTGAACAGTGCTGCGGTGACATTCCCGGCCAGATCGCCGAGGAGACCTCTTGTAATGGGGTAACGGCCTGGGTCATCTTCTAGGCATAATGGCAGGTGGGTAGTTGGCCCAAAATCTCCTCAATTGCCGCTTGCTCGTTGATTGCAACCGTGGCTATAATTGATCTCCATGTCGCTGATCGTGCTTCTTAGGAGACCAATGACAATCTCCGATGCGAGACGTGGGTCTTCACAGGCAAACACGATGGTTTCTTCCAGATCCGCGAGCTTTAGTGTTATATTCAAGGTCAATGCGAGAATCTGAGACCCCTCGAGGAGGAGAATGAGGGCTATATGAAATGGAAAATGTAGCTGAGCCCATATCTGCTGAGACCATTTCCCCAGGATGCCTCTTGGGGAGAGGTCAAAATACGCTTGCCATACGAAATACTGAAGAACCAAGAGTCAGTACACAGAAGAAAAGCCGATGAAAAGTTACATTTAATAGGGTCATAGGTCATACCACATTGGTTGTGACACCGAGAATATGGACAAACGACCACTTAGTCCACCCAACGGGACGTACTGTCTTAGTGACAATCCTGGTGACGGCTATCACACCCTCCCCTATTATGATCAGCGTGAGGAGGCCCATTCGGACGTTCAGGTGGGTTTTTTCGAGGCCGATGTCCGGAGTAGAACAGGACACTCCCATGACAATCCACATCTCGAGTCCGAATAAGACAAACCAAACGGTCCAGATATGGGAACGGACTTCGCCGGGCTCGTTCAGAATGAAAAGTATCTGTCACTTGTCAGATTGCTCTATCGTCTGCATAGTGCTTATTGGGCTGCATGGGAGGCCTACCCCTAGGAACACCAAGCTCGATGCAAATAAAGTTGCAGCAATGGCAGTCATCCCCCTGGCCGCGGCTTTCATCTGATCTCGTACAAGGACGATATTAACAGTATACTGTATGCCCAATAAAATCCTACTCCCGCCGAGAAATGTGGTGAGTGACTTGAAAGCCCAAACATTCTCTTCCCGCATCCGTGGAGTGAAACGCGTTCCTGCAGACGCAAATGCTACCATGACCGCAAGCTGCACGGCTTTGCAAACTCTTTCGAAGACTGAGTCTCGAGCGAATCTAATATCGAAAAGAGTAACTTGAAGCCAGGTGAACCATATCACTCCGAGGAAGCCTATGTAAGCAACCAGAGCTGTCATATCAAGTCAGTCGGGTGACTAGGTATTGAGGTAATGCCAATACCCTCTACATTGTAGATCTCATGAGTAGCTGTGAAAGTGGAAAGGCTTGCTACAAAGAATAGATCGAAGAACAGCTCAATAGGCGTTGCGTCGGAATGACGGTAGAGGTGAGGACTCCCATCTACTTGCTCAATGGGATCGATAGGAGTTTCTATTAGAGCCAAAGAGGCGCTCTGCCTTGGAACTTATTAGCTTGTGAGCATAGTATGCTTGGAAAACACCCACTGTGAGCACCTCTTACCACACGGTGTCCTACGCGCGGAGTGGCGAACAAAAGCGAAGAAATGTGTACGCATATTGAAAGCCCAAAGATAGGACGTTTAATTGGTGGGTATCATGTAAAAAAAGATCTAAGCAGGCCGATTGAATGCAATGCAATGCGGCCTTTTTGTAGCTGAAACTGCAGAGTGGACTTCTCTTGCAGAGCGTGCTCTTTTCCCGGCAATGTAGTGGAAAGAACGGCAGGCGCAGCAGAATGCATGCTGCACTCGGCAGGTGTAAGTATCAGCCGGAGGAGTCCGGAGACAACTCAGGCCCCATTTTCAGTAGTGTCGGGTGTCAAATCCATAGAATTGCCAATGCTCTCCAGCCCTCGTGATTTGTGGATGTTGTTATCTTCTTCAGAGCCAGGCGCAACACCAGCTTCTTGTTTAAGTTTCTCATAGTTATCACCGGCTTCTTTGATCAAAGCCTGGATTTCAACTTCGCGAACGGCGATGTCGGCCTTTTCCTTCCTCAACTCCTCCATTCGGTTGAGCATTTGCGCCTTTGATTTCTCCGCGACAGCCAAAGTCGTTCGTAGGCGGTCTAAGCAAGTCGAGAGCCGCGGCAGGGAGGTCATTTTAGGAGGCGTCTTTGGTCGATCTGTGTCTCTGCCGGCATTGCCCATTGCAGCTCTGGATTGGGCAGCTTCATAAGCAGCTTTTTCCTCCAAATCGGAGTCATCTTCGTCTGAAAGCCCCTCTGCATCATCGATAAGCTCCCGCATCTCATTACGCGCGTTTCTTTTCTTGTTCGCGTTCGGCTTTTCGCCCAAGGGATATGTGCCCATCCTCCACGAACTCATCGAACCCTTCCGCGAAATCTTCATCGTCCCGGATCATTCTGGTATCCCTCGATTCGTGCTTCGTTTCCGTCGGATCCCAGTGTTCATCGTCGACATTTGCCTCAAGCGAGATGAAATCCTCCTCCGTCGAGGTGTACTTCTGTTCCTTCGCCAGACGTGCTCTTCGCTCCTTCTTTTCTCTGATTTCTGCCTCGCTAGGGATAGCAGACGGAGCGGAGACTGTCATGAGCTCGCCGAATTTTGCCGCCACATCGACTGTCTTCTCTGTTTCGTCATCTGTGGAGTGCTTGGGCGTCGAAGGCGTCGAGTTCCGGAGTTCTTTCAAGTAATCGTTGCTGTAGCTGGGTCGGTCCTGATCCGGTCCGACTCGTAGCGGGAGTTGGCCGCCTGATGAGGATGGTGTCACAGATCGCTTCAAGGCACTGTTTTCCACCGCGCGTCTTCCTAAGCCATGCCGTTTGGGCAAGACGACTTCGCTCTCTTCTCCCCGCCATCATCAGCCATCGATGTCTCCCCGGGACCGAAGGAAAGGCGTAATTTGGACTTCGGCTTCGTCTTTGAAGAAACGGGTCGCTTCACAACGGGTCCAGTATCTGCATTTTGTGAGGATCAGTCCACTGCGTTGAAAGATACTATCATTCTGAAGGCATACTAACCTTGTTCGCCTCCATCCTCTTCCTCGTCATCGCCACCAATCTTGCGGGGCTTTCTCCGGTTAGCAAATTTAGAGCTCATCATGAAAAAGCCGTAATGCGCGATAAAATAACAGATTCCAGCGCATATATCCTGCGTCGCAAGAAGTCAAAGATCAAGTTTCCCGGAGAGTCGCCCGAGCTCCGCATATCTTTTGGAGCTCCGGGAACAACATTTCTCCGGCCCAGCTTCCATCCCACGGCGACATCTCAAAAGTCCGCAACGCGACTCCCCTCGACCTCACGCCGGGACAGTTCAACCAGAAACAACCAGTCAAGATGCCTCAAGCTCAGCCCGAACTGAAGAAGGTATGCTTCGCGATTGCACTCATCAGGGTATTTTGGCCGAATCCAGACTAACAAGTTGATTCACAGTACATGGAAAAGCGGGTCTTCTGCCAACTGAACGGCAACCGCAAAGTCATCGGCATCCTGAGAGGTTACGATGTATGTTGCGAGCCCTATCTACTCAATCCTTGTCTATACTCTCCCTACATGGGATGATACCGTGCTGGGCATGTGGTTTACGGGAAATAAGTGCTAATCTTTGCTGTTAGGTGTTCATGAACATCGTCCTCGACGAGGCTTTCGAGGAGAAGCAGGGCGGAGAGAAGGCTGCCATTGGCATGGTGGTATGTAGTCAACAAAGCTCAGCGGGGAACTGCGAACTGCGACGGTGTATAACTAATTGTGGTCTACAGGTCATCCGTGGTAACTCGGTCGTCATGCTGGAGGTGAGTATATTCCCAATCTTGGCCTGAAATTCATCATGCAGATTACTGACTTGGCTGTTCTATTTTCTAGGCTCTGGAGCGGATAAGCGACAAATAAATGCGATCCCACTGGGTGTCACTTGCTTTTGGGAATTGTTTATTTTTACTGCAACACGGAGTTCACGGGTCGGTTGTTTCAATGGATGATCGAAAACGATTCGGTTTCTCTACAAATTTTACGAGCCAAAAAATTCAACTTCAATAATCTGAGGGATAAAATTTGGGTTATCCTAGATAATATCGCCTGGAGGAAGAATATCCGATGCGAGGTAGCCCGATGATTGCTATGCAAGATATCGTCATTCATGACACACCGCAGAGGACACAGCGTCGTACGGAAAAATCCCGGTGAACCGGATTCGCTTCCGAAAGAACAACCTCAGAGGGAATAGAAAGTGAAAAAATGAACTTTCAAATCAAGATTCAGTCCAGCCCGCGCACACGCCATGAGACCGTAGATAAAGCTCAAATCAAGGAAACGAAGAATGATACAAGATGCGTCAAAGCATAAGAAGTTCATATTATTAGACCTTATTTTGGTTTCTGGCCAAACTTTAGTTTCAGCTTCAGTCCGCCGCCAGGGGTAGCTGGAGTAGCTGGAGTAGTCGGTTTGGGTTGTGCGTGAGGTACAGGGGAGGAAGTAGAGAGCTTTGGGAGGTGTATCTTTGGGGCGGGCTGAGGAGTTAAATGTTCTTTCGCAGACGGAGTGTTTGGGCCAATCTTTGACTGTTTGAATGTGATACGGGGACCGGGGGGTGGCATTCCCTGATCTTCTCGTTTGCGTTTTGTGGATGTCGAATCTTTGGACGGGTTGAGTGTTGTCCGAACTTTGTTGGTTTTGGTAAAGTGAAGGCGACCCTGGAAGAAGTCAGAAATTGTAAGGAAGCACACCCTCCCAAGATACGTACCTTTCCAAGATGCTTCACTTGCCAGTATCGCGGATATTTCAAGGGCACTATCTTGGAAGTGATCGAGTCGTATATCACCCTACAGAGATCGGCAAATTCCGAGAGCTCTAGAAGGCTGATGAAAGGAGAGTTACACGCAGCCCAGAGTGACTCTTTCAGGACCTGATCGCTGGAGACCTCTGACTTTAAAGCTGCAATGGCACCAGGAACAGTCTGTCGCCGTGCTAAGTCCGCCTGGCGCACTTCCGTGGAGGACTCTTGTTCAATGATGAGTCCATCGCTAGCAACATTGGCCTTCTTCTCCTGTGGTCGGCCAAATGCGACAGGGGCGAGAGCCCTCCCAAAAAGACTATGTAGTTGTCGTCTGAGCCAAGCAGAAGAATCGCTAGACATGGTGAAAATGTACCATTTCAAGAGTTCCGGGCTTTTGAAAAGATCTGTTCCCACCAAGCACTCAAAGGCATCCAACCGGAGCAAGTCATATGTTCCTGCACGAGTGTAAGGAAGAAATTGCATCACGTCCATATCGATGATGTTGGCCTGCATGAGCTGCATCTGGCAATGCAGGGCGGCGCGAGAATAGACATTCTGGTATGAACTGGACCATTCATCCATTCGTCTATACCTATCGATTTCAGCCAAAGCATCTTGCTCCAACTGCTCTTCTGCCTGGGCCTCAAGAATTCGATCCATGTCAAAGTTCTCTTCCATATCGTCGTGACGTGACTCGACCTTCCCGAGTAAGGCATGACACAGCGACCGCATAAGTGTCGCGACATAGAAGTTGTCCGAGTATTCATTGTTGGAATTGTCATTGAACTTCAACTTGTCGTGTAAAAATCGTTTGACCCGCATCGGCGTTTTGCCGTTATTATCCCGGATCTTGGATACAGCCTCCGGTATTATGAGTTGAAGCGTATACGCAGCTCGATCCGAAAAATCATTTGAACGAGTCATGGAGAGCCTGGAAGACAAAATAGCTCCTGGAAGGCTCTCTCCAGGTGGAATAGACCAAGCCAATCGATGTCCTCTTTGGCATGCTTTACTAACGCTCGTGCCGCAGCTGCTCGGATCCCATGGAAATACCTTCGATCCATGAGAGTGCGGACAAAGATTGTAGAGATGAGAGGGTGCTCTCGTTGAGCTGCCATGTACTGTAAAGACTGCAGATAGGTGAGCGACCGCTTGATAACAATTAGATGACGAGCCTTACCTCGAGCTGAGCTACAACATCACGGTCTTGCTGAAGTTGTGACAGGTACATATAACCTGGCATTACCAGCGAGAGTTTGCAGACCCACTCAAAATCAGCATCCATTCGAATCCATTCGTAGGATTCCTGGCCCATTCTTTCTTCTTCCTCCTTGCTCCAGTCGGCGAGCTTCCACTCTGCATCTTCCTCGGTCTGCAAGACATCGCCGAGGCAGTATAACAAGACGTCTTCCTGTGTCTCCGCAGTGGGGTCATTGCCAGTCACAAGAGCCGCGCGCTCCTTCTGTCTTTTGTTTCGCTTAAGTCGTTTATACTTTGTGTTGTAGGGAATGTCGAATTTCGTAACACCCTCTTTGATCTCAACAATGTGTTCATAGGGGGTGCCATCTGCTTCGTGAATTCTGATCGTCATGGAGCCTGTGAATACAGGTTGAACGGCACCGGCATATACGCCCCGAATTTCTTCCTTGACGTCCCGAAGAAACGTGTTCTTGTCCAGATCCCGCGTGGTTGGTTGTTCAGACTGAACCTGCCTAATCACCATCTCCACAACGAGTTTCTTCTTGTTGAATCTCTGGGTAGCTTGGAATTTGGGACAACCCGCTCCATATACCCATTGTTGGAAGAAGCTGTCCAGTTTCGCATGCCCAAGGCGCTCGCACGTCTTCTGGAAAAGAGAAGACGTTATCGCGCCATTGGGAATATCACCCATCCGCGAATTGAGGAAGACTCGAGAGATAATACGGGTCATGGTGGGCTTTCCACTGACCTTGTTCAGTCGTTTTTCAAGAATGAAAAGAACGAGAGGCGCCTTGAGTGCAATGAAGTTGATCTCCGAGGCGTCTATTGCCAGGATGTTTCCCATGTCGTAAATCGACGGACGTTCATAGTCGAGATCGCACACGCGGTCTGACATCTGCTTCAGTCGAAAACGATATTCATTGTTTCCACAGAGCTTTCTCATGAAAGTATCCGTGATGTACCACGCAACACCAATGGTAACCCACGTATCAGCAGGTTCCTTTGGAACGATATTGACACCCATCCATTGACACGCTAAAGCATAAACAATGGCGCGAGTCGAATCGTATGTAGGGTCAATGATCTCCTCGGGGAACAACAAGTGGTTGCTACATATTGACAGACATGCCGTCGGCAAGACATCATCCGGTGTATCATCCACAAAGCACATCTTGTAGCTCAAAAATGGATAGGATCCGTAGGTCAAGGAAAAGAAATCAATGGCTTTTGCCATGGGGAAGCAAGTGTTTCGGAGTTCATCGACTCTTCCGGGGAGACAGAAAGCATGTAAGGGGATGGCATTCTGGCCAAGCTGTTCATCCTGATCGCTCTCTCGAAAATCCGCAAGATTGACGTATTCGAATGGTCCTACCGCGAAACCAACCTGCTGGGCAGAGAGCGGAGAAGCACATGCAAATGAGACAGTCTTTTTGCTTGAATCTCGTGGATCAATGATCTCGTCTGTCATGTCCCCAGAGCTAACCACCGACAAGTCCAAGTTCTCGTCATCGGGGGATATGTACCGGCCATGGCTAGAGGCTGGCTTCGAACGACCAGTAGCATTTCCACTTGATGAATCGCGAGACTTGCGATCAAACAAGTCGCCCAACGAGCATGGGCATTTGATTGAAAGTTCCCAGGTGCAGCGCGAAGAGGGATCATCCACACACGGGAAAAGCGGGCATCCAACGCCATATCCCAGCGAGTTCGTTGTATAAGCGTGAGGGTAGCGCCGATCGCTGTTTTCCACTCCAACAAACTGAAGCCCATCCCGGATATTGTCGATAGTAAACTCGATATATACTGTAAGTGCCGCAAATTGTATTCCCTTGGAGCTAGGGCCGTCAAGATCATCGACAGCCCCAGAACCACGCAACACTCTGATCTTGTGCTTCGATTGAAGAAGGATCCAGCTCGTCGATTCTGACGCTCTTGGGAAGTGTAAAGAGCAGGTCGGGTGCCGCTGGGGACTTGAGAAGACCATCTATTTTGCTTGACAGTCGTTGGTGATAGTGTGGACCGTAAAGCTGGAGCGTGTCGTAGGGATCCACAAAGTTCAACGCCGCCGGTGCCTTTCCATTGATATTCAGACGCTTCAGCTCGCCTGGCGGAAGTTGAGGCGAATGGCGCGGAGGTCCTTGGAGTGCGGATGGATCGTGATTTCGGTTTTGCCCTTGAGACTCTTGTTTAGGAAGTCGATTTCCAACTCAACCTTCTGGTGAGCGACGCTGAACCCCAGCCCTGGCGGCATCTGGCCGGCGGGGGCCTCGACGACACCCGGCATTGCGCAAAATACTCAGTCGTGCACTGCGCCGCGAGCGGCTCTCTGATCATCTACCGTCATGTCCAAGCTCGAGGAGCGTCTGTGAGCAGTTGGGGAATGCTATCGTCGATGTTGCGATGGGACGAGACGAATCGATATCGGTCGGGCGAGTAAGGAGGAGATGAGATGGATGCTGAACCGGCGCGGTGGAAGCGAAGGACGAAGGATCTGGAAGAAGAAAGGGCGAAGAGGTCGGCAGAGGGGTGAATAACACAAAAGGAGGGACAATAAAACACGACACTAACAATAGGCGATTGAGCAGTAGTCAAGCAGTGACAAAGAACAGGATGACGGCCGTGAGGATCCCCAACGCTCGCTCTGCCAGCACTTTGCGATCACTAGTCGCGTCAGATGCGTCGAAAGCTGCTGCGGAGCTGGCGGCGGACCACGTGACCACTTCCGAGGGCCACCCCGTCCGCTGATCCTCTCCCTCTCCGTGCGGAAGACTTTTGCTCTCCTTTTCCTGGCCTGCTCGAAAGTCGCGTCGTTCACCTGTCACTGGTGGATTCACGAGTTGTGCAATCGCGGCCGCAGAATCGATCAGACGTCCTTAGCGGAGATTTTTGCCGCTTGTCGCCTTTATCGGTCGAGTCGCATACCGCGCGATGAACTAGTCGCGACTATATACGCATCCGTCCCGCTGCACGATTTGAACGATTTGAACGATTTGATCTATTGGCAAGATATCAGACAAGATGAGCTTCATATTTAAACGGGTCCAAGGTTAGGGAGTAGCTTCTTTGTTATCTTGTTCATTGTCGCTAATCTTTTCTTTGTGTTTAGCGATCCAAGACTCCCTCTCCGATGATATTCTACTCCCTCTCAAGAGCTACAAGTACCAAAGCGTCGATAAATCACCTATCTCCAATTATATTTTAAAGCACTATGTACGAGAATCCCGGTCTCACGAATATTTCGACGCGGCAGATACTAATATGAACGTGGCTTGGCATTAGTGGAATGCGTTCGTCGAAATCCTACCGTTATGGTTGGCTCCCAATATGGTCACCCTCCTGGGTTTCTTTTTCATCATCGGCAACGTCATTTTCATAGAAATGTTCATGCCGGACTTGATAGGACCGGTAAGATCTACGACACAATGACTATATACTCGGCCGCAAACTCTAATCTCAGTATTCAGGGCCCCTCTTGGTTATATTATAGTTTCGCATTAGGCATGTGGATGTAAGCCAACTCGACTCTAACACCTGATGCGCCGCAGACTTACTAATGTTATCTCTATAGGTACTCGACATTGGACAACGTCGATGGAAAACAGGCCCGGAGAACCGGGACGTCCAGTGGTCTAGGTGAACTGTTTGAGTGTGAGTACTGAACTTCGCGAGGCTTCCAATGAATCTTGCTGACCTTGATAGCCATGGAATCGACTCATTGAACTGTACATTGGCTAGCTTGCTGGAGACTGCCGCAATGGGCTGGGGATCGACCCAGCTTGGAGGGTACACTGCCCTCGTTCCTTGCCTTGCCATGTACTTTTCCACGTGGGAGACCTATCACACGCATACGCTCTACCTCGGTTACGTGAATGGGCCCACGGAAGGCCTCTTGGTCGCCATCGGTATCATGATCGCGTCCGGAATCTATGGACCTCAGATCTGGTCGCGTCCGATTGTCGAGTTCCTCAATTACCCTCAGATCTTTGGCAACAACTCTGTTAAGGACCTATGGATTCCGTTCCTACTCCTTTCGTTCTTCGTCGGACATCTGCCAGGATGCGTTCTTAATGTTATCGAGGCCCGAAAGAAGCAGAACCTCCCTATCATGCCTATCTTCAAAGAATGGGTGCCCATGATCTTTTTCACTGTCTGCAACATTGCCTGGCTCTTTTCGCCGTACTCGACTCTTTTGGTGGAGAACCGATTGGTCTTGTACTGCTGGACGATTACCTTTGTCTTTGGCCGGATGACGACCAAGATCATTCTGGCTCATTTGTTGAAGCAGCCGTTCCCTTACTGGACTGTTCTGCAGACTCCTCTCATTGGCGGTGTCATCCTGGCCAACCTGCCTCGGATCGGCCTGCCAATGGTCAGTGCCTGGGTTGAAGTTTTGTATCTCCGGGTTTACCTCTTGTTTGCCTTTGTTGCATACATGCATTGGGCATTTTTGGTGATCAACAGAATTACCACCTTCCTAGGCATCAACTGCTTGACTATCCGTCGCGATAAGTCAGCTGCCAGAGACCAAGTCTACCGTGATTTTGGAGAGCGGAACACCGAGTCTCCCGGCCCATTCGATCCTAGCAAAGGTGCCTTCAAGAGCCACTGATTGCACTGCACCTATAGCATTCTCCACTTGATGTTGCATTGCGACTTTCGACCAAGCGTTGGCGCGATATCACTTCTTGTATGCCCCTGGCAAACGTGCGACCAGACTTGGATATTCTACAAAGATAAGACCTGGCTGGACACCCGTTTTGGATATCTTCTGTTCTCGCTATATATTATTGGCTTCTACTTACAGTTTAATGCGCTGTTAATATCCGCCGCCAAGACTGACGAACTCACGACATATATTGATGGCTCTTGCAAGGTTGACTATGAGGACAGGTTCCAAATGCTGAATTTTCACCAGTATATAGATCAATGGTCGTATAATTATAAAATAGAGTGATGTAATGAAAATTAGTTGACGCCGAATGGTAAACGTTTATATTCCAGATCCCCAGATTGACTTTAAGACCATGAGAGGTTGAAGGATGCCATACTAATAAGAATCCTCATGCATCATTATTTCTTTAAACGACCAACACAGTCACTTTCCTTCGCATCTTGATAGTCAGTCACAATGAATCGGAAGACCATTTCCCGATACGACGATGGGCATTTGTTCAACATACCTGTGTAACAATACTTGATCACCAATTCAACGGAGAGTTTCCCATTCGTTTAACCCAGCGACCCCTCCCCGGCGCATTGAGAAGAATAGGGAGACAGTCCCAAACGGGGCCCTCTGGAAGCTTGATCCACATTCCCGCACAACGAAAGGCCAGCCAGCGTCCGTTCGATACCTAACCTTGATAAGCAGCACCACCCTTCATCATGACATACATACATACATACCCCACCTTATTTTTTCACCTCCCAGTAAGACTCCATATTCCTGGCAACTTGTAGACAGCCAAGATGGATACCCCAAACAGCATCATGGCGGACGGCTGCAACACGAATATGCCGGTATCATACTGTGAGGAACGAGGGATGAGCTGCGGCTGGCTCAGATGGGTTTGTTTGACGTTGTCTTAGTGTTGTATCGCTTGCGTATAATGCTCACTGCTCACCGTTTCTTAGGCCACAAACAGGAGCTGAAAACGACACTTCTCTATCTGGAGCTTGATTGGCATGTCC